>VWZT01015424.1:38135-63775 GCA_013397055.1 Pachycephala philippinensis
TTTCCTTCCCTTCCCTTCCCTTCCCTTCCCTTCCCTTCCCTTCCCCTGCCTGTTCCCAGCTCCCACACCAAGTTCAATACCACATGCAAATACTGCAAGTGGTTCCTCAAAATACTGTCTCTTTAGGTGTTTGCAGTGCTGAGAAATCTGTGGCACAGAGAGAGTGAGGAAAGCTGGTGCCCTGAGTAAACGCACAAAGAACGTGAGTTGCATCAAGGGTGTGGCTAATGGGGGTTTCTTCAGATTCAGCCATCTCCTGCCCTTTGCATCCAAAGTGGACACAGATAGGAATGATAAGGCATTGCAACACTGTGATTCTTCCGAAAAACTACAGCAACCAGTCATTATAAAGGCTAGCAAACGTAAAATAAGTCAGCCTTCCCTTATATCCAGTGCTTGTTTTGCACTATGGAGGTGTCTTTACCTTAACTGACTTTTCTACGTTAATTCCTGTATGTTACTCAAATTAAAATGAAGATGCACAGAGGCTGACTATGCAAGTAACTGTACAGGGCCATTCTCCAGTGTGACATGAATTTTCACTGAGTAGATTGTGTCCATCAAAATTATGAAGTCTGTCAGCCTACAGACTGATGTGGTTGCATCCAATACCAATCAGAAGCACTCTGTGCTTCCTGCTGCCTTTCAAACCGGATGTGGAAGACTACTAGCCAGTCTAGCCCGGGACTGCTTGTATAAATGAATAATGCAGATGATCTAGCACAATGTGCAGGGAACACTTCCTGCACAATTGACCAACAGGAACATGGTCATAGCTATTTCCCAATATTTTGAAGTCAGCAGTTCTGTTCCTTACTCATCTCAGTGCACACAGATTCAATAACTAAAGTATCTGAGTAGGTAAATTTTCCTTTCTAGCCAAAAAAAGAAGAGATGATCATCAGTTCTTTTCTCCCAGCCTGGTTTAGTAAGTATGCTAATGTTTATAGGCACTTCCTTGATTCTTTCTTCTCTGTGATCCCAGAGATATGCCACTGAAATCATTACCTTGCATTTTTTCCACGGGAAAACTAAGCCCAATAACAAAGCTGTCACTGAAGAGAAGGGGAAAAGCATTTTTCTGTCATGTGCTTTGAGGCTTTGTCCCTCAAGGGTTTTAACCACAGAGTAGATTATAATTTTTATTTAAAGCAAAATAAGTCATAATGCTTTAGAAAAAATTCTATCATGTTTTATTCAGCATTGCATAGCTAAATAATAAAGACACATGTAGCAAAGGCTGGTCAATTCAATATGATTAATGTAACCTAAATCCCAGAGATACTGCAACTGCACTGAAACAAATCCCATAGGACACGGATAGGTAACCAGCTGACGTTTTTGCTTTATCTTATTTTTAACTTTCAAAATCTTGCTCAGGTAAAAGTTTTCTTCGGCATGTTGGAGACTGTCAACAAATGTGACTGAGCAGAAGAGCAGGTTCTGGAAATCAGAGATGTCACAAAGTGCCCAGCTTTCCAGCAATGACATCTTTCTTTTCTGATGAGGAGGAGCCAATGTAAATGCCCCTGAGGAAGGCCTTAAGGCAGTTTGGCCAACATAGCAAGGTACAATATTGAAGACTGAGATTTGGGTAAGTCACTTGGTGTTGGAGGATTGGATTTGTGAAGTAAAACAGCTGCAACATAGGCCCTGCCATCGTCACTGCATGTGTTTCTGGGCATTTTAGTTCAGACTTCCTCTTGTGATCCTGTGGACTGAATGTCCACCACTCATTGGGGTATGCTACATATGCCCCTGGAGCACATCTTTCAGCTTAGCTTCTTTTGGAAGAAACACAGGTTATGCACCAAAAGCCCATGGCATGAGGAGGATACGCCTCAGAAATGCAATCCTGATCCATACCAAAATGTTTTTATAAATGCTTGCCTGCAATCTGCGGTTTCTAGAAAAAGAGAAACAATAAAATATTTTAGTTCCTACAGAAGTAGGAATTTTAATCTTTAAAAGGCAACACAGGACCTAGAATTTCAGTCTTTTAGGTTTCCAAATGGGGCTGACCCCAAACCCAGAACATAATCAGACCCAGTCTTTCATGGGTTACCTAGAAAACCACTCAATACGAAAATGGCAATGGGATGAGATTGCCAAGCACTTCCCATTACCCAGCAATACTGCAACATAAACAAGGGGAAGTAAAACCATGGGTAACACAAAAGATACATAGGACCTGTAATGAAAAGAATAGGGTAAAAACAGCCAGGCAGCTCTTCAGGAAGCCATTCCAGGGGTACACACCAGCAGGTAGGCAGGATGGCAAACAGGGCTGGCCACTGCATCCACAGAAATCAGGTGCTGCTACACAATTAGGACAAAGTTAGTTAGTCCACAAACCAGATAATCAAGAGCTGACATCACATTTTAGGTGCTGTCAAAACATGGCTACAAAAAGGTTGTGAGGGGCCACCTGAATGCTCTGAGCTTTTTCTTCCTTCCTATTTATAGCATGGTCCCCAACACACCTCAGGATATCTATTTGATCTCAGCTCTTTGGTATTTACTTTTTGAACTCCCAGCAGCTTTGATATCAGTACTCCCTTTCTGTTCAGACAGATGAGCAATTCTTCGAGCATTTCAGTAAACCTTCCAGAGGTAATTAAGATATAGCTGTCTCCCTAGCTTCCTCTTCTCCTAACTCGGAGTCAGTCCTTAAAATCCTCATGTGACTTGACAGCAAGAGGATGTGGACCTCTAATCAATTCCGTGTGCACACTCCCACCTCCATCAGACCCCCAGCTACCAGTGTGTGATATCCTGCGCTGCTGGTAAGAACACAATATCCTAGTGTAATAGAAAGCATACCATAAAAGAGCCCAGGGATATATGAGGATAAAGAGACCTGTCTCCTGCCAATTTTTTTTCTAAAATAGGTCAGATTGGATAGGTTACTTCACATTCTGCATCATCCCATCTTCATAAGCAGGTCCCCAAACTACAAGCTCCTCGTCATTTGATTTCATGCATTACTTCCTTTCCCAGCCACTTCTGCAGAACTAGAGACCCAATTCATTTGAAAAATGAGACCCACTGCAAGAGCATTAACTTTTCCAGACCTGCTTCCTTCCTGACCTCACTGCTTATTTGACTGTAAAACAACTGATGCTGCATTTTTCAAAGAGGCAAGTGTGGACCACAATTTCTATTCCCAGTCTGTGGGAGTGGGAAAGTGACTTCGGCATAAATACATGCAATTTGATACTTTAAATATGTTTTAAACCAGCTCCTTCTCCTTTAAGCCTAATTTCCTCTGAAGATAGAAATTTATCACCAATGACTCAAGCTTCCTCAAGGTCTTGTCAATTTAAACTTCAATAATGTTCTTCCTTCATGTGTTCATGCTACATTGCCTAGCCCTTGCTTATCCAGCCAGCACTTGCTCATGCAAACCACTGTTTTGGCTTTTCTGGCTTATTTGCGTGATTGCTTTTTCATTATGTGCCTTGCCCAATCTATTAATTTGAGACAAGGGTCTTGTGGGAATTACTAAGTCTGCAAATGCATGAGCTGTTTAAAGTCTTGCCTGTTTTCTATATGGCTGCAGAATATAGAAATTCTTCTTCTATATGGAGCAGCAACAAATGCCTGGATCTCCCATCAGTGGAAATACTGGAGACCAGTAGTAGTTCTACAAATTATTTTGCTTTCTCCCTTTATTGCCTGTCATCTGCAGTACCCTCATGTGCCCCCCAACACCAGCTGGATTAGAGACAGCTGGTATGGAGATGTATCCATGGTAATTGGTCACATGGGCTGATGGTGATACAACAGATAGTTGCTGAGGCTGCAGCATCTCCTCTTTACCTGGTTTCACAAAGCTTGGGAGGTCCTTGCTTTTCCATGGAATTCGGTTAAAATTTTTTAACAGGGATGGGGATCAATGGATGGAATGAATCTTTATTCCAAATAAAAAATCAGAAGCTGGCAAGAAGCTGTGATTGTGTGACTTGAAACGGTTGAAATGTGTCCTTGATGTCCTTTCTAGTGCCTCAGGAATAATGACAGGTTTAGACAGTGCAACTCCATGACCTTATTCGAATTGGAGCACACTACAGTGTGTCTGAACAGTTCTCTCCAGGCTTTTTTTTTTTGTAAGTTTAAAGAGACTATATCAGGACATCAGTGTGGTCCAAGGTTACCAGAGCTGTTGCAGCTCATGGCAGAGGCATTTGTGCTCCATGATTCTGATGTTTGTCATTCACAGATCTGCTCCTGACCTTTGCTTTTATCTCTGCATCTTACCCTGAAGCTAACATAAAGTGCAACAGAAGCCAGGTCTGCTTAAGCAAGCCCACACAGAAGTCAGAGGGCTTCCTTGGAGAGTCGGCTGCCGGGTCACAAGGACTTCCCTCAGGAAAGGAAAACAATGACGTTGTGTTTCTCGTGCAGTCTCTCAAGAACCAGAAGATTGACCGTAAGTGAACACCAGTCTTATCTGAGTATGGAGAAGGAAGTAAGAGGAAATAAGAATTATAATGAAAAAGTCTCAAAAACACAAGTGAGAGCCTGTCACTGCCTTTCAGGGAGACCTGTGCAGCTTACTAGTGCAAAAAGGAAAAAAAAGTCTGTCCCAAAGGAGATAAATTTCTATGTGTGGCCTCAAAAATTAGATGCTGAAGTAGGAACCAGAGCTTCAAAACCTGGAAGTCTGTGTAAGACCAACCTTCCCGATGTAAAATGGGGATAACAATTAGCACAAATGCCTAAACAATTTTTAAGAATAACAATTTAATAACCACATGGTGCTTTACATCCAAGGAGGGCTTCAGGAATGCTAAATATTCTTAAAATCTTCCACAATGATTTTGGTTTGTTATCTGTAACAGAGTGTTTTCTATTTCAGGAACCAGCTGCACTCTCACTTCTTAAGTGAAGCTTCTTCCCTGAAATAGAAAGATGCCCAAGTTGATGAGATACAGCATTGGCATTGGTGCTCTGTTCATTCCTAATTACTGGTGTGGTGACAAGAGCCGTATAAATCAAGCCAGTCCAGCCAGAAGATCTTACCACAGGCTGGTTAACCTCTACATTAATATGAACATCTGACAGTTCATTTTCTAGAAGGGATAAAAACAAAGTTAAAACCTTGGGGGAGGCCACTTGTTTATATGTATGGAACAACGTGGGGGGAAGAGAGGCCATGAGCAGCAAACTCCATGGCTTGAACCCGTATAGATTCTTCAAACCCTCCCTTTTGCCCTTGATGTGGAGCCCACTCAGACTTACTTGGAGTCCAGTGTGAAAGAGGGCAATGAACTCAGGTTGGGTTTGCTTCACAGTGGTTGCGTATATGCCTCTAGGTAGGTCCAAAGCACACAAAAAATTCACTGCTGTTGGTAATCAGAGTGGAATGATGCACTTGCTTTCTTTCCATTTTTAAACAAAAATCCAGCCTGAGTATTTTAAATAGCAGCATTTCTCTAGGAAAGGCATTTGTTTACTTTAGTGCCTGTAAAATTTGTCAGAACAAGAGTATGGGAAATAGAAAGCCTCATGTTATTCACAGAACAAGTATAACAAGTTCTGCAAGCTCTCTTCCAATGTTTCACCAATTCACTCTGCTCAAAGCTGGCAGATTAGACTTCATAGTCAACACAGTACAGAGACTTTCTTTCCTTTAAGAATTAAATACTGCAGTGTCTTTATAAAGTCTGGGCCTAACACATATAACTACCTCCCACCCAAATAGCAATGGCATTGCTACCAGGCACCAGTTTTGCTGGAGACAGGGCCAGGACGTTGAGAAACTTGCTCTGCTGACACTTGGCACAGAAGAGCAGAGGTCACTGGCCATCTCCCACAGGCCCCATAGCCCACACTCTGCAAGAACCTTATTTACCAAAGCTGTGCTTTTCCCCTCAGTGCCCAGCTTTGCTGGGAAGGACATCACCATGGGATGTGGTGATGTATGTGAGCAATTTATAAAAGAGTTTAAGTTCATTGAGGGTTGTTAAATACTGGGACACAAACACAGTCGTTGACTCAGGGAAGGTATAACACCACAGCAGCAATTGTGATTGTTTGGGATGGGGAAAGAGAGGAGTTATGGAAGCATTGATTTTAGTTCGACATGGTACAGCCTCTCTCCCCTTAATTAAGCAAGCAGAAATGGAAGTCCTTAGGCACCGTTCTCCAGCTTTTAAGGCATTTACATGTACAGAACACCTCTCCTCCTTCCCCTGGGGACTGAACAGCCTTTATCCACCACCACTGGAGCTATTTTTAAACAGCAGAGAAGGCTTTTCCACAGTGTCAGCTCAGGAGCTGCTCTCTCCCCGAGATCATGGAATAGGACACATATTCTGTCCAGCTACTAAAAATACTTGTGGAGTGTTGGATGTGTAGGGACTGACAGATGTCTGAGATATCCATAGATGTGGGTGATAATTTGGGTTGAGTTCCCCTGATTTGGCTCTGATACCAGGTTGCTGCTTATGTGTTTCTGGCTGTTGACTTCATTCCCACGTGACACAAACCTACCCAGGATCTGCATGGGATCACATCGACCCAGAGGTACAGGAGGGGAAGAGACAATATTTGTCCCTAATACTACAGGGAAAGGCTCTAAAGCTTGACCATGTGTTAAGTAACGCTTCATTTCACTAGGAGCTCCCCTAATCTCCAAGGCATTACTCATGGAGGAGGGACCTGCTCACCATGAGTAAAGGCTTTGGAATCCTGCCTCTAGAGTGGAACACTGTGATAGCAATACTGCATATGTAAATCTCTGCTTTGTACCATATGTGCATGACATTAGGAAATCACTGCATAACAAAGAGCAAAATAAGGAAAGCATGTTCAACACCTCAGTCTACATTCAAGCTGCTGATTTACGGGGCCAAGGGACAAGCTCTTGATCTTATGTTCCAACAAATTGCAGGAACAAGATGTTGACAAGTTATCTAAGGAATGTGGTCCTCTAAGAACTTATCGAACCTGTCCATAAGTCCATCCATGTGCAGAAGCAATGCAATTTTGGACAGCACTAGAAAAGAGACCAGCCTCCACAGGTATGTTTATGGCTTCCACAGATTCTAGAGAAGTCTCACAAAAGATGAGGATACTCAGGAGCATGAACATTTGTGGTTTGACCTTCCTTAATCTCGAGCAGTAGATTCCACAGAATAATTTACAATGACAGAGAAAGAAAGACGACAGTATTTGATCTTTTGCTTTGCTGTGGGAAAGCAGAGCATATGGCAATACAGAAAGCACATTTTCTGCTCTGCCTGTCTGCTACTATCACTATAAGAAATCAAATTCATCACATTATAGCCTCCTGAATCATGTTTTTAACTGATTTTGCAGTAGAGGCAGAAAGGGAAGGAGAAGGAATGGAGTTTCTTTCAAGCTTGTCTGTCCTCGTCACAGGAAAAATTAAAAAGAGGGAGAAAACCTCTTTTAGTTATTTTTGGTGTAACAGAATGGTGTTCAATGACCACACAGCAACAACACAGGTAAGTGTTGAAATTAACTCATGTCATATATCACAAAAATACACCTAGGTTCTTTGACTGCTTTAGTTTCATATATGGCTTGCAATCCACAATCTACAATGAGATGTGAGAATGTGGTTAAGAGTTGAGAAATTAATAAAAAGCCCAAATGTGTTATTCTAATTAGCAAATTCTGCAGTCTACACCATATTATCTCACTAACTCCGCTTGAAATAAGCAACATCCAGTCTGAATATCTGCTCAGTTCCTGTCCTACACAGAGGTGTCACCAAGAGGGCATAAGCTGATTTTTATGATGTGAATCAAGTGTGGTGGAAACTATTACTTCTTAAGTTTCAGCAGTGGGTTGGCCTGATAGATGGTATAAAATAAAGACTATCCCTGCCCTAGGGGGTTGCAGTCTAAAAAAAGACCAAAGCAAAGTATTTTTCTCTTGCAAAGTGATTTATTCAATTGGTTCTCTGAGTTTATAGTCTACTTTGAAGGTGGGCATATTTGTCATGTAAATTTTAGTTTCTGTGAGAATCACAGAATAGGCCATACTGATGTATGCTGATTCCAGAAATTGTGTTTGGTTAAAAAATAAAAAAAAATTATTTCCTGCCTGTTCAGACATTTTGAAGTTGAAATGATTTAATTTATTGGCTAAGAATAAGTTTTATTTCTAGACTTCTTTGAATAATGTGGCTAAAGAAAAAATGTTATGGACAAAATGTGTCACTCCCAGAAGTGATTCTTTCTACATTTTTGTTTTAGGGAACAATTCTTGGGAAAAAACTATTCTGAAGGAAAAATATTCCAAACCTGAAAGCTGCCAAACAACCTGCTGTTCGGTAAATTCTGCCACAATAAACAAGACTAATAATTTCAAGAAAGAGTGATTGTTGTGAACAAACCCGCAGCAAAGCAAAGGGCTGGACTAATTGTTGGATCAGGTAATCTGCAGGACTCTGATTTAGTGTTCGAGATCATAATTGGGTCCCTGACCAGCTGCTTTGGTCACTGGAATTGAATGCGGCTGGACTTGGCTGGTCACTCTGTCAGACATTTGCTAAAGGATGCACTGAGTCCTCTTGTTAGCAGTTTGCTGCTGTTCAGGCTTAAGTCAATGGAAATTGTTGCTGAGCTTAAGTCTTGCTGTCAGTAACACCAGAAGTAGTAAATGTTCTTAGGTAAAGAAATAGAATTTCCTCTCCTTTGCCACAGGGCTTTCTGAAGAACAACAGCAGGAATGCAGGTTAGATAATCTACAATTCTGAATGTTTACTACACAGAAGAGGCAAAAAAGGTAACATGGCTTAGTAGAGACTGCAGGGTTTGTGTCAGAAACCTGGTGTTCCAGTGCAAGGCTCTGCTCTGTATCCTTCAGCAAAGGGCATAACCTCTGACCTCGCACTTTGCTTTCCTTTAGGTAATGATATCTACCCTCTTTTTAAAAAAGGTTTTTAAATATACATGCAAGATAGGTTGGATCATTACAGAGCAAGCACACAAACAAATATACACACACCCAAACAGCCATAGTGATACATAAAATGCAGACACTCCCATGCAGAGAAATGTACTGATGACCTTAGGCTAATGACTGGAGTCTGGGTGGTACTGCTGGCATTTGCAGAGCACACACTCAAATAGCTGTGCAGGTCTGCACAGGCAGCCAGAGAGCCCTTTTGCATGAGGCTGGCTAGCGTGGATGTTCCCAGGCACGCTGAGCCATTTGGGGTAGCTGGCAGCTGCTGGGATGCTGCTGGGCAGGCAGCTCTGCTAGCTCTCCTCTAGCCTCAGAGGGCAGAGTTTATAGTCAGAAGTAAGGAAAGGTAAGAACAGTTACCACTTTCTAGAGAGCTGGGATTTTTATTTACTTATTTATCATAGCTGCTATTTCATTTAAAGCCTGTGTATATTTAGCAGGAGCCTCGCTAGATTAAATGTGGTGCAGCTGATGGTCAAGTCTCCGAAGTGTCTCTCGTTCAACGCTTCCCACAGTGGGAAATGGCCTGGCCTCTCCTGCTTAGTTTAAAATTACTGTGTTTGGAAATGTGGTAAGGAAAAGCCTTGGGAGGAGCAAGGAAAGAAAAGGAAAATCAGTTGTGGAGAATTTCTATTTGCCCAATTTTAAGTGCAATTTTGAAGCAATCAGAAATAGTTCATTCTAGATGGGCCCACGCTTTGTAATTTTCAAACTTCCGGAGCTCTCCCACAGGAAATCAGGTTATTAATATTATTTAACCAGAGACAAATCTCACAGGTATGTCATATTTTCAGTACATGGCACTGCAGCTCACTCTGCCGGGAGGTTAAGCCAAGCAATAGCTCCTTCACTGTCTGTCAGCTTCAAGTCATACAGCAGCTCATGTGTGGTTCACAACTGAGTCTTGTTTCATGTATTGTTTGCTGGATCAGCTACAAACTTGTGAAGTGAAACTGTTGTTCCTTAAAAGAAAAAGCTCTAGTGGTGCTTTTGCTCTCTGTGAATAGAGCCTTTCCTACAAACTTTGTGCAGGGCTCCTGTCCAGTCTGGAGCAGGGTGTTTCAAAGTGTCCTTGCCAAGCCCGTTAGCCCAGGCTGAACAGCACCGGTGAAATTACTGCATCCACTGTGTTCTGGTTAGAATAATAAGCTGAAATTTACTCCATCCCAGAAGGAAGAGGCTTACCACACATTGCTCCTCTTAATCTAAGATCTTGCCCAGATACAAGTTCAGTCACATGTGAACAGCACTGTTAGTGAACCGAGAGAGTATGTGATACTTTGGACCCATCCTACCCCATAAACAGGGCTCAAGTGCAGAAGTTATTCAGAAGCTGTTTATAGCAGTTCTGTACAATCAAACCAAAACCAAAAGCACCCAAACAATGATCAGTGCCTGAACTCCAGCACCTCAGCACACTTTTGGCTGTTCCATAACCAAACAAATGAATCTAATGTCTCATTGTGTGTATTCAAACAGGAAGCTACTCTGCAAGCTCCCAGGTTGCATTTGACCCTGAATAAAACTGCTGCTTTATCAGGCAATGCAATCCTAGGTGTACTTACAGGAGACTTAAAGTATTTCATATGCAGGCAAATAACTTTATCACCCTTGACTTGCTTTATTGCATTGTCTTTCAACACATCAGACGTTACGGCATCTTCCTAAGTTTCTGCCCCAGCAGCACCTCCTTCCCTGCTACTGCTAACCCTTCAGGCATTGCTTCTAGTTTGGTGACTGCTAGTTCCCAAAAATAAAAGATCCTTTTAACCCGGCTTCCGAGATGAAACAGTCTTGTTGGATACTAGACAGTCCCCTCAGAGAGAGATAAATGTTTTGTAGTGAAAGAGATTTCCACTGAACTTCTCATCCTCTTCAAACCAAAGACAGGAATAATAAGTAGATCTAAATAATGGATTAGATTAATACAAGATTTCTACGTATTTCTTTAATGAAACATATTTATAGGAAATTAGGTTTCTTTAGTTCATCTGTTCTTGGAACTAGTCCTTTTCCTACTCTCAAGATAGTAATGAATTTTATAAATTTGTCAGAATTACTCAACAAATGTTTGTAATAGTTAAGATACATTCCACTTCCAAAAGCTCTTTGAGGCAAAGGCTCCTCTTCATTTTTTGATGCTTGATACTCTGTATTTGGCCAGCATGACTCAGCACAGGAACATGATTTCTATTCCCTGAATGGATGACTCAGTCTCTACATATGAGGACAGTGCCTGACGAGCACGCAGCACGTCGCACACAGAAAAAGATAAGGAAAAGAGAATCCTCTGGGAGTCTGCTTTAGAGATGTTAAGCATGCTCTGTAGATATCATTGGCTTTTTCTATAAAGGAATATAAATGGTCATGATTTTAAGGAAAATAAGCAATCAAATTCACCAAGCGTTCTTATACTCACCTTGGCACAAAATAATTTCCTGTTCTTTTGGTTTTTTGGTTTTTTGGTTTGTTTTTTTTTTTTTGGTTTTTTTTTTTTGGGTTTTTTTTTTTTTTTTTTTTTTTTTTTTTTTTTTTTTTTTTTTTTTTTGTTTTTTTGTTTTTTTTTTTTTTTGTAAATGCATTTAATGAATAGATTAGCATTTGTGTCTGGAGAAATAAAACTCCCCTCAAGTATTCCTGTGTACAAATGTGAAACTAGAGTTGCTTGATGCACTATTAGAAGAAATCAGATGGTGACAGTGGTACAAGAAACATAAGGAGACAGTGCACACACACTGTCTTGCAAGAAGTCACGTAAAATGGACTTGGCAGACATGCTTGCCAAAAACAAAATTCTCAAATTACATCAGACCCAATGCTAAGACTACAAACTTCAAGAGATGGGATGACTGCAGTGACCCTCAGTGTACAGAGGCTTTCCCCACTAAACATCTTGACAGAGGACTCGCTCTTAAAACAGCTCACATGGGGCTTACTGCCTTGATGGAACAATCAAGAAAACTTAACCATTCCCCGGGTTCTCACTCCAGAAGCAATAGATGGTTCTGGAAGCATAGCTTTAAGTCTGTAGAAATGCTTGACCGACATCTGCTGTATTTTAATACTTTGGTTTTATAGATGCTGGAAAATGAAGAGACACAGAAAAAAAGGATTAAAGCTGAAATTTTTTTCAGTCCAATGTGACTGCTACTAGGAGTTCTTCATTTTACTCTGTTCACTGCCTTAGATATAGCCAGAGACCAGGGGAAAAGCCATCTAAGGACGGAAACAAACAAAAGCCAGGCTGCCTTGAGTCAGAGCCAACGTCTCAAAAACTTGCAATAGCCTGCAGCACACCTTGACCACAGCCCTCAGACACTCAGGGCAGAAGAGCCCAGTGGCTAAAGAATATGGCTAACAGGAAAACATTTGGGTAACGGAGCACCAGTCACCCCACATTCCCACTGTGGGCAAAATATTGTAGCTCATGTTTGCCAAAGTTTATGGGTGCCATGAGGTTCTAGTTGCCTACACGGAATTGGCCTCTTGCCTTCCCAGAGCAAAATGTATCCGTCTGTAGAGACAGGTATTATTGCTTACCTCACAAGAGTTTTGGGAACTTTTAAGGATGCTACTTGAGACTTTTACCTGAAAAGTGAATAATTATAGTTCATTACCAGGCCTGAATTTTTAGATAACAAAATAGAAGTCTCAGTCGCTTGATTAAAAGGTGATTACATACCAGCACAGACCAATAATTTGCTTCCAAGAACCCAAGGCATATGATTTAGGAACGAAGAATGCTTATGACCCTTGCACAGGACTTGCCAATAGCCCCACTCGCCTCATCGAGGAAATTTAGTCCTTCCCTGGCTTCTTGCTGAAAGGGTTGTGGTGAGGCAGGCACATTTTTTGAGTGTTGGTGGTCTTGCTCTGAGCTGTGCAGTTCTGGGACAACAGAGATACTTGCCCATCATGGCCCCTTCAGCCAGTCCAGCCTGAGAAAGGACAGCAGCCAAATGAGGTGCTGAGGTGTTCTGGAGGCTGAACCACAGGCTGTGAGACCCAAGAGAGTTTTTATTCTCCATGTCAGGATTTGAGCCCGGCAGGAGCACCTGTCAGTTGCATGGCTATTCAAAAATATTAATTCAAATAGTACAAACCACTAGGACTTCCACATTCAATTTAAAACTACAGTTCAACTGAGATAAGTGACTCTCAGAGGGTACAAATTACATCTTGACTTAAGACAGTCTGTAGCATATGAAAACAGAATCCAGCTCCTAATCAATCTTTTTTTCAGGTTGGCTATGTCAAATTTCCTTTGAGGAGTTTTGACCTCTAGAGCATTATTTCCTTACCTTTCTTGCAACCTTGGAGTTTTTCAGGGGTGTTAAGTACTCCAGGGTCATGAAGCTCTTCTCTGAGGGCATCACCTGATAAGGGAACGATTTGTTTTCTATCCTGCTGTCTAGCATCCTTCTGTGAAGCATGTCTGACACATGCTGTTGAGGTTGTGCTTTTGCTAATCATTGGACTGGTCATGCTTTACTTACATGTTTATAAAGAATAGTTTGGACAACAGTTATTTTAGTGTGAACCTGTGGTATTTTGTATCTTTCTTAAAAAAAACAACCATAAAAAACAGAGAATTCCAATCTACATGTTTTAAGGAAAATGTCATGCTCATTGGTGCTGCATGAAAACTTTAAAAATTGGTATTGAAATGTCTGGAAAATAAAAAAATGGTAAAGAAGTGAATCTCTTTTCCCCTGAAATAAAAAAAAAAAAAAAAAAACAACCATAAAAAGTGGTGATCTATATATGCAACACCAGAAGGCAAAGAAGCAAAATCATAGTTATTAAGATGACCTGATTACTAAAACCAATCATGCTATTTCTGAGTGGCAGAGTTTTGAATGTCTGTGGCTTGCAATACCAGATACAGATGTACCTGAGCAGACGCAGGGAGAAAGGGGAGGAGGGAAAGGTACTATGGTGCCTCATACCTGGGATCTGGAGATGCTCCCTGTCATCTTCCACACAGAGGCTTTTTCACCTCCTGCACAGAGTTCAATTAAGTTGTAGGAAAACTACCAGCAACATTTCATAGACAGCCCTCTGCTATTTCTTTCTCTAGTTCTCTGGAGTGGCCTGCAGTCCAAAACTCAGGTTTGGAGTACAGACCATGCCAAGAAAGGTTCCTTGGGGAGTATTACTGGATCATTGCTCAGTTCAAGCAGTCCCAAGCATGGAGTCAGATTGCCATGCATAGTTCCAAGCAGCTTTTCTACGAGAAAAATTTCAATCTGTGGCCCTTTAGCCCTTGACAATTTTCTACCACAGTACGGTAAAACTTTTTCTATTAGCAGTTATTTGTACTAAAAGTATTTCTTTTCTCTGTTAGGCACCTTTATACTTGCTGCAGTAGGGAAAGCCACCAGAATAAACACTGCTTTATAAGCCTGTGGAGTTTATGATATGGGTTTGAGCCGGGAAAAATGCTTTGTCTGTGCCTTGCCAACTCTGTGGCAGTATAAAGCCGAAGCCAGAAATCAAAACATTAACTGAGAGAATGCAAAACAGGCTTGACAATATTTCGCACTTACCAGAGGCTTACTCAAATCTGGAGAGGTAAGTATATTTACAGCTGCTTTCAGAAGTGTCTAAACTGAACTGAACTGTGCACAAGTACTTAGTGCTTTGAAGACTTAAACTTTAAAGGAAAGAAATAGCTCTATAGATATAATTCAGAACTAAACACTGCCATCTTTGCTGTTATGAGTAATTATTTTACTACCTACCAAGTATTGTACATGTCATGATGAATTTAAGTAGCTGATTCTTACTGTCTACAACTTAACCTCGGTAATTTACAGTTACATCAGACAGGATTGCCTAATTCCTGACACCTAATTCCTACATCATTGGAGCATATTGAACACTGGGGAGGAATTCTCTATGAAGGAGCAACTCACCCAAAAATAGCCTTATTGTGAAGCAAAACTTGAGCATTGGGAACAGCATCTTGCCTTAATCTACCATCCACACAGCATCTCTGTAGCAGTGGGGAATTCTGTGACCGTGTTGTGACCATTATCACCATGTAGAGGTTAGAGAAGCAGCCACAGTGTCTTGTTCCACATGAAACAAGGAGCAGAGCCAAATGCAGCTTAAAATCACCTGCAACGGGCAAACAAAACAAAAAACCTGACCATGGCTTGATGCTTGTGTTTTGAATGGATTTCTTTTCTTTTGAAAGAAAACACTGCAGAGCAACTTCTTGTCATCTACAGTCGGGACAGTACTCCACTAGGTAGGTATAAAAATGGAATTCCATCATCAACCTTGATTATATTGTGATATATTTCTGCAAGGAAAATAAAAACAATTCTACTTTTTAAAAGAAATATACCTTGAATTATGCCCACTGCTCAGTACAGCTATGTGTGTATGCTGTATTACAAGCACACTCACACTTCAAAAATATCTTAGTGACCTGCGTATATTTTCAAGGTGGTTTTCTTTTGTCTCCTTTTGTTCTGCTTATCATTTTTTCTCTCTGTATACATCCATGTTCAGATGCCATTAAACCACCAAACTTTGGTGACTCCCTTGTTATCTGAGGAAAATACCATTTTTCATATAATCCTACTACACCTCATGTTACTTGTAGCTTGGTTTCCTAAGGCAGTGAGGTTAATTGTGCACTGTGTGTGTATGTTTGTGTGTATGCATAATTTGACTCCGTCTCCTCCCAGTAACCTTCGATCCTCCTGGCCAACCAGTCCAACGTAATAAACACATGGCAGCTTCCAATATTTTTAGCTCCTCCAGCAAGGAAAACAGGCCAGCAGATAGTGAGGAAAAAACCCCCATCAGCTCCCCCACTGAGAAGGCTTACAGCATGGATGCCCGAGAGGAGTGCAAAGAGTGAAATGTCCAGAACTGTAGTCCTGGGAAAACCATGGGATTTTGCATCTAATGAGATAGCAGATAACACCACTGCAAGACAAAACCATAGGGAACCAGACTCCACCACCTCCACAGCTCTTGGATGAGTTGGGCACCACCCAGATGTGGGTTGAGGTTTAGGTTGCCTCTTGAGACATGGCCACTGCCACGTTCTCCATTCAGGGGACCCCTAACTGAATTTTTACATCACTGAAGTCTACTGAATGCTCAAGAAAACTTCCCTGCACCCGTGAAGATGTGTAGCCCTTCTGTAGGCACAAGGGCCATCATGCTTTACAGATTAACCTCTGAGGGTAAATGCCCTTTTCTTTCCTCTTTATCTGAGGCGCTCAGTAATTTGCTCCCTATGCAACGACTGACAATTACAGCACCTTCCAAGCTGTGGGGGTAGAGGAGGAGAGAGGAGAGCTCCTTGACCCAGTCTGCCTTAGCTGATGATAGCTATTGATAGCTTAGATCTACAAAGAGCTCACCTGGGGTGATCGACTCTTTCTGCAGTCCAGGGAATTAACTACATTACCAAGGCTAGAGAGACCTTGTGTATAAGCCAGTGAAACATCATTTTTCCAGCTGTCTAATCAGCTTGCAACAGCACACCTTCTTTTGTGCTATTGGGCTGCTCCACCCATGGTCAGAGGCCACTTTGGCTGTTCAGCAGCACAGCTGATCCATCAGGAGGCAGACAAAGCTGGGAAAAGAGCATGCAAGTCCTGCCAACTCATCAAGCAGCATTACTTCCTCATACCCAACTGTCTTTCTAAAATGATGATTAGAATTGGATCAGCAAATGTAGCCTTCCACACTGTTCATTTTCCTCGTGGGAATGCCTTGTTTCTATAAAAACAATGCCATCATAAAACCACTAGGAAATGTTCTGGGCTTTGTAAATCAGAAGATATCTCAAACTGGAAGGGACCCAAAAGGATCATTCAGCCCAATTTCCTGCTCGTCATAGGACTACCTAACACTAAAATATATGACAGCACCATATAGACACTATTTGAACTCCGGCAGGCTTGGTGCCATAACCACTTCCCTCAGGAGTCTGCTCCAGCACCCAACCATCTTCTCAGTGAAGAGCCTTTTCCTAATGTTCAATCTGAACTTCCCCAATGCAGCTTTCTTCCATCTCCTCATGTTGTCTCGCTGGTCACCAGAGGGAGAAGATCAGCACCTCCCTCTCCACTGTCCCCTTGAGAAAGTCATAGACTCCAATGAGGTCTCCACTCAGCCTTCTCTAAGCTGAACAAGCCCTGTGACAGCTGCTCACTTCACCTTGGCAGCACCTCCAACCTTGGAGAGCCATCATCTGCATCAGTGTTCGCTTTGACTTCCAGAGGCTTGTACCTATTGTACAAGGGATGAGTGAAGACTAAATATTGTTTTATGATAAGCATAACTTGTGGTTTTTCTGAACAAAAGACAGGAAAACTAGATAACCGAACAGCACACCAAATAATCCCTTACCCAAATTTCAAATGAGTATTTCTGTCAAAGCCTCTCACCATGTCAGAGATCAGCAAGAGAAAGGTTTCTTCATGAGAGAAGATAAGCCAGAGGCCAAGGGTGACCCCAGCACAAGCAATACCACCACCACCTAGGGTGCCACCCCACAGGGCAAGAACATTATGGTTCAGTAACAATCCCTTACAGGGCAAGCTAAAGGATCAGGTGCAGAGGACATTTCAGTGTCCAGTCACAAGGAGCAGGAGGCAGAGCTTAGAGGTCCAACCAAGGGAACAGTCACAGACAGCACTGAGTGCAATCATACCCACAATACAGGTCAGATAAGAACCAAAGGCTCAGAACTGCACCTAAATTGGGCTTCTGGGTCCACTGGCAGAGGGTGTGAGAGAGGCCCAGGTGAGTCTGATCTGGGCTATTAAGGTCTATTAGTGCCCTAAGGGCACAGAGAAGAACTTGAAATTTTACTCATAGTCAGGTATTAGGAAAACAACTTCAGCTGTTCACGCAGTTTCTTCCCTGTGTGTGTCTGTATGTCCATCCAGCCCCTCAGAAGAAGCTTCCACCAAACCTTCTCTGGCCCAAGACTAACAGTACGTGATGGAGTAACCACAGCGTGTACCTGCAGCCAGGAAAAGCCACTACCGACACAATGGGTGGAGCCACAGACAGTGACACCAGCTGGGAAAGAATGATTCACAGGTGATGGATCACCACCCAGCACTGGGAACCACCTGCAGGACAAAGGCAAATCTGTGGCTGATAAATGAAATGCTTTTTGGTTTCTAGGTCAGCAAAGCAGGTTTGTTGCAAAGAGTACCTGCTAATTGATCAACTCTTCAACTTGAAGGCAAGCCAGCCAGGTTTTCTTGCAGAGGGAAGCAGTGTGTAGATGTGAGACATGGGAGAATTGGGGGAAGAATGCACAGACATATCAGTGTCAGGAGCTGGCCGGGGCTCATGCCCATCCCAAGGAGACAGATAATAGTCCCAGGAACTGCAAAACACACAGAACCAGCTTATTCCATGACAGATAGCACAACCAGGGTGGAGCAACCAGCAAAGAATTAAACCAAATTTGATTGCATATTGCCTCCTAAACCATGGGTGCCCAGCCACAACATACCCAGTAGTTGTGGTTATCCACTCTCCAAAGTCAATAGGAGGGCAAGAAAATGCTCATGAAAATGAGTTTACATATTGTACTTTGATACCATATCAACACAGAGTGAGGAATGGCACCTACTGAATACCTCCCACACCCTGAAGCATCACCGCAAGATTCTTCTTAGTGTTTGAACATTAAAGCTATCACAGGGTAAAGTGGTATTGCTGTGAGGTTAAAAGCCAGAGCAGGAATTAACCTTTTGGCAATGTCATGTTCACTTGATGATAAAGGAGTTTTCCAACTCAGAACTTTGAATGACAAAACCATACATCTAAATGGACTTAATTTTTCCCCCCAGAATTAGCCTCTGTGTTGGAGCTTTGTTGCCACTATAGCTAATGGTACAAAAATATTTGTATGAATGCAAACACTGGAAAGGCAGAGAAAAAACTTTCCCCTTTTATCTATTAGGAAATTTCTAAAAAGATGCCACATAAAAAAACAGCAGGAGAAATCTACCTTATTTTCTTTTTATGGTGTGACACTGTGTCAGGTCATGCTGGCTTTGGCTGTAATCTTATCAACAGTATCTCATCCTTTAGGAATCTCTGCTACTATTTCAGTTGGAGTACCTTTCTGGAAAAAGAGGACTCTTGAGAAAGAAAGGCAGTTGTACAAGATGACCTAATACTTGAATAATCTTTTCCCTTTAGGCAAAGCATGAAAAAACATGAAAGCTACCAAACAGGGTGATCAGAAATAACTGGAAATACGTGTCCTGAAGGGTGGTACATGATAGATCCCAGGAGTCACTCAAAACCTCACTACCAGTTATTCACCCCTTCTAAAGCTGAGGGTCTTTGGAAATTGACACTTTTTTTCCCCCCTTTATTATCTTTCACGCACACACAGACACACACACACAGACACACACTCTCACATTTACAAACACATATTGCCAGGATCTACACAGATATATACTGCTAATGGGAAATAAATGGCAGTATAGGAGCCTTAGAGATTCAAGAATTTTTCTATTCTTAGGTGAGGACATATGACTGAACCGATGGACTCTCCCTTCAGGTATCTGCCATGCATATGTTGCACAAAGATGCACACATTATACTCTGCTTTGTTGAACATGTATTTCCTCAAGTTTTCTCTGCAGAGCTAATTCAGCGTAATCACAGTGGACTGTAAAAATCATTACTTAGGACAATATTAATATGCATTTTGTTTAATGGGGCCTTGTTAGCTCACAGCCAAGTAATACGTAAGCAAATCATCATTCATTAGGGAAGCTTGAGTAACATTGTAAGGACCCAATTTGCTTAAAGAGTCTGAAGTTATTGCTGGGCACATGTCCAGCATTTCTTCAGATTTGCAGGAGCATAGAAAGAGTATTTTCCCCCTGAAGTTACTTTTGTATTCTTCTGCTTTTTAGATGTGTATTTAAGTACAGAAATTCACATGAACATAATACCTGAGAAGGTACTTTCTTAATAAAAAGCAATTATAGGAGGTAGGTCAAATGCTGGTCCCATTTCCAAATGCGTTCTGTGGGGGTTTAGTGACCTGCCAAAGACTAAAGTTTGACTTCGTGTTCCCAGAAAGGGTTATGGTTAGGAAATCTGAAACCATGTAACCTTTGTGCATTCATTAAATGTGTAAGTAATAGAACTGCTGGTGTACAAAGTACTTTCGGACTATGCCCGTGAGACCGGCTGTCAGCCTTTTCAGAGAACAACCTTGCCTCTTTCCTTTCCTTGAACTTGAATGCAGAAAAAATACAAAATCCCCCAGAACAGGCTGACTAGAATATAGTGTAGGGTTAGGGTAAGTGGAGTGAAATTCAGGCTTTTCTGAGGCAGATTAGCAGCAAGTGATCTTGGTAGTTTGGGGTGTCAGATGGCTTGTGCCAGTTATCAGACACATGAGGGAGGGAGTCAGAGCATCCTGCAGCTAAACCATATTGCAGCACGGAGACTGGCTGGCCTTAATGGGAGCAGATGGGTAGGCAGACTGGAGATGTCTGTAGTGGGACACCTGTGCCAGGGTACCGCTGCACCACACCTGAGTCAAAGAGACTACAAGGATAGCTCTGGAGAGCAGGACTGCAGGCTGGCTGCCAGTGGCTGCCGGAACATCAGGGAGCTTTTAGGGAAAAGAGAGGGTTTGTGACTCTAGGGAAAAGAGCAAGGGAAGACAAAGGATAAATGGCACCTCAGTTGCCAGGATCAGCAGTAGGACTGACAGCTCTCCAGTTTGGAAGTAAACAACTGATAATGTGCTTTTGTAGCCCAGAAAAACAACCCTATCCTGGTCTGCAGCAACAGAAGTGTGGCTAGCACATCAAGGGAGGTGATTCTTCCATTCTGCTCTGGTCTCTTGAGACCCCACCTGGAGTGCTGCATCCGAGGTCATCAGCACAGGAAAGACATGGACCTGTTGGAATGAGTGCAGAGGAGGCTACAAAAGTGATCAGAGGGCTGGGGCACTTCTACAAAAACAGGCTGAGAGAGTTGGGGCTGTTCAGCCTGGAGAAGTGAAGGCTCCATGAAGACCTATCACAGCCTTTCAATATTTAAAAGAGGCTTAGAAGAAAGATGGGACAGATTTTTAGTAGTAGGGCCTGTTGTGATAAGACAAGATGTAATGGCTGTAAACTAAAAGACCATATCGATTCAGACTAGATATAAGGGAAAAAAAAAATGTGATGGGTTTGGTGAAATACTTGTACAGGTTGACCGAGAGGTTGTAGATGTCCCATGCCTGGAAACATTCAAGATCAAGTTGGACTGGGCTCTGAATGCCTTGCAGGATAAGAGTTTGGATTTGACAGGTCTTAATGAGTCTACAAAGCTGAACAACTCGAGACTCTCATAAAATAAGTGTTTAAGTAGTCTTGAAGTAATTTTAAACTTTGCCAGACTTATGGTAAGACCTGAAGAGAATGTAAGAGATAAGTTCTACCCCTGCTTTGGCCCACCATGAGATACTTTAAAGGAGGTTATTCTTCCATATGTAGAGACAAAGCTCTCAAAATAAGTCTTTAACTTGTCTCAAAGGTGTTCTAATAAAAGTGAGAACACCAGATCCAAGAGTAGCCTGAACAAGGAGACCCTGCACACAAGCATAGCAAATCCTCATGGAGGGTCAGAAAAAGAACAGACAATGCTGTGTCTCAAATGCTTTTACATCTGGCTGGCAGGAGGTTATCTCCAGTCTGAGGTGCAGACAGTGATGTATTACCCTGGGTTGTGAAATGTCTAGGACAGAGAGGCTTAGACAAGCCTGAAGTGAATGCTATAGATATTTTTCCTAAGAAAGCAGTGTAAGAAGTCCCAGAAGCAAACCTGAGCAGTAGGTCCCTAGTACAGCTCTGTTTTGTTCTACTGCAATCAGCTGTCCCCAAGGTTTGGGGTAGGGGTATCCCCCACAAGCTGATATGTATTAGGCTGCACTAATTTTGATTCCTTTCACCCTGCACTATGCTCCCAAACTATCCCATCTCATCTTGTACCCTTAACTATTTTAACACATCCCCATGACATTATGAGGGCATGAAACAAATGCCCTCAGATGGACTACATGCTCTGGAGGAACACAACACAGTCCTCACATTAGTTCGTTCACTCTGAACACAAAAAATGACAGCTTGCAGTCAGGAGAGCATTGAATGCTCTGCTGACTCAGAGTGTGGATGTCTCTCTACATCTGCACCTGCAGGCTTGTCCTTAAACAGGCAGAGGTACAGGAGTTTCCCTTTGGAAAGAAGACATGCGAAGTTGCAGGGAGGTGGTACAACCCTCCATTAGTTCTGACTCTCCCTCCTCTCCGCGGGCAGATGCACTTCCTGCAACTTCAGAGATTCCTCTCCTATGAAAAGACATCAAAGTTGGCAATTCAGCCCCATGTTTTCTAAAAATAATTTAAAGGAATTATTTCCCAACTTTCCCTTCTTTTCTAAATTCCTCATGCCCTACGTCGAGTGCAACACCTTCAAATGGCAACAAGTCACAGGAGATACTGGCAACCTTCCTGTTCTAAATGAGGAGAACCATTTCTTTAATGATGACCACAGTGGGACCAAGACCAGTTCTTCCCTAATTTATTTGTCACTGAGCACAGCACTTGGAAAATATATGTTGTGATGCCTGGTGCATTCCTGTGAGAGGTATATCAACTCCCAGTCATGTGGCAATAGCTGTGCTCAAAGATTGCAGTGTATGTGTTCTGAATTGCATTATTATGCACATACTCACACAGGTAAATATGTTACATTGTTTTTGTGATCATAATCAAGATATCTATGCAAAGCAGATGTTAATGTCACATTCAGGCACTGGGGCAGAACTTCCATTGCAAAAACAGATCAGTCAGGTGTTGCACAGGGTTGCCAGGTTCCCAAAAGGCTGTAGCTCAAACAGTTGGCCCCTCAGAAACATCCTTTTCCTGTGTTTGCTTCCCCCTTTTGTGCTCTGCTGCCCGTATATGTGTCTACATGCAGAGAGCATGTCCTTTGTAAGCAAACACCGGGAAAGGGAACATAGCTGTGACATGGATACATACATATAAGTGCAGAAGAAATCTTATCTTTTTTTTTTTTTCAGAAAAGTAAGTATCATTAGGGACACTTGTTTCCTTTGGACTCTAACCAGTAAAGTACATTTATAAAGTAGCAAAAGTACTGAAGGAATTTCTGCTTGGTGGCATGGATAGTAACACATTTTAGATCTTTCTATTACTTATGCAAGAAACTCTGATGATGTGCTCTTAAATACATGAATTTGAACAAAGGTAAGTAATGTTTTACGGATCATTCTTTAATTTCTGTAAAGTTTAAATGAATATAGCATTTTTTACTTGTTGAAGTTTTTTCTCCTCAGATATACAGGTTTCTGAAATATTTTACTTAAATCTGTATATATTTTCTTGAAGCAGAAACTGACTGTTTTAAATACACCTGCTTGGAAACCTTTAAAAGAAGAAAAGTCAGTAATTTTTAAAATTTATTAGACCTGACTGAAAAATATTCCCTTGAGACTTTCTTTTTCTTTTTTATTTAATGGAACAACTAAGACCATGCAAACATGCATGAATGTAACTATATGTTTAACCCTTTGCAAAAGAAAAGCCTTGAAATTCTGGCTGTGAAAGCATGAGAATCCCATACAGTTCATTTTTACATACATGCATGTATACCCATCAGAAGCTTTGGCTCATCCTCCTTACAAACAGTTAGTTATTTGAGCATTTTGATGAAATGATCTGTGGAAGATCAGTGTTCCAGAGAACCAAAGCTTTAATAGATATTTAATTGCATCTTTTGGGTAAGTGACAAATTGATGGATGGAGTTATCACAAATTACATTCTCTTCAAGTGAAAGCACCATCTTTTGGGTAGAGTAAGCAGCACCAATTTGGTCAAGTACTAGTTAAGTGATTTTATAATAAAGAAGCTGATACAAGCAAAGCCCCAAAAAGTACTGAGCTCTTATTTGCCTTTTGGGAGGACAATGCAGACACCAAATGCTTGAGGAGCTAAGCTTTAAAATATAATCAGGTCAGAGATATTGTACTGGGTGTTTCTGGTGCAGATCAAAGGGAATTGTAAAGAGCTCAACTAATTTTTCTGTCCCAGCATGATGTCTGCTTTCACATAAACAGAATCTGGTGGACTGGTGTTTGTTACACTAAGATGGTATCTTTTTAATGGCCAGTTCACAGCCACTGCTCGGGATGCACAGGAAAGCCCATGAAACACGGATTATTTTGTATGAAACTGTAGTTAAACTCTTGCAGAAGGTGTATGCTACCCAGAGAACCTGTCCTGTCATCTCTGAGGTTGTGGCTTCATGCTTACTGCCACCACAACTCTGCTAAGCTCTTGAGGCAGGACTGCCCAATGCTGTATTTCAGGAAGGCTCATTCTGCCTTAAAAAGATGCAAATTAGTTAATCAGCATTGTAAGTTGGACAGCTAGTTACAAACTTCTTTACATACTCTTTGACTGTCTTACACTGTCCATGTGAGACAGACAGCTCTATGATAAAAAAATACGACCTGATCAAAGACATTGCTGTTGAGTGAACTAAAATTGGAGTGTCAGAAGGAGTCTGGGGTGGGAGGAAGGCTGCAAGAGCTGCGTCCTCAGCTGAAGTCATGTCACTGAGTCTGAGAAGAAAGCCTGGTTCTCATTCAGCCCTTTGTACAGGCAAACTATAGCTTCCAGCTTTAAATCCCAAGGATTTATTTTAACTGCCTCCCCCTTATTACAGGTTCTGCAAAGTAACAGTCTGTAATGGAATCCCTGACAGAAACTCCAAAGGGAGAAAAAATTCCAGCGTATTTTTGCTTGTATTCACAGACACAGGCAGAGACCAAGCAGGACATGTGGTCTAACTTTGACACCTCTCATCCATCAAACTAGTTAGTCCCTCTAGTACTTCATCTACAAATCAGAATAACCACAGGCTATGCAGACATGAACCTACCTGCCCAGGAATGCTTGTGCTGCAGAGGAATAAATCGTGGCAGTGGGCAAAAGTTAGTACTCAAACAGAAATCAGAGATGTGGGTCTGCACTTGTCATTTTAAGAGTTTGGTGTTTTCAAGAAAGTTTGAGAAGAAACAGTGGTCAAACACCTTTTAGATGTATAACTACTGCCAGCCCTGGTTTGCACCACTGTAACCAAGAACAGCCTTCTAATTATACTTGCTAAGGAGTGCAACAGAAGGCTTCTCTCATCCTCACCGAAACTTAGAGAAGATCAGCTGAAAGGTCCGTCTGTTTCCAAATGTGATGTGCTTTCTATGTTACCTGTCATCACACGTGGGACTAAATAACTGAATAACTACCAATTTTTGCAATTATGATATTATCATTTTACCTGGAATTTCTTAGAGGCCTCAAGCTCTCAACTTACTTTCTGGTGTAGAAGAGTTACAGTCAGTCCACATATTTTGATGTAGTTCATCAAGATAGAAACTGCTTTTCTTTTGTTGCGTTCCCAACATAAGATTATAATCAAACACAGGTGGGAATAAGTTCTAATTAATTGGTTTGAGGTGCCTTCATTTAATAGTTTGCATGGTATATCCCAATAACGGGGTACCTGAGTTTTTCCAGGAACTGAGAAACTAGAATAAAGTCAGAGTCAAAACTGTACAACAAAATGCTACCCAGAATTTTTTTTTTTTTTTT
>VWZT01015424.1:63811-147071 GCA_013397055.1 Pachycephala philippinensis
GGACTAGATAACCTGGAGAGGTGTGTTCCAATTTAAATCATCCTGTGCTAATGATTTATTCCATGAGGTTCATTTTGTGCTTCCATGCACATTCAAAACACAGAAGAATCTGTGTTTTAGCTTTACTCATGTCTTTTAGTTCCTTACCTCAAAAGCTCTGTCAAAACTAGCAAGACTCTTGATGGAGTGAAACCCTACTCAGGTGAGTAAGAGTGCCACAGGATCCAAGATCTGCTGTTAAAATGCAGTTATGCATATTTGTGCACCACTCTACACAAACACTCTGCGCTTGGAGGTTGGCAAGATGAAAGCAGGTGTCTTACCTTTCAGTTACACTGTGACTAAGCACATTCTTTCCCCAAAGAATCCAGTCCAGTTTGCCATGAGTTTGTTATGACTATGAGCCATGACATCAGCAGAGAGACACCTTTTTGGTTTGATCCAAAACATGTGGAAATTGATGGGAAAATGTAGTCACTTTCAAAGATGTTCTGTTTTTTGCTCCTTTGTAATACAATTAATATTCTATTCTGTTCTATTCAAGTATCACACTTGTGGCATACAATCATTAGGACATGTACTGCTTTTTTGGCTGTACAACAAGAACACAATATTTTGGCATTCATTTAATAAAACATAGCTGGGTTGGCAGAGATATGAAGGGAAGGACACAAGGAAATAGCACATGGAAGAAGTAGTTGTTATATATGGAATTCGTGNTAGTCAAACACGCAGAATTTCTCCAGAGGTGCCATTGGAGCTTCTTTTTGCATATCAAGACAATTGATCATACTATTTTTGCCCTTGTGCTTCTGAAGAAAAATTCCCTTCAAAATACCACTTACTTCACAAGGGAGACATGCTTCTTAGGAAGAAGTCAGGACCAGCATGAACAGGAAATTAGGTGAAAATGAGCAGGACCAGTTGTTCAGACTTGCAGAGCAAAAAAATCCCCAAACAAACCCCAAATCAGGCACACAATTAAATATGTGAGAACTGGCTCAGGTCTTTAATGGGTTTGGATTAACACACGCCCAAGAAAGAAAAAGACACCATTTGTGTTTACAGTCCAAGTGCTCAACCTTCCTCAGCTCTGCACTGCTTTCACAGAAAGGATGTCTCCAAAGCTGCTGCAGAAGTGGCAAAGAGCTCAGTCTGGAGAATGCTGAGGGAGATCTACTGAGATGAAAAGGCCTGAAAAACAGGAATGAGAGGAATTACCTGTCCAGCTGTTACAGCCACTTCCCCCAAATTTCCTCTGCCCAGCAGCAGAAGACCCAGTTCAACTTCTGAGTCAATCAGCACCAAAACAATAGAAAAGAGCAAGCAGGAAGTTGCCCATTTCAGCAACCACTTTAAAAAGGGATGGGCCTTTAACCCTTCTGCTTCAGAAGCATCTCTCCCTTTTGTGTAGTTTTGCTGTGACCACACACACTGATCAAATCTGTTGCTCACCACAGTCAAAATAAATTTAAAATCTTCCTGTTGTGCCAAAACCTGAGAAGGCCCTCAACAGGCACAAGTCGTCCAGCTTGGCCATTCAGGCTTTGAAAAAATCAACAGATAAATGAACAGCTGGACCTGCCCTTGGATCCACTTTATGCCAGGACTCCCCTCATCTCTCTGGGGTAGATAAGACTGGCCAGGTGCTCTGAGCATTAACCAGTCATGTCCTTGTTCTACAGGTCCTAGAAAGCAAGTGAAGTTGTAGGTGGTATCTCTCTATCTGCTCTCTTCAATTGAAGAGCAGCAAGGGACTCTGCTCAAAAGTTAAGGCTATCTGAGAGAATGTGCTTGTAATTCATTATCAAATCTATAATTCTTCAGGGGCTAGCCATGAATATCTCAACATATGGTATCAAAGACTGAAGCACTATTACTATGAATCTTCTAATTCTGCAGTCAGAAATATTTTTTTTTTTCAGTAAATATAAGGTGTGCTATATTTTCTTCACAACTTCATATACAGGAATCCTAGACATTCAGATCTTCCACACCCTGTAAAATTTGGAGATACTAAAGAAACTGTATGTAAAACTCTCCCAGAACGCATTACATCTCTACCATTTCTTCTGCACAGCTCCCAGCTCTGTTGCTGGGAGTCCAGCTCTACAACTCCAGAGCCTCTCCAACTGCCAGCTACAAGTGGCAGTATGTAATTTATTCCCAGAAGTTCTCTTCTCCACTTGCACCTTCTCCATGGCTGAGCATATCCTGTTTTCCCATCTCTCCTTCCATAAGAGTTAAGGTTTTTCACCTCCTGATCACAATTTCAGAACTTCTTCACAGCATATTTTCATCAGAGTGTTTTTTCCTGCCATGGAGTAGTTCATCCACCTCTTAGACTTTGATTTATCTTTTTCTGGGCTGTTGTACCTTTCCTGAGATCAGAACCCAAAAGGAGATAATCGCTGAGCTGTGTTAGCTCAGCACAAAAGATGACTGCTCAGATACAAACGGGCTTTGAGAAGGAAACTTCTCTGTGTGCATGTTTACAATGCTTTCTGACAGTGCCTGCAGTCACAGATTGTGATCTTCCTTTGCATCAGCAGTCTGCAGAAACAAGCTCCTTAGGCAGTGATGGTATTTCGCCTGCATTGAGGACAAGAGTATGATTAAATATATTCCTGGACCACTGTCAACTGACTTTTTTTTTCAGAAAAGCAGCTAATAATCTTGGATGTCCCATCTGAGACATCTGACTTCCAGAGGAGAATGTCAGGAATTTCTGAAGAATCAAACCCCCATACCCCGCACATGTTTTGAACTGGACACCCAAAACAAATGGTCACTTGGAAGGAGGCTCCTGTTTTCTGAACACTCCCAAAAAACTCTGAATACTCTGAGGAGGAAGTGATGTGTCCACTAGAAATCTGCAAACTGTTCAGAAATGCCAAGCATCAGAAAGGAACATGAAGAAAGGCCAACTTGGCATACAATTGTAAATTAAAAAAATAACTAAAAAAAAAGCAAACCCCCTAACCAAACAAAAAACCCCAAACAAAACAAAACAAAACAAAACAAAACAAAACAAAACAAAACAAAACAAAGCAAAGCAAAGCAAAGCAAAACAAAACAAAACAAAACAAAACAAATCCAAACATTATTGGCACTTAAAATAGTAAAAAAATCTGACTCACATTGTTCAGCAGCATGTCCCTGGCAGAACTGGGGTTAAGAGTGGCCCAGCCAGAGGTACAACACCAGCTCCCAGCAATCAGCCACTTCAGTATTTGCTGCCAAATATCTCCTCAGGGATCACTATGCCTATACATATGCTATCCTGCCTTGAATGCCCCCAGGAAAGGACTGGGACAGTGCACTAGAGAGAGGAGGAAGGGGAGGCATTGCATTGACACTGGGACCAGGACACAATACCTGGGCTCCACCAACTGGTTATGGGCTCTGAGGAGTTTGACCTTTTATTTTGGCTCTCACGGACTCAGACTGCACACTCACAGTTCGGCATTGGGTGAAAGCAGGCTCTGGACTGCATGAAAGCTAAAACCGGAGTAGGGGAATTCTTGCCCTTGGCATGAACAGCTACCACAGCAGCTGGCTGAAAATATTATAATACATGGGAATCTGGCAGGTGGCTCAGGGCTGCATAGCTTTTGTGGAAACATTCCGTAGTGCCCCAGAAAGCGGGAGTCAAGAGAAAATGCTATTTGCATGTACTGCAAAGTAATAAATAAAAGATTTAAACAATGCAAAAGATACCATCCATGTTTAATATTAAATATAAAGCCCAAAGATTACTATGAAATCTTCCTGTGTCCTGAGAGCAAAGCATGCTAACTCTCAGGGAAGGGATACCATGTACATACCACAAGTTCTCCAGATGGCATAGCAGTTCAGCAGGGGATCATGCTGCTGCAAATACTAGAGGAGGCACGTGGGGATCTGTCGGCTCTGGAGCCCTCTTAACTTAAGTGTTGTTTGCTGTGCAGAAATCAAGGAAGGAACTTCTGCACAGGCAGGGTTACCCCATGCCTTTGCAACATGTACAACAGTGTTTGAAGCCTCACCTGACTTCTCAGGTAAATCTACTTCTCCAGAACCATTTTGGCACTTGCAGATGTTGACATAGTTGCAGATAATATAACGAGCAAGATTAAAATTCCCTGAGCTGAAGACAAGGCTCGAGTCCGTCATGGAAAGGATTCACTGTTTTTTTCCCCATCCTGCTACATACTTCTTCCAGAGAACGGTGAATGCTTTTGAAAGAGAAGACGAAAAGTAGCAAAGAAAGATTTTGAATATCTGTATAAGTCATCAAGCTCTGAAGAATTCTCTCTAGAACAAGTTCTCAGATATTTTGGGATATTTTGTTGGCTGTGAGGATGTGATGCTCATAATTTAATACAACAATACTCATGAACTCAGCATGATGGCATAAAGCTTTGTGCTGGTATAAGCCCCAAGAAAAGCCAACTTTTTACAGTCCTCATTCTTTTGAACGGAACTTTAAAAAGACACTAACTTAATACAGTGGGTTTGTCTGGGATCAGCAATGGGAATAAAAAAGTAGATAGAACAACAAATATAAACCTTATCCTGGAGAAATGTATTCACCAAAGAGATGCATCCTTAAGTTTTTAATTTTTTTTTTTTTAAGTTATCTTGTTAGATTTGAATTAATGCCAAACCAAATTCAGTAGTCCTTCTGTAACCAATCAGTGTACATTTCCTATATGTCAGCATACATTCACTTTTACACACACATTTCTGTAGCTGGTCAGCAACTTCAGGGTTGGCTTTTCCATTGCCTAGATGATGCCTGCAAGGCTCGAGTCCTGGACTACTGTAAGTGCTTCTGTATGTACCTTGATTGGCATGTGAGGGTTAATGTTAAACCCCCTTAGTGAGACTTACAGCTCTCTTCTATGTGTATTACCCCATTTCTTGTTTCTGAAAAATGTCAAGCAGGAGTAGAAGGAAGACCAGGTCCCCACCCCAAAAGGGGTGGAAGGAAGGCCAGTTCCCAGTGTAAAGGTACACGCCCATCCTCCTTCGCCATGATACCTGCAAGGTGGAGCACACTCAGTCCTGTCCCAAGCTCTATTTTTAAATGATATTTGGATGCCTCATGCTTCTGAGAGTGCTTGGCCATCATGAACACCTAAGGGGCTCTCACACATCATTTAACACTTTGCACACCTATGTGAAAAATTGTACATTATGTTCTACTTTCATGTACAGGTTCTGTGATTCTTTTTTTTAATTTTCCCCTCCTTTTTATTTTTCTATAAACATTCTTATAAAACCAATGCCTTTAATATCACCATGTGTTAGCCACGAAAATTTGCCAACTTTTGTTGGAAATGCTGCTCATGATTTAACTGTTTGCCAATTATTTCGTTTAATGTTTTAATCCTATGTGGTTTCATAAAATAATTCTATGCAAGTTTGATTTTTTTCAAACATTTGATCAGTCCAGCTTGCCTGCTAAAAATGATGCTTGACTCATATCCTGGCAACAGTGTTTATTTGACGTGCACTGGTGAAGCACTCTAAAAAACTGTACTCAGACTATTCCAAATTTAGTCTCCTACATCTGTGTGTGTATTGGTGTTTGGGTGCATCTGAGTTATCAGCTGTGTCTAGTGGGTGACACAAGCTGATCAGTGCAGCTTTGTTGTTTAATTAGAAGTTCAGTGTTGAAGAAGCCTTGAGACAGAAAATATCTGTGTTCCTTGTGGGCTATTTTTAGATCTGTTTATCTTGGGTAGCTTTGGGCTATAAGAAAATCCAAGTTGCTTTAGACTGTGTCTATCCTCAGCCAAACCCCAATTACTTTTGTATTTCTGTCCAAATAAAACTACTTGCCGTAAGTCCAAACCTATGAAAAATGTGCAGCTGTGAAGTTACATCCATTCCTGTGCTCAGAAATGTTAAACAACAGGCCCAAAGTTTTTTTCAGAGGGAGGCATACCTGAGGATTAGACAGCAAGGGGAGAGGCTCACCACAGGCTGGGTTCAACGTGGGAATGCGGGACACTAAAGATGGGAATGTCTCAGTAAAAGTAGCTGTGTTAACTTGGCTGAGTTGGTCTTCCAGTGCGTGATGGGTGTCAAACAATGTGAGCACCTTGCCAAGGAGCATCCTCCAGGATCACAACAGCTGTGGTGGGAGTGGAGGCATCTGGCCAAGGTTCCAGCCAAGCCCCAGGCTAGGATTGCATGCTGCTTACTGAAAACTTCTCGCAGTTTCAGTTCAGTGACATATTCCTCTCTCCTGCTCCAAGAGGTGGAAAAATCTGGGGGCTGGTTTGTCCTTCAAAAATGGGTGTGAAATCCTCTTATTCCTGTTTACAAGAAGTGAGCAAACACGTAACTGCTCAAATAACCAGGCACTAAATTCCCTTCATTGGCACCTCCTCAGCAACTCCACCACTCAACACAGACCTTCAGAGCCTGTGGTGCCACATGCCGGTGCTAATTGGGTTTGCTCATCAGTGGGAGCAGCAAGTGCACTGCAGGCAGCAGGAGAGGACAGGTGCCTTCACCACCACCCTTTCACCATTGCAACTGCCTCAGACACTTCAGAGGGCTCCTGTGTGCCTGAAGTCACACCGGGAACATGGGCTGCAGACAAAGGCTGAGGACATCTCCTTTCTTACCACGTCTGTGGTAAATTAGGCTGTATTTTCACTGAGCAGAGGCACCCCTGCCCCTACAATGAGGACAAGGCAGCACCCTGTCCCAAAGAACCTGTTGCATTGCTGACAGGTTCTTTCTTACGGTGGGCTAATACCGCTCCTTCAGGAGACCTGACCGTTCCTGTTTTGTAATGCATGCAAAGCTGTGGAGGATGATGGGGCGGCTAAAATTCCCTTCTGCTGACTCATTCCTACCCGAGACGATTTACCTTCAGGGCTCAACATCAATCTGATTTTGGAATGTATCAGATTGTGCCAAAAAAGAAATGACGGGGAAATGGCAGGATAACAGCAGGAGATTTTAAACCAAGCTACCTGCTGCCAGCCCTGCCTCTGCACATGCTCTCCATTTCACATCACACAAGCAGGGTAACACACAAAAGCGTTAATGCATTCAGAATATTTCTTTTCAGGATGAAAGTGAATTTCCAGCCAGCACAGCAAGCTTGGGTTAGCCTGCCAAATGTGTTGCGTTTTTCTTTAATTACAGCAGCAGCCAATAGGTTTAAATTTGAGAACCAATGAACAGAATCCCTGCCTCTCCTCTCTCTTCACTGATGGTTTGAATCTTTAAGAAACAGCTTCCTAGTGTCTTAGTCAGGAGAGCCTTTAAGCACACATTTATCTTCAGGTAATGCATTGCACTCAACTGGGTGGTACATGTTTGCCAAGTTTAGTGTGTGCTGAAGTGCTTTCTGGGGTGGAGGATGGAATACACTTGATTCACAACTCTGAAAGCATGTGATTGCAATGAATTTGCCCTGCATCAAAGATGATTTTTTTTGGAAGGTGTCCTGTTTAAACAACAATCCATTGGTGTTTCTGAGGCTTCTAGAACAAAGTTGCTATAAAAAAATGCAAGTATTTCATGTTGCACAGATGTAACATTATATGTTTTATATAGTTGCAAAGTATGGGAGACTTTTGATTGAAAAGTGCTCTGCACATACATAATATCACCATCATCATTATAAATGCATTGAAGGCAGAGAAGCCTAAACTGATCTATTATGGGCACCTGTCCCTGTATAATTTTCTAACACTGCCTGCCTGGCTGAACTGATGAGATCTCCACTAAATTGGGGTAGCCTGTCATTTTATTCAGATTGAAATGGATTTTCTTGCCTTGAATTCCTGGCAGAGAGAAAACAATCAAAAAATAATGGCTCACAGATAATAAGGCTGCATGTCGAGCTAGGCATAACAGATACACAGCTGTCAACACTTTTCCTGCATGCGTTTACATTGTTTCATTATGAGATGAGCAAGCCCAGGATGAGAGGCAAAACAGGGCCAGGGTGTTTGCCATTTGACACCCCAAAACCCACTTGGGATCCTCCTAATAAAGCTGTTTCTCATAATTTACAACAGCCAGAGAGATGGGCTCCCTGGCAGAAGGGCAGGCAAATAGTTTGCCTTCCTTCAGATAAGCAACACTGATTATGTTCCACTGAAATGATATCTAATATGGGCTTTTGTATATTTTGGCCCTCAGCATGGCACCACTTCTCCTGCTCTCATCTCTGGAGAGCTCTTAAAGTCCAAGTGACGCATTTTGTAGAGATTTCAAGAAAAATACAGGCATTCTGGACAGCTTTCCTTTTTCAAGGCTACACGGGAAGCTGTAACTCAATACATAATGGCTTGCCTTGGTTGTCAACAGAGTCACACTGGCCCAGGACAAAACCCTGCTTGAGCCCTATGACTCCGTTATACTACTGTGGCCAAGGCACACCAACTTCACAGCAAGAAGCAGACAGGAGAGGGATGTTGTTGTCACACCAGGCTGACTCTGATTCCCCAGACTGGATGAAACTGTGACACTTTCCAAGTGGGATACGCCTGCAGTGTCTTGGTTCTCTGGTTCCAGAGCCACTTACTTCAGCTGCTCTGCCATCCTGCCCCTGCCATGTCCTTTTTGCTTACCTGATTCAGCCTTACAAAATATTGACCTGTTTATGAAAAGATATTTTAAAGATATGCTTGATTTGTCCCTTCCTTGCTGTGTCTGAGTATGTACTGCAAAACTGGAAGCAGCGGAGTTAGCAGCAGCTGCCTGCAGCTCATCTGTTGGCAAGACTGGAGCTGAAATCACATTCTTAAAGTGCCAGAAGGATAGACCTTCTGAAAGGAAATATCGGGTGAAAGAACAGGAAAGCAAGTTCACTTCCAAACAATAAACATGCAGATCGGAAATAATTGAGGCACTAGAACAAGGAGGAGGGAAAACAAAACAAATCATAACAACAGATCCTCAGATGAACTGGTTTTCCTTGTAGTAGGGAAGGAGGATGAGGGGGAAAAGGAGAAAAAGCAAAACCACCCAGCTTTAGGTAGCTCAGAACTGACCAGAATAAGATTTTTCACTTTGTGATAAATCCCGAGGAGCTGCTATGTTCAGTGTCACAGTGATAAGCTGGCATCCTGGTGGTTCTGGCAAAACAGACGAAGTCCTTCAGGACCTGTCTGTCTGCTGGCTGACCTGCTGATGAGCCAGGCAACTACTTGCTGTGCCTGGTTTCCTTTAAAACACCAAAAAAAAATTGACCTGTTTCAACAGCCCTTTTCGGTTCTATCAACTCACTGTCTTTCCAGCAGACTCCTGTCTGATGGGGAGATTTCCAAACTGCTCCATGATGCCAGACAATTACAGCTATAAATATTTTTATTATGGAACAGAAAAAAAACCGATTTCCTTTACTACTAGACAGCACTTAAACTGTGTGCGAACGATACCTCCAGGCTGCTAAGCAGGTGACCTGGAGGTCTCCTGGGGTCCAAAGAAAGAGGGACAAAGAATTCTGGAAAGATGGGGAGCACACACACAGAAACTAGAGCCAAGCAGGGTAAATGGACTTTTTTTGTAGCTTCATGGGATACAGTGTACATATGTAAAGGTACATGCCATTGTTTTCTACAGCACAAGAAGGATTTCTAAAGCGCTGAATTTAGGCACCCAGCCTAGCTGGTTTAGTTACCTGGCTTGCCTCCTTGAATTTCCTTAGTAGAGAAGCTCTCCTAGAGGCAATTCAGAATAGACGCCTGACACAGGCTTACTGAATTGCTCCTGGAAGTGAGTCTCACTCCCCCTATTTTTGCATTGACTCCAGGGGGAACCTGGAGAGCCCAGCTGGCTAGCTTAACCAGGCAAATTGGGTGGCTAAATTTGGGTGGTCTGAGCACCTCTGCTTCTGCATGAGGCCTGGATTAGGATTGGAGCTTTGTCCTTAACACCTGCATTGCTAGAAAAATACATTGTTGCTCTTCAACCTTATGTTGCTATGCTTTAGATGAACTGTGTATTTATGTTAGACATTGGTTTTCACTTGTACATAGGATGTGAAAGAGAAAATCTAGTAGTGTGGTGTATTCAAGAATGGGAGAACCTGGGGCAGTTGATAAAAAACCTGGAAGCCATCAGAAGTTTACATTCACTTTGGGGCATTGCCTCTATCGAAGACAGCGTCTTCCTGCTCTCTGAGTGACAGGAGTGAATAATGAATATCAGTGAAAGCCCTGAGTGGCTGTGTGAGCAACGTGGTATTGTTCACTCCTTGTTCACCAGCTCCATAATGAAATCTCTCTGAGTGCGTCTGCTCTCTGTCTGGTTTTTGCAGCCTTCCAAACATGAACGTGCCTCGTGAGTTTCATCCTGCATTGTTGCATTCTGACATACTCGCTTTGCATGACACACCAGTTACCTTCAAACAAACTTTGGGCTAAGTTTGCACAGACTGATTCAAAGGGCACCATTTAAAGAAGCTGAACTCTCACCACACATTTAGTCAGATGTTTCTTTCAGGCCAATAAAATAATATGCAGGCAGCCACCTCCTGCATTTCCAAAGTTGGCCCTCAACAGTGCAGGCTCTGACCAGATTAGGAAGCTGAATTTTATATTATTCCTTAAAAAAATAAGCCAAGTCTGTGGTCCCAAGAGCCCAATTCTTACCCCAGTAGGATGAGCTGCCTCTCCTGTGGCAGAGTTTACAGTTTGAACGTGGCAGTATCTGCAAGCACTTGGCACACAGGAGGAAAAGCACTGGATAGACCTGGGCCTGTCAGTCCAAGCAGAAGTTTGGGAGAATGACATGGTTCTGCTCTGGAACATTGTTCCTTCCCCAGGTGATGCACAATCACCCAAAGGGTCACATTTTGTAGCCCAGACCTCTAGTCCCTTCCTGAACAGACAAGCCTACAAAAGAGAAATAGACATTTATTATCAGAGCAATCCAAGCATGAACCTAATAGGTCAGAGGGTAAATATTGTTAACAAAGATGGAGCTATTGTTACTAACACATTTTTCAAGGCAGAACCACAAAGATTCTGTGTCATACATCTAACTTTTCCATATGATGGGGAAGAGGAGTGGTGTGGTGGGAAGAGAGACTGAAATGTTTTCCAGTCTTGACGTTAATGCTACTGCATTCTGCTTCTTACAGTTCCTTCCAGCTGAAAAGGCATAAAGGAAGCCATATATGTTTGGATTCACGCAGAGAAACATCAGAGAAGAAAAAAAAGAATTCCCATGCTCCTGCTGCCTGATTTTCACTATGCAGAGCACAGACTTGGAATTGTACTATTATAGATTATATATTACATATTCTTCAAATAAGAGTAGGTCTGAAAACATCTGGCCTGGTCACATTGTGCTTGGCAAGGATGAAAGTTAATATATAAACTCTAATAACCAAAATCTACTGATAGGCAAAAAATGCTGAGATTTTGTTGTGTATACTTTGGAAGAAGTAATTACATTTCGTTATATAATCAGTTATACAACACAGATTCTCCTCAAAGTAAATGGTAGCTCCATCCATGAAGACTTTTGATGTGTGTTCCAAGAATTTGTAATAAATCAAGGCATAAACAGACTTTTTTTGGTGGCACAGGTTGGATGGCTTACAAGGAAACAAAAGTTCTCTTGAAAAAACCACTGCTTTTAAACAAACACTTTGTTTCCCTGAATTTTTACCAAATCCAAGACTTTGGGCCATACATGGGTCTTGGAAGAGTTTGCTTGAGACCAGTGGTCTTCAGGTCCTGGAATCCTTTGGTCTCATAGCAGCTCACACGTGCATCTGGTCTGCAGCCATATCCCCATCCTGCTGCCAGAGCTGCTAACATGGCAGTGCTCTGAACACCTGAGTGCTCCTGGCTCCAAGGCTCACTCATCCAACAGCTCTGCCTTAGGAAAGGGGGGTCTGGAAGCTGCTTGCAACCACCCTGAGAGAGTAATGTTTTTGAATACTGTGAAGCCAGCAGAGCTTCCAGCTTGATTGCAGAAAATTAAATAAAAGTTGGATTCTCATCAGAATCCAGACAAGTTGAATTAAAATAAGAAATTATCCTGCAAGCCTCTGCGTGGTGTGTGGCACTCTCAGTATTAAATGTCTTGGTTTCCTCCAGAACTAGAAGCAGTTTTGTCTGCACACTAGGACGAGCTATCAGCTGGTTCTCATTCAAGTCAGAGGGGACTATGCCTGATCAAATTGGTCAAGGGTATAAGCAGAAAGTTCATTTTTTGGGCCCATTAGTGAAAGAAGTAACTTTCTCCTGTCACCACTGAGAAGCTTTATCATATTCACTGTGGTCAGCACTTGAGATCAGTTGCACACGTTTCAGTGCTGCAATGCAGAAATGAGCAATGTAAAAAAGAGATATCAAATCCTCCTGGTTCAATCCAAAAACTTGAAAGAAAATTCTAAATAATGAACAAAAAATCTTGAAGTATTTAAAAGAGAGTGTGAAGAAGGAAGAAAATGGGGGGACCTTTCTAAATTCTAGCACTAGTAGCTTGGCCCATCTTGTGTTACGTGCCTGCAGGAGCTGGCTAGCAATAATCTCAATATTTGGTCCTTGAGGCCAGCAGTCAGGCAATAGCCATAAACATTAGGCTGAGGGATTGGTGGGGAGATTTAGGCCACCTGACGTGACCCCTCAGATTCATGCATAAGATTTTAATTCATTTTGTTGTGGTTATCCTGACATTCTGTTTCCTTCATTACTATGGCCTGAGGTCAGTAATACACTTGAAAGTACATGTATATTTTTACCATAACTTTGACCTTTTGAGAAGCCCCATTATCCTCAATGAACATATGTGACTACTTTCCTGGAGACTGGGCATAATTTTACTCACTGATTCAACAGGGGTGGCCAAAAGAAGAGCCTCAATTTTTTTTTTTTTAATTAAATAGAGCATGACAATAAAGATTCTGTAAATTATGTCCTCCATTAAACCAATAGAGGCATTCATTTTGATGCAGTCATTATTTCTATTTCATGGCTCCAAACTGAAGCAACAAAGGTTTAAAATCACTTTCAGTGTTTTACATAGCTCCACATGGTGACCTAGCACAGCTGGAGCTGTAACACAGAGATGTATTTAAGGTATTGCCTTGTTTTGGTTATTTAGCTATGCCCCTGCACAAGTTCAGAAGGCCTTTCATCAGGAGGTCTTCTGTCAGGATATGGTCCATGGCAGTCTGTCGGGACTTGGTAGGACTGAAAATTTTGGTTGTAGCAATCATATAAATTTCTCCCAGTGCCTTTAATGTATTTTATGGGTTATCCCCTGCAGTCTGGCCATCTTCAAAAAATATAGGAGAACCCTATCGTCAGCTTCAAGTCTGGATCCTTATAAATTAATGCAGCAAACTCAAATAGTGTGAAAATATCTAATTCAGTAAACATATTTGTAAGCAGGACATTCTCCTTTCCTATCAAAGCAATAACAAATGCATTTTCTTGCTGAATGACCTCCACAAAGTGGGCTACATCTATTTATGCAAAGTTAATTAGGCCATAACATTTACTTTTCCTGTTCACAGATTCACAGCTTCTTATAAATCAAAATTGAAACTTCGTCTCATTTCCAGTATGCAGTTTTTAAAATACTTCTGGTGACTATCATAATTCTCTTTTTTCTTTTTCCTGAGATATTATTTTTGTTACAATACTTGCAATGAGAAATCTAATCAATTAAATCAGATTGTAGCTTTTCAGGCATCACACTTTTCCACATGACAGGTCTCAACTCCTTTTAATGCTGAAACATGGTCTTGAATTTTTAGTGAACCTATGTTAGAGATTTTTCTAAGGATTAAACCCCCCAATTTATAAGCTTGTATCCTGTAGTTAAGGTCATACTACCAGTTTTCATTTGGATGTAAATATATTCATTCAGTGGATTCTAAGTCTACAATAAAAAGATACTTATAAATATGTTTCTTATAACAATTGGAAGCCTGTTCAAGAAAATGCCTTCAAATTCACCAGTTAAATGTATTCACAGATATGTACACATTTATATATATTAAAATATACGCACATGTATGTATGTTTATGTATGTAGCACTGAATAACATTTGAGAAAGTACCAATCTTTATGGAGCTGCTCTCAGTGCCAAGAGAAGAATTAATGGACAGTTGCAATAATTCTGTAAATTATACTTACAATAATAATATATGGGCTTGAAAAGGGACCACAGTAGCATTTTTGGCACAGTGTGAAGCTATTAATTTCTATTTATGTCTCTGCAACAAAGTAATTAAACACATGCATAAATCCCCAATAACCTGAGTTGAACTTCAAAATATTTCCAAGGGCTTTGTATAATGGGCCTGGGACATAAGAGGTCAGAAAGTGCACAATTCTACTTCCCAGAAAATATTGATATCTTGACTCTTTTCTATTTTGAAATGGGGCAATAGGATGAAAATATTTTGCAAAATGAACACTCCAGAATTAATTTTTATAGCCATATCAATTTCAAAGATATTTGACATGTAAACCTTTATAAAATAGTATACATAAATTAAAATAAATCCCTGTAAGATAAATAGAAATGGAAAAAACCAGAATGAAATATGCTGATGTCCTCCAAGTAAATAAAAATGAATTCTCCATCTAAATATTTTCTCTTCTCAACACTATAAAATCAAGACAATCCCCAGAAACACTTCCAGTTTCAAAAAAGAAACCAGATTCCAATTAATTTTGTTCTTGAGCTGTTTGTAAACCAAGCAACTTGTACTATTTGTAGGTTTAGGCATGTAAAACAAATCTAGATGTCTATCACGCCTTCAGCATTCCCACTCAGTTTCTACAATGCTGCAGAAATTGACCTTTGTGTTTCTTTATACGATACCTAGAGCCTGGGTTGCATCTTCCATGGTTCCAGGTTATGAAGCAGCAGCTGGGTATCTTCATAATGGAACTTGGGCAAAACCATGCCTAGAAATAATGCACGTCATTTTGGGAGTAACTGAACACTGGAAATACATCAACTCGTTGCAGAGAAAAACAATGAAAAGATGCACAGTTTGAGCTGGGGAATCAAACATTCTCAAAATTATATGTATTAAAAAATATGACCCACCCATAAAAAATCCTCATTTAAAACTGACCAGGCTTGCTCACACCAAGATACACATCCTCCTGTTATAATTTATGATGCAGTAGTTCCTAGAAGCCCCAAGCCCCCATCATGCCACACAGTGCACAAACACAGTGATGACATATTTATTTATTTATTTATTTAGTTAGTTAGTTATTTATAGGGCATTAGATTTACCTGCTCCTGAGTGAACAGGTAAAGCACTGAACACCGAGGACGCCACATACACCCAGGCAGCCAGCCACAGAAAGTAATTTCAGCCTCAGCCTTTGTTTTAAATAAACACCTGCATTTTCATATGGAGAAAAGTATTTGTTTCACAATGAGCTGTCACAGCATGTTTACCTGCTAATGAACCAAAAGCTCTTTGAATTCTGTCTCCCATTCTTCCCACACTGCAATTTTGTCGGCCCTGACTATCCCTTTTAGTGCTTTTTATTTTTCTTTTTTTTTATTTTTCTTTTAGCTGTGAAGGCTAACAAAACATTCCTGCTTAGGCCTGCAGTTACTTTGTAATTCCCATTTCATTTACTACAGGGAAAGGCCTTGTTTCCATCCACAGAAGAAAGAAAGAGATCATTGCCACTGCTATGTGCAGACAGGTAGACCCTATTTGATGGTGGAAAAATATCTTTGGTGGTCCAGACAGGGAGCTCAAGACAAGGCTTCCCACGGCATCCAGGATCATGGCACAGGATACCGTGCCACATACATCCCAACCTAGTCCCACAAGTGGCTGTACACTCCAGTGCATTAAATCCCTGAAGGCTCCCATGGATGAGGCCCTCCTCCAGCGTAAGAGTGTCTGGCATGTGTCAAAGCACGCCCTGCTCCCCACACGAGCCAACCTCTGCTTCTAGCTCTGTAAAACACAGACTCAGCCTCTGCTTTTCTGTATCGTCTTGAGCAGTGCTCCAGCGGGACTTTATACAGGAAAGTCTGTTTTCTTTGGGCTCCTGGATCAAGGCAAGTCCTTTGGCAATTGTGGCATTTAACCTTTCTGCTCCCCCAGATGCTCATTGGGGAGAAGCACATATTGAAGAAGTGATGTTATGCAAGCACAAGCTTTTTTTTAACCTAGGAAATTTCTCATGGGGTCCATTATATCATATGAGGAAGAACAACTGAGTCATTTTTAAGTATAGGAATTTAAGCATAAAAATAGCCAAGAAATCCTTAGCTTGAGCATCTGTCCCAAATTCACCCCTCCTCCCTTTCCTTCTGCCTTTCCATCATGCGGGGGCTTTCCCCTGAGCTCATTCACTGTTTTCCTTGCCTGCATTATACTACTGCATGTACCCCACCTAAACCTTACTTCATGGCAACATCAAAGGGACTCCAAAGGCCCTCCTTTCTCCCCCCAGCTTAGCAGAGGAAAGCCTGCCTGGGCAGCCCACCAGGGTGCTGGGGGTGTGGGGTTAAAGAGGGTCTCTGGCAGCCAGGGCTGGGGCATGGGAGTGAGAGAATTGCCTGGGGAGAGGAAGTGAAGGAGCTGTGAAGGCTCTCTGCTAAATGAAGGTGCAGTGATGTGTGGGCACAGAGGTGTCAATGTCACCATGGGACATCTTCATGGGGTGCCCCCAGTCATCCTCAGCACTTCACTATCGGAAAAGTCTCTTTTAAGCTCCTATTTTCTTCCAAATCCTCCTTCCCTGAGCATCAGACTCTGCAAACCACACATTTTTTTGAGCTGCACACACAAATAATGGAGAAATAAAATGTTCAACACTGTGGCACCTTTTGCAAGACAAGTACTGAGAGTGGGTAAAGGAAGGAGATGGGATGGCTCACCAAACTTCCCACTCTTCCTGCTCTTTACAGAAGTCAGCTGGGCTGTCCTTAGGGGGCTGGCACGCACATCCCAGGTGCCTGGGTTTGTTGTCACCAACAAAACTCCCCTGGAGAGAGGACACAGTCCCAGCCCTGCCTTGCCTTTCAGGACTAGGCCAGGAGGGTGAAAGACCTACTGCCTGCTGTCCAAATGCTCATGCTGGCATGGTGGTGCTTCCTGCAGCGTCCCATCTTCCTCCAGTCTAGGGCCACCAGCATCCTTCCAAAGTGGCTCTCCATGGGCCAGCACATCAAACCAAATATGTTTGACCTGAGGCTGTAGCAAGCATGGGCTTTGCTCCTGTAGCAAATGCTTCCTCTCAGCCAAGTAACCCTCTGCTCTGTCAGCTGTGCCTTGAAACTAGAAGTACTTCATAAAATAATAATAAAAGGAATACAGCAAATAAGAATCGCCTAAGTACTGCACATCACATTCCCTATGAGGCTGGACTGCTGTTCCACCATGCTGACTGAGGGATCAGAATAAAACCTGTGTTCATGTCACAGAGATGGGGAGGAAGGTGCTTTTGGCTGTGAGGCAGAGGACGAGGGGCTGTGACTCAGTTCTCCCGCTGCCCCTCTGCCAGCACAGTCACTGAGTTACCCCTGCCCCGCTCTCCTTGGGGTCCACTCTCTGCCTTCCCCTCCAAGTCCCTCACGAGGACCTGGCACACAGGGATGCCCAGCGTGGCCGAAGCTTTGAAACTCCTCCTCTGCGTAGGTAAGAAATAAAGGAGAATATTTCCTTTAATCCTTGCCATGAGCCAGATAGAATTAAGGCAGTTTACAACAGATGAGTTTTAACACGTAAGAAAGAAAATAAGGCAAAACAGATAGATATCTGATAAAAGTTCTCAGCTGGAGGTCTTTTACACACTCATTGACATCTTTACTGTACGACATACCTGTTTTACACTTCCAGGGGTACCAAGCAGCTAATACTAACAGAAAATTGTGTACTATTCCCGCAGCAGAGTTAAACCAAGAAATTAAACAAGAATCTGCCTTGCTTTGAATTGTGGCTGAATTTAACTGTAGGATGTTGAAATCAGATTAAATTTTAAAAAATCCCAAAACAACCAAAAATTCCTTATTTACAACTGCATATGCACACTGAGGCTCACCAGGATTGAAAGGACCAGAGTGGTTTTCTTGCACCTTGATGAAAGGGAATCAGCAGGCCAAAAGACCATTTTCAAGCTGTCTTGAAAGACAAACTTAAAAGAAATACTTTATAACCAGAGGGGAAGGTGGTAGGATGGGATAGGATTTTCTTCTCTTGTTTATTAAAAACACACCTTGGGCATGATTCTAATCTGACTTAAACATCACGTGAGGTGCATTTATTACATGGGAAAATTGCCTCAGTGTGTTCACTGACACAGTTTGGACCCAGCCTGTAAAAGCTCCTCTGCATGCAGAGGACTCTCCAGTACACAGAGATGAAGTGCGGGGGAGGGAAGAGCAGCCAAGAAATAAAAAGGGAATATCTGGGTGGAAGCCACCTGGAAAACAGCAGAAGGTGGTGTGAGCAAGGATATCGAGCTCCTGAAAGCTGCAGGGCAGTGGCAACCAAGAAGGGTGGGACCACTGGCAGAGGGAAGGGAGAGTATGAGGAGAAACCAGTGGAGTCTGAATGGTCTTGGAGCCACACCATAAAACTGAGCAAATTACAGTCGGCAAAATAACGTGTGAAACAGCCAGCTGTTCCTGAAAATGCTGGAGTCCTGCTGCTGCGAGGTTTCAAGGCTTATAGCCTGGAGGCACAGAAACCCCAGAACAAGGAACAAGTAGCAAGACTCTGGTCTTCCAGATGGATCAAAGATCATCTGTGGGTCCCTGGGACTGTGGGACACCCACTTCACAATACAGACAACTAGAAAGCAACTTACAGGTGCAGGCAGTGAATAGAAGTGCCTGGCAATGAGAGCAATGGGGACCAGTGAACTGAAGCACCTCACACAGGGTACAGTGAGCAGAAGAGAGCAGCCTCACACCCCAGAGTTAACAGGCATTTGGTCAGGGCTCCCTCCATGCAGCCCAATCCTGGCTCCACCTCAGTGGAGCTGCTGGGCTTGACATCAACATGCTGTGTGCGTGGGATAAAGGAGGCAGTGAGACAGAAACAGCCAGGGTCTCACATAATCATGAATCTCTGCTCCAAATGTACGACTTATTATTCAAAAATAGCCAGTTTTCTGGGCAACAGCCCAGGGCAGTACTTTGCCAGAGGTCTGTAGAAACCAAATCCATCCTTTTCCCTTTGCTGCCAAAGGAATTGCAATAGGCTCCCCATATCACAGTCACTCCTCTCTTCTAGAAACACAGTAGGAGAAATCATCACAAAAGTCTCCAGGGTTAAATCTCAACCTCTCAGAGTAGATCAGTTGGTTACCAAAAGACTTCAGCAGGCTCTGGATATCACTGCAACCCGACCAGGAAGTCTGGAATTACTGTCTTGAAACTGAAGTGTACTCCAGATCCCTATAAACAGACACACTTCCTTTGGAAAACTCTCCCTAGAAACTTCTGGCTGCATGGAAAAGCACATTTAGCCCAGTCTCATCCTTACTCACAGCTGGAAGAACCCGTCTGAACTTTCAGAGTCCTGTCATATGAAAGCTAGAGGTGGAGAGGCTGAGGTTCTGCCTACAGCAGCCAAAGAAGGAAGGGGATGATGCATGTGTGAGGAAAAATATCATAAAAGTGTCTTTAATTATTAATATTCACGAAAGCTTCTGAGGGCCCAGTGGGAGTTAGGATCCCAGAGTGCTGAGCACCACACAAGGCTTTTGTCCCTGCAAGGGGATGGGTCACCACACAGAAATCCCTGCGGCAACAGAAACCACACATGCTTTCAAAGCAACAGCATCTTCTCAGTCAGTTACTGAACAGCTCGATTACCTTGGGCAAGGCACATTGTTATGTGTCTCCTGAAGCCCTGTCTGACACATCAGCGGCTGAAGCCCTTGCCGGGGATGCCCAGCCTGGAAAAAAGCCGGCAGGAGCAATATCTTATGCTGCAGCGCTTGGATTTTACTCCAGTCCCACCCGCTCTGCCCAAGTCTACAACCCTGCAGCACAGCTGGTGCTGAGGAGCACACCGGGAGCAGGCAGCCCGGTCTGCAAGCTGCAGTGTGAGATGCAGGTCGAGCTCTGGGTGGGAGCCCAGAGAGACGAGAGGCCGAGAAGTGCCAACCCTTTGCACAACAAAGGGCACAGGGAGCGGCGGCACAGCCGGAGCGGGCACTGAGAGACGCGGGAGGAGGAGCGAGGCTTGGGAGCGGGGGGATGGCGAGGGGATCAAAGCCCGGGGATCCTTTGCTGGGGATCCTCCTCGGAGGCAGCGGCTCGGGCTGTTCCTGTGTCACTGCGCCCTGGATACATGGCTTTGTGGAACGAGACGTCTGAGACGCTGCCGTGGGAAACCCGGGGTCGAACCCGTCAGCTCTATTACGTGACAGTATTAAGATCAGGCTAGGAGTGATGAGGACCCTTTTGACACGCCATCTATCAGAATTCCTTCTGAAGTTGGCCAAATTGTTCTGGAATTTGGTTATAAAGTGCAGATTGTGTTGGATTTATGAATAGTAGGGTTTCTACACCATTATTGTCCATTTTTCAGGATCAAAACTACAAAATGTTAATACACTACAAGAAAAGCCACATCCCCGATCACGGAAAACAATTTTAATAGATGAGACTATAATGGTAGCAGCATTTTATGTCAGTCACTGACATAAAAAAAACAACTCCTGTCTACTACCTCCTCGAAGAAACCCTCTGTTTTCCCTAAATTAGGTGTAAAATGTATAGTACATGCCACATTAGGACATGGGCTTCCTACTTCAGGGATAGAAATGCGCAGTCAAATCTGCAGATGACGAAAGCACCACCTAAACTTTGGCAAGCACATGAATATGCAGAAGATATGGGTGACAATATCTGGTGCCAAGTTCCAGTCCTGTACATAACTTCTAAAGGTGATTTTGGGGCAATTACTTATGCAAAAGCATCATTCTCACTTCAGGAGTCATATAGACAGAGGGAACCATGGCAAAGTCAGTTAGGAAGGGGCCTCAAGAAGATTTCTGCTTTACCCCCTGTGCTGAGGAGAATCATAAGTTCTTAGTTAGTGTGATGGTTGGCTCTGTGACTGAGACAAATGAATGTTAGTGTGGAAGAAACCACATATTGACTTTTTATGATACCAGGTTACTTCTTACAAAGCTGCACGGTCCAGGAGGGTAGATTGCGGTTGCAGCAATGGGATTTGTTATTAATTAGATCTTTGGCTGCAGCTTAAAGGCTTCATTGTATCTCTCAGGTCAAATTTTTCTGCTGCCAGTGCCATCAAAGAATTTGGAATTGACTGCATAATTCACTTAAATTTTTCTGGCAAAGCACTATACTGAGCACTATCTGACACTCCTTCCTGCATCGGTTCCTTATAGTGTACAGGGTAATGACTTATTTAACCCTCGCATATATGTATTTTATTTCCTATGCATAGACCATCCACTGACATCCAGATTATATTTTTTTTTATACATAGAAAGCAACTATCTCATATTTCACATGGACTTCCTTGTGACAGCAAAGTCATCCTGGAAGAAAACAAGCAATGCAGGGATACTTGCAACTCAGATTTTCTTCTTCCTTGCCATGCAAAATTAATGATTTATTAAGAAATTGGTTCTGGCTCAGCTGACTTGACTGGCAAGGACAGAACAGTGCCTTCCAGTCTGCCTAGCCCGCCCTTAATTAGGTAGTCCAAATTAGTTGGAGTAGCATTTCATGGGAAAAGACCTACAGTTCCTGCAGCTACTGTAGAAAACTCACTCACGAGCTGTCTACTGCTCCACCAGAAATTGTGGTGGTGTACACTGTGGTATAAATTCCATGAATTATGTCTGAGCATTTAACGGTGGAACTGCATGAAAAAGTAAAGAAATGCAATAAAAATAATTAAAGAGAAGGAATAATAACTAAAAAGAAATCCATACGTAGTAGTTCAAATGCACATTACTGTTACTTCCAATCAAAGTTAAATGAATTTTCTTCAGAGTCTTCTTCTCAGACACAAATGAGTGTTCCCCTTCTGATCAGGAGCAAGTACACTTAACATGGTAGCAAGGCTTTATTTTGTTTCATAACCAGCAAAATTATGTGACTATAGAAATAGAAACTATAGCTTCTCTATGGAAGTACTCATTCTCAAGGCTGCCATTGTCTCTCCACAATGTTGCAGGATAGTAGTCATGAAATGGGAAGCTGAAGTTGTAAACACTATGTCAGATGTGGCTTTGACAAAACATTATTAATTCACTGCATCTGATTTGGTTCACTATCTTAGCCTCAGCTACCATGTCAACTTCCAGAATGACAACATGGATCATGAAGAGTTGTCAGTCACTGTTAATATTCTAACAAGGAATATTTAAGAGAGAGTACTATGAGTTCCTCCCACTGTCCATGGGATAAATGGTTTATTGGTTTCCTGAGCTGGAGGATGTAAAAAGTGTGCTTTGAGGTGACCCTGCTCCATAATATCTCCATATATCATTTCTGGTTTATAGGGAAGAAATCAAAGCAAAGGTGACTTGTCTGATGTTACATGGTGCTAAAAACAAAATCTGTGTGTCCCAAATCCTGGTACAACAGCAACCTTTCCATTTCATACCAACCTATTTCATCTCCAGCTCAGCAATTCCAGGAACAAGATTCTGTACTTGGGCTTTATGAACTACTGGCTCCTTACATTTACTTTAGATGAGAAAAAGATGCCATGGTCCAGCCCTGAAAAAACTCCACCTTTCCCACCACCTGCTACTCTCCTACACACTTATATTAGCATGGAATACACTGGGTTAACAATTTTCAGCTAAATTGATTTGCAGCCTCCTAACATATTTTTTTAGCTTTATGATGAGTGAAATTTCACTTTATTGACAACAACTTGCTTTCTTATTTACCTGTCATTAATCTCCTCAGAAGCACCTCATGGGCTGTGAGGGCCCTGGCAAACATAGACTGAAACCACTTCTCTGGAGAACTGCTTGTCAAGGGATTTTATGCCCTGGTCTTTTACACTGCAACATAAATCCTACAGTACACATAACACAAACTTTGCATACAAGTGGACCTGCTTATTTCCAGAGTTTATTACTTCCTATCTTGTCACATCTTCACCACTTTTGATTTACATAATACTTGTCATCCATAAGGGCTTCAGACGCTTGCTCTAAAATGCTTGTGTCTGCTGCAGACATTCCTGCTCTCCCAGGACAAAAGCCAGAGCCACCCTCTCTCCTCAACCTCCACCACACAGAGAAATAGAGTACTGCTCTCTACTAAGGTCACTGGTTAAAAGCTGTACTTCAAAATGGCAAATACCACAGGCAGATCACATCTGTTACAGGCTTACATGAACTACAAAGCACTAACCAGTATGCAAGATTTCTATGCTGATACCTCAAACACCTTAACCCAGTGCCTTTTTCTCCCTAACACAGGCTGCTGCAGAAAGATGTCTCTGCAGGATTTTACTCAGAGAGGCAGCGAATCTCCTCTGCTTTCACCCATGGCTGAAAAACAACAGGCACATTTGGGAGGAACTGAGCTCCTGGGCATGGTTTGCACGATCATCAATCTCAGCCCTGCACCAACTCTTTGAGCAACTCCAAGGAAAAAAGCACCAAACAAACCAACAAAAAAAATGACCCTTCTTGTGTTGCTGTCTGCATTTCATCAGCAAGATGAAGACAATAGTAACTTCTTATCAACGTAAAATGTCTGTCAATCCACAAGGAGACCTGCAGCACTATAGATGTTACCACAGACTGCTGAACAGCCATCCCTGGCTAACGTCAATAAAGCAAAACTCCTCTGGGAGAAAAGCCAAAAATAATTGCAACAACCAGAAAATATATTTAAATATAAATATACGATGCATTGCATTATTGTTATTGTTATTGTTGTTGTTATTATTATTATTATTATTATTACTAGTATGTTAAACAAAAGCAAGTTGTAGTTATTTGATGTTTGGATTTTGCTCAAGAAATGATGCAAACTTTGAGGAAAATATTTTTTTGCTGAAGAAAAGAGGAAAAATTTTGCCGATTCTCCCCCTCTAAAGACATGCTCATTTTGGAAAAGAACAGATAAAACTGACAATCTACCGAATGCTTAGCACAAGTCTCATCCCTTTGACATTTCAGCTTCTTGTATAGTGGTATTTCCTCTTGTGATAAAATATCATAGTCTCTCCAGCTTTGAGGCATCAGGGCTGGCTGAGCAGCTGCCAATGAGCCAGACACCCCTGGCACATGGTGACCTCCAGCATGGGTATGGACCTGGCCATGATGGAGCAGCGTGTGCCTCTGAGCAAGGCTCCTCTTAGGAGGCACACGTTCCCAATGGCAGCTCCAGCTGGTGGCTCTCCCACCACAGCACGGCCTTGAGGGCTCCTCCCAGGGGCAGATGAGGAGAGAGAGGCCTTCCTCCCCTATTAGAAGTCACTTGCAACACATGGCAGGGATAAAAGGAAACAAGTCTTGAAAATGTAACTCAAGTCTGAAGTGCAACCTTGCCTGAGATAAGTGCTTGGATGTCTGGGTCTATTCAAACTATGTAGCTCTCCTGGGTTTGGGGCAAATGGGCTGTGAAATTTCCAAGGCAATTGCCTGTTATGAGGTTATCATTACTACAGGGAGTGTAGGAAGCAGCACAAAGTTGTTTTTCCTGACTCCCTACATGCACAGAAATCCAGGAGACAGCTACTATTTAGTGCACTGACTGCCATTTAAAAAAAGAGTCTGTCTATCCTTTTTCCTCTGCTCCTTTCCCTTTTTTCCCCTGCTCAGTTTGGTGCCCTATGCTGACATTTGAACTCCTGTGCAGTGAAAGTGAACGTGCCCCTGCAATCTGGTAGTGCTGTACATCCACTTTGCACAGGCATAAATTATTTAGCAGTGTTTCAGACAGCAGCAATCGGGTCAACACCATCCACCCTCTCACAAAGACAGTGCTTTTTGCTCTTGTCTTGTTAGCTTAATCTGAAAGGTCACTGCAACTGGAAGCATATGTTTATTCTTTTATATGGAAAATACAATACTACTTATTTCCTTCCTGAGAAGCCAGAATTGCTGGAACAACCATTTCTTTCACAGCATTACTGCACTTCTACTTCTTGTCCTGTCTGGAATCTGGAATTTTGAAAGGGCATAAAATAATGGAAAAGTTATGATTAACATTTCTGGAAAGTAAAAAAGGGAAATATTGATTTGAGTTGTCTCTAAAAGTAAAAATTAGTTTGTATTTAAAATCAGTTCATCCACTTTGCCTGACTTTGTGTTCCCAGGGGCTGTCATCCAGAGCAATCTCTAAGGCTTCACAATCAGCTCTTTTGAAAAGATGCATTTTCTTTTTTTATCATCGGCTTTGGCTTATCACTGCAAAACAATAAAGAAATAAATCTATATTAATGATGTGTACCCATACAGTTAATCCATCCTTTACTTTTAATTTAAGCTGTCAGAATTTTGTGGCAAAGCTATAAGTAGTTCTATGAATTCTGTATTTCTGCAGTTCTTCCCTGTGGATCCCCTTAGTACCTTTGCCAGAACTGAAACTAAGCTCAGCTGCTAAGGCAGAAATTGCACAGGTCTGTGGAACAAAATTTCGTGGTGTGTGTCAAGAAAATACTTTGATTCATTAACACGATGAAAAATCAGAAAAAATGGACAAATGGACTTTTTTTATGTAGTTCTGCAAACTACACTCTGAATTTCTGAAATATTTTCTGCATAGTTTGAGCTTTAACTTATTTTAGCTCTGAGTCTCCTATGGGGAATTTCTGGTTATTTTGAGATTTCTGATGGGCAAGAACTTCGGCATTTCCCTGATTTCTACATAAGTCAGTGACCAGGAGTCTCAGTCTTTAAAAGCTCTTTGCTTTCTTGAAAATAGAAGTGATATTTGATGCATGTGATACCTGGAGACCAAGGGTGAAACTCTGCACTCGTGAGTCTTTCTGGAGCTTTGCTCTCAGTGTTATCCATGTGATCAACAACATTCCTACTCAGGAGTGATAGGTGAAAGGAATGAAAGGCACGAGGAAAAGTCTTTATAAAGAATAAGACAAATAGGCTAAGTTTTGCTCTTTCACATGACTTCTAGCACACCAGGAAAAAGAAAGCAACCGACCTTCTGCAGTTCTTCAGACATACTCATTTTAGTGTAATGATGATAAATGAAAATATGTTTTATTTAGCTTCTCTTTTTTCAAGAAAAAGTTTAAAAATATAAATTCTTCCAGACAAAGAAATAATTCCTCATGAAAGTGCATTAGAACTCTTGCAGTAGTACCTCAGGTATGCCTGATGTATTCTTACAGAACAAATTCCTCTTTCTTATACAACATTTTACTCCACAAGTTATGCCCTGAAAGTGAGCATGAAATGAAGAGCTGGATGCTAGCTCGATGAATGGCAACAGCAAAACTAGAACAAGAAGCTCAGGCACCTACAGTGCACTGTAAGCAGGTTTTCTTTAACCTCTGGCAGGAGCTTGCAGAGCAACTACCTACATTCAGTCTGAAGAGGAGTGGCAATGTATTTAGCCACCAAATAAAAACCACTAGATAGATCAGTACCTTGTAAAGATGTTGTCCATGGTGACCAAGACTTTCTTTTTCCTTTTTTTTTCTTTTTTTTTTAGCTAGGGATGTCATTATGGGAAAAGGGTTTTTTCCTTTCCGTGGAACTATATGTAAAAAAAAAAAAATCTGTCTTTATTCATTATTTTTACATTTCTCTTAATAAAGAGGTCATCTACAATTTCTTCTTTTATATTTTTCATCCAAAGAAAATCACTTACAAGCCACGAAGAAATGACCTTGCAGGTCCATAAATCAATGTGACAGGTGGTTCAATCAGCCACATGCCTTCTCTGATTTAAGCAGCTGCTGACTCTCCTGGAGCACGCTGAGTGCAGGTCCCAGTGGCCCCGCCAGTGATGAAGAAAGCAGCAGGTCTGCACTTTTAAAACCACTGAAGCCTGGCTGAGGAAATCACTGACACAAGTGAAATAAGAGGGACTGAATATTTAATTTGCATGATCTGCTGGCACCACGCACATCTCCACACTGCATTTTCTCATCCTGCGTGCGCCATCAGTGTTGCTGCAGGAACTGCAGCTTCCGTGGGGATTTTGTTTCTACAAAGTGATACTGCAAGTTCATGACTGCAATTTTTGTGTACTTCCCAGGCAAGCACTTAATGAACTTTAAGAGAACTGCAACAAGGATAGGGGAAATATGATTCAAACTCAGTCGAGAGACATAGAACTGGACAGGCTTCTGAGTGCCAACAGGAGACCTTCACCTGGTGGGCCAAATTCTCCTTAAATTCAGAGTGGCTCATTATAACAGAATGACTTACTGCTACATTTCTATGGCATTGCTTTGGATTTTTTCAGATAGATAAAATTAGAGGGCTCAACAAAGTTGCTAGGGTCTAAGCAAAGATACAGTTTATTCCTGCAACAAAAAATATGTACTTCATCTACTCTGATAGCCCATATTTTTCTTCTCACTTAAAATGTATTTGCACATTGCTATCTCAACATACCCTATAAATTCAACAGTTCACAGTGCTTTCCCAGGAGTAAAACCTGGCTTCTCAACTTTACTTCTTCAGGACACCAAAGGAAGGACAGGAAAGATTCAGGAAGATTTTCTATGAATGCTGAAAAGTCTCATCTTTGAAAGCAAGTTGCCTGTATGCTCCTAACTTTGTAAAATCTAATTTGAAGTAGTTTTTAACAAGCTTTAGGGACTGGCAGGTTTCATACAGTTACTTCAAATCAAGTCTCTGAGTAGAATCAAGTCTCTGAGTCTCAGTACCACTTTTTTTAGTAGAAGACATTGTACAGATTAATTCACTGAAAGAAAATGGAAACATGGAATAAAAACCAGAAAACTGTCAACCTTATTTTTATAAAACTTGCAAAATTCTCCTCTTTCTTGAGGGAAAAGCAAAGAAAAAGTTCTGAAATGGATGTGGAAAAATTCCTCTAGATACTGGAACATCAGATCTGTCAGACTTCCTCTACTGAAAGATCCGTCTCTCCCAGTGTCCTGATTTAAAAATACAGACAGTGGAAGCTCAAGGTAAAAGACACATGAAAAACAGTAGATACTTATATAAAGCAAAACCACCCCTTACCTTACCACCTCCTGTCTCACTGCCTCAGCATGTGGCCACCATCCTGACCGAGTGGCAACTGCCTTGCCAGGGCTCTGACTTGCATCAAATTCAAACAATAGGATGGGCCACATGCACATTTCACCTAGAAGGAACAGCTGATTTTTCATGGCATGGCTCCTTTTTGTCCTCTCCTCCACACATGGTTTTGATCAAAGCTTAATTTGGGAAAGTTTTGTGGCTAATGTTACAAAGAAAATCAGACTGATTTACTGCAATGGTCCGTTTTGTCCTTGAAGTGAAAAAAAATGGTGCACAAAAGTTTTGAAGGATGTACTCCCCCCACTCTCAGGAGGGAAAATGAGAAAGGCAAGGAAAGGTCTCTAATCCCTTTCTCTTATGAATTACTTTCTTTCTACTCACCATGTTTTCCATCATCATTATTTTTTCATGGATCTGCTTTCTCCAGTATCTTATTGTCATCTTTCCTCCCTCAAATAAGCCCATTAAGCATGTTCAACTTCAAAAGCTAGCAGGCAGAGGTGTGAAAAACCACTGACACAGACATGATCATTAATAATGAGCAATGGTGAGCATGGTCTTATGCTTTTTCTCTTTAATTGCAATGCCTCAGCTGTATTAATGTATGTTGCCTAAACTCTGTCCCACAAAATAATCCTGACTTAGGGGAACAGCAGTCCAGTCCTGATTGTTTCAGGCAGGCTTCTTGTCGCCTTCAAAGCTGTAGTTTTCTACTGAAACCTCAGCCAGCAGTGGGAAACATGCAGGTATAGAGTGAAATATTGAAACGAAGATCAGACCTTCCTTTGGCATAAAAGACTCTCAAGAGCAGTACACAGTATGTGCAAGAAATCCCCAAAACTAATCTATCCTTAGGCAGATTGCATGACTACACTATTTCATGCTATTTTCACTTAGACGAGATGACCAAAAGACATGGAAAATATTTAGGAAGAGAATACGGACCATGCCTCTCAGATGGAAAATTAACTTCTGTGAAGACAAGGTGAATTTAAAGCTTGGAGGAAGAGAGACTGCTGGTTGGATTAGGGAAAAAAAAAAAAAAGAGAGGAAAGATTTATGGTATATTCACGCTTAAGTCCATCTGAAACGTAGGCAGTAATTCTTGATTATAACGTTTAGTGGTTGAAGAATGGATAAAGGCTACATTCTTAGTTGAAGCAAATTAGTTTAGTTTTATGTATGTGAATGGAGTTTTGCATAGGGCAAGGAGAAGGCTTTATATTTTTCTAAGTGTGTAGTAGATTTGCCTATTTTCATTTTAATGCTAACAATGAAATAAATTGGGGGAGAACCATGGAAGAATCAAAGGAAAAAACATAACATGGGAGCTTGTGCCAAGGCTCCAGCTGCTCAGAAATGACAAGTTCTGAAAGTTCTCTCCGAAGCTACAGTGAAACATTTCTGTCTATCATTTCATCTGCTTCAAGGATTTCCAAAGAACTATGTCATTACATTCCGAAAACTCAGTCCTTTGTCCTGTATTCCTTCACTTCTTGGAATATTTTTGACAAGTCTCCCTCACAAAGCAAGTCTGAGAAAATGAGTAGATGAAAAAGGAAAGTTATTTCTAAGGAGTTAAATTACCAAATTATTCTTAGAACCACGGAGATGACAAAGATAAGGGTTTTTTTGATAAAATCAGTAAAATATTAGCTGCAAAAAAAATTACAGAAACTTTATTGGTATAATGATCTGTCCAGGCATGGTATCATGGTGTTTTTTTTTTTTTTAACTAGTAAGATCCCCACTAAGGGACTGGGCTCCGGAGTACTGTCATGTCACGTTGTGGGACCCCAGCCCACCCTACGGAGCTGCTCCTCCTCTGCTCATCACTCCAGCTAATCTCCTGCTCCTCTGCTCTGCCTGCTCTCCAGGAGTTGTGGAGTAAAGATGAAGGACAGCCATTTCAAAGAGATAACACTTAGCAAATACTTTCTCATTTCAAAGACGTGACATTTTACAGACTTTCTTTCAGGCTCCAATTTTTGCACTCCAAAGGTGCAAATTATTGCCGTGCATTAAGATGACTCCAGAACTGCTTGGAAGTAGTTTCTTGACTGTCATTTTTACACTTCATAAAATTACTCTACTTTAGGATAGGTTTATATTTATTACAGAAATGCACCAAATGTGATAACACAAACAAACACAAATTAGACACTTAAGGCAAATCCATTATTTATAATCATGCTCACACCTCTCAACAAGACATCACTGGACTCTTTCCCCACTCTACACATCAGAAGACCAAACTTTGGGCTACGTTTTTTGTCTGAAATATGTCTTTCACCAAGGTAAAGGCAGCAGACAGAAGTGCAAGATGTGAGCAACATACGCCCCTTCATCTGCAACTGTAAAAGTCTTGTTCTGCTGACTGGTAAGTCAGGTAAATTTTTTTCCGCTAAGTAAAAAAATGATTAACTCTTCCATTATGTGAAAGAAAACTATTTTTATCTCATTGTCAAAAGCAAATACTTTAGACATTTGATCATGACTCTTATAGCAAGGTTTGTATGGAAAACAGGAATGGTTTTCTATCTAAAATTTCTAAGGCACCTTGAGGATTATGTTTTCCATTCTTGATCTTTGCTCAAAAGTACAAGCACAGCTCTGTCAGCTCACAAACAGTGTAATAAAGATGAAAAAGAGACAATGGTCTTGCAAATTAATCCAACCATGCTGGAAGAAGAAACAACTGAGTTTTTAACTTGACTTGTATTTAATCCTCATTAATATCTTATTTGGTTTGGATGCACTAAGAAGCAGGAGCATGGGAACAAGGAGAGTGCTGGGGAGATTGTGATCACTATTCTCATTAGAGATGGGAAGGTTCACTTTTGAAGGTGGATATTTTGAGCATCAGTAGACAGCATATAACAAAGCCTACTTTTCAGAGCTGGATGAAAAATGTTAACAGTAATTCCACTCTTTTGCATGACATGCCAAAATCTTTATATTTCTTTGAAATTTTAAATACATTATGCTAACCCATTTTAAGGAGACTTATATTTCTGTGTTTAAAAACTCATGCAGGATACTTTTATTACTTTTCTTTCATTCCTTTAACAATTTATGGAACAGGGAGAAAATAATGGCAGTAAATGCCATCTCTGAAAGCTCAAATGACCAGGAAATGTAGTGGTTTTTCAATCATGTCGAAGCTTGTGGAAGTGAGCATAAATCTATTTATTTCAATACAATCACTGTCAAACATGCCACACTTCTAAAATTCAGAGCATTATTTTGGAACTCTTTAGGTGCTCAGTTCAATTTTATCAGCCTAGTATCAGTTTGAGAAACCTTGGCCTGTAGCAGTATTAGCTTTTTAATCCTCCAAACATCTCTGAGAGATGGATGGCCATGTGCAAGGTCTTCTGGCTTTGGAGAGAAGCAGAGTAGGGACAAAGCAGAAAACAATCTGCTCATGGGCAGGTGGCAATTCAGAGCAGTCCACGGCCCTTGTCTTGTGGATTTGGTGCCAGCTAAGGGAGTTCCTGGTCTTGCTCCATAATGTCACATTTCTAAACTTCAGGATGCATGGGCTGGGATTAGTGTCGTGGTTTGACACTGGCCCAACACCAGGCACCCATGAGAGTCACTCGCTCACCCTCCCCTACCACAGCTGGGCAAAAGGAGGGAAAAGAAGAAAAAAGAGTTAACGGAGGCTTCATGAGTGAGATAAGGAGAGTGGGAGAAATATTTCAAGGGCAAAATACGCTCAACCTTGATTGCTAAGTGAAATTTATTACTAACAGAATCAGAGGAGAGTAATGAGAAGTAAAATAAACCCTTAAAACACCTTTCCCCCACCCAGGCCCTCCCTCCTTCCCACCGACAGCACAGGGAGGCAGGGCAGGGGGATTTTGGTCAGTCCATCACCAAGATTTCCTTCAGCTGCTCCGGGAGAAGAGTCCTTCCCCTGTGAGGCCGTGGGGTCCCTCCCACGGGAGACAGTTCTCCATGAACTTCCCAGCGTGGGTCCACTCTCACGAGCAGCAGCCAAACCGCACCTGCTGCAGCGTGAGTCCCTCCCAGGGCACACAGTCCTCCCAAAACTGTTGCCCGTGGGTCTCTCCTTCCACGGGGTGCAGTCCTCCAAGGCCAGGCTGCTCCAGCCTGGAAGCAAGGGCCCTCTCTCTCCACCGGGTCTCCCACTGGATCACAGCCTCCCCCAGGCATCCACCCGCTCCGGCGTGAGCACCTCCCCCACGGGCTGCGGGTGGATCTCTGCGTTCCCCGTGGATCCCCACGGGCTGCGGGTGGATGTCTGCATTTCCCCTGGGCCCATGGGCTTGCAGGGGCACAGCTGCTTCACCGTGGTCCTCACCACGGCCTGCAGGGGAATCGTGGCTCCGGCGTCTGGAGCACCTCCTCCCCCTCCTTCTCCACTGACCTTGGTGTCGCCATGTTGTTTCCCTCACGTGTTCTCACCTCCTCCTCTTCTCTGACTAGGAACAAAAGACCCGTAACTTTGTTTTGATTTTCTTCTTAAATATGTCATCACAGAGGCGTTTCCAGCCTCTCTCATTGGCCCAGTTCTGGCCAGCAGCATGTCCATCTTCAGAGCCATCAGCCACTGGCTCTGCCGGACATGGTGGGAGGCTTCCAGCAGCCCCTCACAGGAGCCGTCTCTGTGGCCCCTCTTCTACCTAAAACCAGGCCGTGCCAAACCAATACAATCAGGAACCACATAAATGAACCATACTGCAGAAGAATTAAAGGAGTTTATTCCAGCCCCTCTCTGAGTTGCAGCTGGTTTACGCTGAGAAAAATGTGTGCATGTGAGGTGAGGAAGGATAATGTGGGAAGAGCCAGCTGGGATCAGCTACAACAGAAGGGAACAGTTTAGACCAACATAACTTCCGAACAAAAGGTCTGAACTGGCAGAGCCAGGGGAAGAACATGTATCTTCCCGACATTTCTTTCCAAAGGCTGGGGTGGTATGTGTCATATCTTGTTTATCCCAGTTTACCACCTGAGTTTCATACTCAGTTCTTAAGATCACCCTCAAACATTAAAATTTTTCTTCTAGCTTTTCTGCACAACATTTTCCTCGTTTTCACCAATAGCATCCAAAGGAGGTCTAAAAAAGGTGACACAGAGCTCAAGAAGGGAGGGAGAAGAAAAAATGCCGCTTCATGTGACAATTTACATATGGATAATAGTGCACAGTGTTCGTCAGCTGCAATTAGCACCAGGTTTCCAGAGTTTTTGAACCAATGCAGTAAACTGGGGCCAGGTCCTGGCCAAATCTGGGCTGAATTTCAGATGATCTCACTCCCTCTCCACCGGCTTCACACAAAGTTTACGCATTATTTCAGTACAGTTTGGATAGATACCATGAAGATATGAGCAGATGGATTTTATTTTGTTTTTAAGTTAGAAAACATCTAAATGCATTAAAGTTATGAATGGTGCAAAGTGAATGCTGGCCCATGAGCCTCAAACTCAGGTTTTTGTGCAAGAAATGGTGCAACACTTATTACTATGATATTTGGGTGGCCAGTTTTCTTATGATACAAAACACAAATAGTGCTTAGGATAGTCTTCCATACTAATACAGTGACAATCACTAAAAGGTCCCTGTTTACTAATAGTCACAAGGGTTACCATGAGTCTTTTGTACCTGAATAAATGTGAGATGACTCATGAGATGCACACACCTAAGCCCCGTGTGTAGACTGGACATTCTAGTGCTGCTTGGGCAAGGACAAGGCTAGATGATATAGCAGGCAGAGAGGTATTATAATGTTTTCACTTTTCTAACAGTTTCAAAAGCAGAAACTGAAATAATCCATCAAATGCATTCCAAGGGGGGAACACAGCAGAGCTATCTTTGGATGGGACATGTCTGCTATAACCATGACTTCACATACACTAATTATTGATAATTAATGATTATGATCCTCAGACAGGGACAATTGTTCATCTGCTGAACTTTACTCAGTGTCTTAGTCCCATGACTGAAGGCAAAGAGAATGGTGACTCTTTCCATATTGTATTGAATCCATCTGCTTTCACCCTTCAGCTTAAAAAGCCCCGAAACCCTAATGCACTGTTAGACAGTCATCTGACTTTGGATGTCTAACAAATTAGAAGTTCTACTGCAGAGTAACATCACTGCACTCCTCTTTCTGTTTCTCCCAGTTTCATCTGGTCCAACAAATGTTCAGCATTCTTGCAGGGATACGAGCAAATGTGGGGGCTGAGAGAAATGAGGGGAGAGTGCAACAGTGCCAGGGTGTAGTGCCTGGGATTGTTGAGGCTGAACCATTTGGACACTGCAGAGATGGAGCCACTGACACGAGCAAGACAAGCTGCAAGTCCTACCCATACAAAAAAAGAGTCATGATATGCTCTTGATTCCCCACCTAACCAAATGACTCTGCTTCTCAGGACTGCCAGGTCAGAGGTACCAAGTTTGCTCTTTCTGCAAGGGCAGCCATGGTTTTGGGGACTCCCTCTGAGCCTGTATGCTTTGGAAAATCCCCTGGTTTTCTCAGGCTTCTGTGGGCTCAAAAAGGGAGGCAGAGAAGGTACTCCAAACCTCAAAATGGCCTTCAAGTAACAGCTGGGAAATTGGAGCAGGGACCCAAATCAAACACATTCAGAGATTTGGGGAAGAGAGTCACTCCTTCAGCAACTGGCAAGGAGAAAGCAGAGGGGACTGCTGTACTGAGAGCAAGGTGACCTGCAAATTTCCCATTCAAAAAATCCTCCAGAATGCACTTAAACCCTTTGAACTGCACTCCTTTGATGGTCACAAACAAACCACTGCACCTCAGTTTTCTATCACATTCCACGAGGTTTAAAAAAGTTATTTCTGTACAAAGATATTTACTTAAGCCTTTTAATCTCTTCAAGTATATTTTGTGTGTTTGTTATTCAGTTCTGATCTTTAGATCTGTGGGATTAAATTTATATTGTAGAAGAGCCTGGAGTGTTTCTTTTCAGTTTTATTTTATTGAGGGGGAACCCCCCCCGCCCAAGTTTAAATTACTGATAAAAATATTGAATGACCCAAGCAGCAGTTCATCAAGTTCACACCACTACAAGTCAGAGCAAGCTATGGATTTAGAAAGCATGAACCATGAGAACAATTGCAACGTAGATCCAGTGAAAACTCCAGTCCCTAAAGAATTGCACAGCTGTTTTAGGCGGTCTACATCTATCTTCCCTGGGTGCATGCTTTGATCATTTTCCCACAATGACATTTATTTCAGATTTTGTGACCTCTTCCCTAATTCTTTGTTGCCTCACTCCTTGAATGCCTGGTTTCTTCTTGTGCCCTATGCAAAGTGAGTCTGGGGTGGTTGTAAAAAGTCACTGAATTGAAACAGCTCTACTGCCTGTGGGACATTCACTTTGTATAGGAGTGAGCAACTCTCTCTGTAGTTCTAGGAGGAAAAAAACCAGTGGGTCTTGCTGGGTGGTTTTCTACTCTGCCCCTCCCCAGCCCGTTTTAAAAATCAATTTGTAATATGGTTCATGGCCCAGCCTCACAAATAGCTTTACTGCTGCAACTCAGGGAGCAGCATGGGAAAGCTGTGGCCTTAGAAGTTAAAGTACAGAGCAAAGGAATCTGCTGAGTTACACAAAATTTCTTTTTAAACTATGAGGAATAAAAAGATAACTATCCTGGCTTTAGCATGAGTGTATTCTGTAGGTTCAGTTTTATAGATAGTATATATTATATTGGCAAGAACTAAAAAAATCCCCCCTTCAAAAAAGGAATTCCTTGCCATGGGAGAAGAGCAATTTCTCTGTACAAAAGGTCAATTTTTATGAGGCTACATGCAAGTCTCATTTCAGTATCTTATATCAGTATCAGTCTGTGAGAAAGTTCAGGATAACCCATTGAAAGTGTGAGGGGAAGGATGCTTGGTGATATTTATTCTCATCTGTTCTGTCTTGCCAGTGGGCGAGTCCCCCTTGGCAAAGCAAGGAGATACAAGGTCATGGATTTTACCCCATATTTTGCAGGTAATAAATCACCAGCCCAGCTGACAGGAGGTAACTCACCCATGAAATACACCTCAGCTGACACATTCCAGTGCCTGATGTCACCAACGAACTCACACCTGACTCACACTCAAGTCCCACTAAGACCTTGTACCTATTACCCTTCCATTCCTGTCTCTCATGGTTCACTCCAGCTAAGCATAGCTAGAGGGAAAAGAGTACGTGGTGGGAGTGGGGGTGATGTTCCCAGGCCCTTGTAAAGCAATAATTCAACAGTCTGATAATATGTCATTTTGTCTTATAATCATCATCTGTCACCTGGAGAGAACCAGGTACAGCTTCTTCTCCATCAGAAGAGTTGTGAGACTGCACCTTCCCTTACACAAGGAAATATTTTAGCCCAGACCAGAAAGCTGAGGGGATGTCCCTCACTCCCCTTTGCTGAAGAGGGTTAGAAATGAATCAGACAGATGAAGTAATTATTGCCATTATCAACAAAAATTACCAAATACTTCTAAATCCATAATTACTGCAGTTCTTAAAAACAAACACACAACTCTTGGCCTCACAATGAAATGATACAACATAAGGATACCTGCTGTAACTGGCAGAGTGGCCTCCCACACAGGCACTTGTTCAGCAATCACACTTCTCTTTGCTGCAAGGGCTTAGATATTTGCTTTGAAGCTCAGCATGGAGCTAAGGGGAGCAGTTATCACTAACCACTGCATGGTCATGTATTCTTTTCTCATTTTCTTTAAGTCTCTTTTGTAAAATATTCCATCCTCTTGTAAGCTGCTGCTCTAGTAAGCTGCAGCAAGGTTTTTGTGGATGCATGCTGTGCTTTGAATACAGAGTAAGCAGTGAGGTTGCTGTGTCAGTGTTTGCCTCGTGTGAAGCAGCTCTTATTGCGTTTTTCAGCTTGCTTCTATTTTCAAAAGCTTAATAACTATGGTAACAAGTGTTGTTTGTTTTGTTTTGTTTTTATATAAAAAAAAGATGCCACCATTAAGCAAGAAAGCAGTATGTAGTGTCCTAAATAGGAACCTCTGAACTATACGAAGTTTAGTCTAGCTGCTCAGTTTAACTTGCTCTCCATCACAGGCTCTGTGAGGGGCACTATTCATCAGCAGTATTTTCATTTAGGACTCTGAATGTGTATTGAAATTATCCCTGGCAGCTTGAGTGGAAGAAGAGGCCTTTTAAAAAGTGCACTAACACATTAAGATACTCAGTAAACACATGAGTGTTTTGACAGTTGTAGAGCTGTATGATTTAACTTCAAAACTAGCCATCCTTCAAGAACTTGAAGGAACCCTTTTTTCTTCCCTCTCGAAAGTACAAGGACGTTGGCAGCAGTTATTAAAATCACAGAGCCTCAAGGCACCGTAAAACGCCTCTGTTCTTCTTAAAATCCATTCTAGAACAAAACCCATCCTCATCAACAGTATGGATAGGTGAAGAATAGTTCAAAAGCAAGGGAGAAGAAGAACACCTTTCAGCAGGATTTAAACCTCGCACTAAACACCTGAAAGCCCCACCAGTGCTAAAAGCCCCTCTGGGAACAAAGCAAGACAGGCAGCAGAGCAGAGGACACCTTGCAAATGTCCAAAACAGGCAGCTCCACTGCACTGGAAGGCTGAGTACAGACAGTTTCTCAGATGGGTCCCAGCTCACAGACAGCCTGGAAGTCCTGAAACACTTCCTGCAGAGATGTGCAGTGTGAAAAGGACAAGTATATTTGCCTCCATGAAAAATACAGTGTTTCTTGGGCCAGATGCTCTTTAGAAAGAGATGCAGGGTTCCTTAGCTGCCCAGGGGAAAGAGAGAGAAATAGCAGGACAGGGAGATTAGGAGCCACCCTGGAAAATCATAAAGACCATAAATCACAAGAGTGTGAACCCATTGTGTGCAGAAACATAAGTTAATTTGGGTAACAAACCCTCTGCTGCATTCCCCCGTCCTCACAGAATTTAGTGGATATTCACATGCAGGGCAGGGTGCTGGGACAGGAATGGTAGAAGAGATGCAAAAATTCACAAACCTGGAAGCATTTGCAAGTGGTGCAAGTGCAGGGAGAACCTGGGGTATGCAGAGGGTGTTGCTTGATCCTCAACCACCACTGACTTACTATATGCAATTCATCCTCAGTGAAACTTTCTCTGGCATTCAGCAGTGCTACAGCAAGATGAGATGCAGTAGAAAATGCTGTCTTTTAGAGAATTTTTTTGAAAGGGGATTGAGAAAGAAATTGTAGTTCACAGACAAATTGCTCAGTCTTTTTTTGGTGAGAATGTGACATGGAATGGTTTAGCTGAATTACGGCTGTGGGGTTTGCCCTTCAGTGCTGCTCTGAAAAATTCTTATCAAGAACTGAACCTTACCATTTGTATTGGCCCAGCTCCTCCTGCTTTTCAGAAAGCAGTAATTGCACACAGCTTGCTTTGCTTTGCTTCAGCTCTCCCCCAGGGAACCAATACTTCTCATTTCAGTGAACAGAGCTGAAGCTGAGAAAACAAAGCCTATTGTTACTTGAGCTTAAGAGGCAAAAGATGTTTGGAAGTTTTATAAATTTGGCTTAGAAGATGAGAATCTTTCCTACCCTCACCATCCACTGGGACTAGCTGAACTACAAGCTTATGTTTTGATAATATGGAAAAATATTCTCCCACAACTGCAGGGGCACCACCCTTCTCCAAACACCTTTGTCCATTAAGCAGACCTCTTTGGCAGATCCCTCAGTGCTATTACAGTCCATCTCAGGCACTGGATACACCATGTATCCTGATTTCCCCTAGGTGTTCAATTCAGACTGAGCATAAATGAGCCATAACTACATCTCAGATGGGAAATAAGGCTTCTAACAAGCAGAGCAGAGAGGATCTGAAACAGTCATGCTGCTGGAGGAGTGAACGCAAAAGGTTTATTTATTTTTAATACAGAATTTGATCTAGCATTTCCTAGCATTAGAGTGAATAGCTGTCCACACAACCATGAGGTTACTGCTCACGGCATCACTTCTAGGCCCATGGTGTACTAAAGAACTTGGATGAAGCTAGTAAGGCACTGGGCTAATGCTCTGTGCTCTGAGCTAACTAGCACTCACTGCAGCTGCATCTCCATTTCCTAACAACCAGCTTTGCACATACTAGAGAGCTGGAACACAGAGATCTTCTTAATCCAGTGGAAAGATGTGTGTCTCAGAGACTACAGAATGCCACGAGATATGCTGGCAAGTCTCTCTTCTGTTTGCCAGAAAGGCATCATATAACTTCTGCTGCAAGCCTTGTTTGTATAAGCACAGCTACCTTGAAGCTGTGGGACACCTTCCTCTTCCTTTCCTGTTAAGAAGTCATCAGCTGCAAGAACGATAGAGTTCAAGAGCCTTCTCTCTTTGCAGTCCCTGCCACCCACACCTCTCACCTGCATACAGCTGGTTATGATCCTGTGAGACTTATGGCAGGTGAAGGGCAGTGTGGGCCAACCATCTTCAGAGACCAGGCCTTGCTATACTTCACCCAAGTGCAGGTTTGGGGTGGCCTGAAGCCTCCTAAATCCAGTCCCTCTTTTCCATAACCCTTTCCTACTTGGGAAACTGCAATGAGGAGTTTCCCCAAGAAAAAGCACAATGAGAACAAAGGTATTCCTTATTAATGTCCTAGATCCTGTGAAAGAAATCCTCTAATCAGAAGTTGATTTAAGATACAGGACTGGTTTTAAAGTATTCCAAATGCTTGATACTTACCTTCCTAGCTTGGTGTGATCCTACCACACAAATAAATGATATTAGCAAAACCTAAAGGTGTCTTGAGTGCATTTGGACATAGGGTCTTAAAACTCATAACTGTTTCTCACATTACTGTAGGTCATTCTTCACTCACATTATGCTCCTACACAGAATACCCAGCACTTGGGATCCACCTCTCTAGCAACTGATCCACCAAAGTTTTCAGATGCTGTTTTCTACCTCATAAATACTCAATAAGTTTGACACACAAAAATGTTTAGGAACTTCATGTATCACAGCTGAACCAAAGGCATCCACACCTTTATTAGCTCTAGAAATGGCAAGGAAATAGTGATCATACCAGCACAAGCAAAATGTTGAAAATAGGCCCTAACATGGCATTGCTACTTCTGTTGCAGGAAGGCAACGTTTTGAAAGCTTTTTACAATTGTAAGGGATTAAATTTTTCAAAAAGCTGCTCAGGAAATACATACTGCCAAGAAAGTCCTAACTTCGGGGTTTTACAAAACATTTATCTGCACATGGTGAAGTTTGGATTTCTGACAGCTCATACATCAGGCAATTCTAAGCCTAGAGGTCTGTCTTGTAAGAATTGGTTTTCTTCCCTTTTTTGGCCTTATTATTTGGCTTCTTATTCTAGATCTGTGATTTTAAATAAGCCTTTCTTTCAAAACAAGACATATTTCCTGCTGGAATTTAAACAACAGTCCTACAGCGCTACATGAATTATCCCCTTAGACAAATGTCAAAATATATAGCAACTCAAAACAAAATAGTGTCTACTGTCTTCAGTTCAGGCTTACAAGCAATAAACTCCAAGAAGCTTATTTAAAAGAACCTGATTGTGTATTTTATATGAAATAGCAGAAATACTTCGGCACCAGAGCACTAGCGCAGAGCGTAAAAGTATACTTCTCTTGTTATTTATAGAGATCAGGCAAATGGGCAAATGTGGATGAAAGCAAAAAGTTTATTTTCTTTGGTAAATTCTGAAAGGCCGAAGTAATTCTCTTTAGATGTTTTAAACTTAAGTGTCTTTAAAACATATATATGGGGGGTTTTATCAAAAATTAAAATGTTCGGGTTTTTGAAATGTTTAGGTCCTTCCCAAAGAAATAAGACATAAATCTTTAGAAAAACAATTGCTCACTAAAATTTTGCTTTCATCTCTTTTTTTTCCCCTTCACTTATTTTGTGAGAAGGACACCCATGAGAAAAGTCAGACTTCAGTATCTGCTGATTTGCGTTACTATTCCATGTTTCCTGTAGCTTCAAGAGGGTATAAGATATAGGATTAAAATTATGTTACCGAGCAAGCACATTCCTCCTGAAACCATTGAGATTTAGGTTGAAATTCAAGAAAATGTCTTTTGGTATATAAATCAGAGCTGTGTATGTGAGGAAGTAAAAGTACTAAGCTCGCCCACTGGCTTCTGTGAGCGGCTCAATATTTTTTAAAGTCTGGCTTCTCTTTTGTGATCCTGAATTTTGACATAGAGTTTTAAATACTGAGGCTTTAATTTATGTCTCTATAAAAGTCTGTACATTTCATTTTTATTGTGAAGGTTTTGTATAGCTTTACATACACAAACAGAAAATGATATCTTCCATGTCACCACAGAATATTGTAGAAATTGAAGTTATATTTACCTTTTTCAGACAGTGTAACCTCCGAGTATCATCACTGAAGAGAAAGCTCTTCACAGTGAATTTCAGTGTAGCTACAAGCACAGCGTGGTCCACTCTCTCTTCAGGGGGTTGCAAAATGGGCCTATGCTACATCTTCCCTGTAGCACACTTGTAATTACTTTCTGGCCCTGATTTGGTCCTTTGAAACTAAGCAGATGGTCCTGCCACCCCACTGTCCCCTTCTCCATGAAAGACTGGTGCTGGCAAGTGAATCCTTTGTAGATAGAACCCAGGAGAGGCACTCACAGTGACAGCTGTGGGACCAGCTAACCCTTGACTAATGGGGCATTTGTGATGGCTGTGGTTTCTGAAGACATTGACAGTATTGGAACCACACTGACAGCCCTGGAGGGAGGTCTGGTATTTCACACACACTGTCCAGTACATAATTTTTACATTTGGGGGTTATGCATGGATGCACATGAGCTAGGATCTCCAGAACCATATTTTGAACCTTCCTAGAGCTTGGCAGTGCAGGTGCATTTTCTCTCTATTCCTTAAAAAGAACCAAAACCAAACCACCAGACTTGGGAGGCCAAAAGCAACAAAGCCACAGTTTTGAAAAGTGACTATTAAATTGATGTTCTGGGATACTGTAATTTTGAGACAACAAAGTTTGTGATCATCACTCTTTCTTCTTGCTGCCAGGTCTTGGAACTGATGACCAAGAGCCAGGTCCTTCTGTCTGGCCACCTGTCACGAGGTGCTGCAGACTGAGTGGTGGCCTCAGAAGAACTTGTTCACCATCACTGGTTTTGCAGATTTTCCACATGGAGCTGGTTAGAGTTTGGAAGTCAGTGGTTTTCAAAAGAGCTGCTGGCAATCAGTAGTAGCAAAATGCACTTCTCTTCAGCAGAGTCAGCAGGTAGGACAGATGGCACCTCTATCAAATTAGAAAATATTGTTTTAAAACAGGCAATACCTCAGAGAAGGACCCATTTTTTAGGCTTTGTGTAAGGGCATTTTGACACGTGATGGAGAGAAAACCTGGAGGTCTCTCATCTATAATCAACCAGTTCCAGCTGTTGCTGAGCCTCATTTCCTGACCTCAGGGACCTAACATTTGACACCTACTAGACCATTTTTAGCCTTGTACCAGAAACTGAGATAATGGCCTTGTTCTACGGGAAGCATGACCTCTGAAATCCTGCCCATGTGTAAACACCCATCTTGGCCCAGTTTGTACAATAGATGCAGCACGGCTGTGCACAGCAGCCAAATGAAACTTCATGCACTTAAAATACTGTTTCTATACAGAGTCAATCAGTAGTTGAAGGCAGGCCTCTCTCATCTCTCACCTGCCAGCCACTTGGCTTGGGGTGCTAGTCAAGTGAGCTCTCCTAATTCATCAGATGCCAAATCACCAAAATAATCTCTTTCTTAACAAGATCTAAGCTTAGAGTAAACATATTTTGCAAGTTATTCTTCAATGCATTATATCTGTTATTTATCAAATGCTATTCTGTTGGCTTACTTTATCTTCATGCTTTTCTGCCACCCAGCCATAACTCTTGGCACTTTAAAATTAGCATCTCCTGCACTTCTCTAAAATAATGGGCGAGTTTCAGAACAAGTGTTCAGTTAATCATCTTTTCAGTGCTATTCTTTCAGTTTCCATCCTTCCACACAGACCAGTGTGCAGCCTACCCAACTGCTACTTAACATTCAAGGGAGCAGGGGTAGGGAATTTAAGGGTTTTACTCAGACTTACTGGGAAATAAGAGAGGCCATTTTTTTGCTTATATGATGCAATTTTCTGCAATTTTTGTGATATTCAGGGTCCTTCTCTAAAAGCTCTGAAAACTACAATTATCCAGACTGTTCTAAAATTGTCTAGGGTTAGAAGATACAGGTGAGAGGTGTATGCCAAGTGATCTGTTTTTGTGGTCTTTGAGACACATATACATATGGCTTCCCTATACCCAAACCAAAGAAGATCTTTCTTTAAGGTTGTTAGGTTTGAACAGAAGTTTCTGAAATAAAATTTCAGCTCTGAACTTGTTTAGACAGTCCTAATGGCTTGGCACCTCTTCCCAAGCTTGTCACATGTTCTATGTTTGGTGAAGGAGAGTTGATAAGCATAATTAAGTGCTTATAACAAAGAATCCAGAGCACAGGTCCCTAAACAGGCACCTTCTCACTGCTCACAAAAGAGATGGATTACCTGACATACACACAAGCTGCACTGCTAACATTTATCCTGCCAGTTTTGCACCATCCTCAAGGGGACAGGCAGATGCTCTTGAACCCAGCCTACACCTAACCTGTGTCACTCCAGATCTCACTCTTGGTAGGAAGCAGAACAAACAAATTAAAAAAGCACAGTGCTGCCATCTGCCTAATTTTATCTGGAAAAATATGATCTAAGGTTGATGAAAAGGCAGAAGGTTGCTCAACCTATTGTTAAAAAACCAAGTGGATATATGGATGTTTGCTGGAAGGGACAGGAGATCCATGTACATGAGAATCATGAAAGGATTTGTGAGAGCAGATGAGAGAAGAAAAGCACTGAATGGGTGAGATGATCAAGTAAGCAGTAAAAATTAGGAATGCTGAGGTATTTCCCGAGTATTCACATCCTGAATAACGAGATGACTGAGGCCCCTGGATGGACAAGAGACACGGCTCAGTAGGTCAGAGCACAGAAGGATGCCCAGGCCTGGAAAGCTGCTCTGTTTAATTTCCCTGAAAAGGAGACATACCGTCTCTTGGACTTGCAGTAGAAGACACCAAGACATCAACAGCAATTCACTTGTGAATAGTTTAGATGAATAAACTGTCTTAATGGGAGGGGAAGTGGAAACAGTAGCTGATGGGAAAAGACAGATGCACATCTCCCTTGTTTTTGGTTTCTGGAACTCTGGAATAAAATGGCGGAGACTTTGGGATACAGCCCAGGACTGTGATTCCTCTAAGTTAAAAGTTACACATACGGAGTACTTCAAAGTACAACAATAATCTCCTTTTAATGTCAAAGGGTAAGGGACAGAGAGGCAGAAGCAGGTAAAGCAATTCAGATTCTAACTATAGGAGTGTCTTAGGCAGATAAACTCATTTCCCTTTTGGCACATTTTCCCATGGCAAGAAGTTTGCTGAGAGCTACCACACTTGCCACCTTTGAGAGGAGGCATCCTGGAGCTCCTTCACAGGCACCCAGGGCTATTTGTTCATATGTGGCCAGGTGAGGCAGCAGAGCTCTCCTGTCTGACACAGAAACACGGCCCAGCCACATCTTTTCTCATCATATCTAAACTGTGCTTCCTTATGAGCACAGCTCTCTTCTGACTAATTCTGACTAACACAACGGGTACATGCCAGCCAGTCAATGCAGACAGAAAGTTGTCACTGGCTACTGCCGGCTGCAGGGAAAGGGCAGTGCTGGGCTTCAGTGTGCGAAGGGTGTGCTACTGTTTTCTTATCTATGGGTTTTCAGAGAAGTGATCCTGAAATATGTAACTCTTCCACCGCTCCAGAGGTGAGATGTGTGCTGAACAGTCTGTTTCAGAAGGCAGTGAAACACCATGGGATATCTTTCACTGCTAATGAAGTTGACTGCTAAGGAGCAAAGCTCTGAGGTGGCAAGTTTGAGTTGCAATGGCAGCTGTACTCCTTGAGCCCTCAGGGGAGATACTGTCTCTACCAGCTCTTCCTTGGCTTCTACCACTCCAGAGGCTTCACTTTATTAGCAGGAAATCACATTTACTTTGCCAGTTTCCAGAGTCTGTTGTCTTTCTCTACTGTACCAGCTGCGTCCTCCATGACAGCAACACACAAGTGAAAATTAGCTTCTCTTTCTCTTGTCGCTTATTGATTGCATATCTGTATGATGGAAAGATAAGCACTGCACCTGGGAGGGCTGCTGAAACCCACAGTGGTGTCTCACTCATGTGCACATGTGGCTGCAGGTTGGCTCACACTGGAGGTTGCTTGTGGTAATTCCTTCCATCGTTTTGTTTACAGCTGTTTCTGCATTTTGCGTAACAGGCTGCATTAGCAACTACTGCTTCGGATTCTCACCACGTGTCTGATTTGAGAAGACAGATACCAATGTAAAAGAAGCCAGAAGTGGCAGCAGATACTGTTGGCACTACTTGTACATAATGAGAGTGAGAACCACTGCTGCTGCTTCTGCTGTGCAGAAAAAAATTCGCACAGGTAAATCCAAAGTACTAATCAAAGAACAAGGAGAGACTGGATTTTCTTCTGGACTGATGAGGAACTACTGGACTAAACTAAAGCTTTTCACTCCCTATATCTCCCTCTGTTTCGTGAGAATGCTTAGAGCTTGGCCACATTCAAGTGCTACATGAAGCCTTAAACCAGCTTATAATATTCCCACATGGCTCTTTACTAGGGGGCTTGCACTGAAATGCTTGTGATTTCTGGCTTCTTGTTTATGCCCCACTTGAAAGCTTCTTGATTACAAAATTCTTCTCTCTGAAGACTTGAATTTTGTTGCTTTTGAAAAGAATGCAAAATAATTAAGTATCAAATAATGAAGGATTGGTCCTTAGACTCTCAGCCCCTGAAGAAGAACATGGTATTCATTCTGTCCAAGGTATTTTATATTGTTTTGAGTTTGGTGTAAGCAGCTGTCTCAGAAATCCTAGAGGGAAGAAATAGTAAGGGAGGCAGTCAGCATGAGATGCTATTGATGAAAACAGCATTAACAGAGGCGTTCGTGAAGCTGAAGAACAAAACTGTGCACTACCAGCTTGGTCCCCCTGACCCCAAACCCACAGGAGATAAAAATGTCTGCAGAAGTGAGGGGGCTTCTCTACAGCTTGGACCTCTGCTCAGTTCCTGCTACGGGCATCCCTCAGAGCCATTGTCACCAGATGTGGCTCCCATCCGCTGTCACTGCAAAGAAAGTCACATCTCCCAAGTGGGTAACATGAAGATAGGAATTACAATTTCTTTCCTACATATCCCCACACAATTCTGGTGACAAAGGCAACCATGATCAGAAGAGGGAGGCTATCATTAATGCTCAGTATAAAAACAGACAGACCTAATTGTTCCTACTCTAGCTGATGCTTTAGAAAAATTAGACCCACCAAGGAATTTCTTCTTCCAGAGTGGAAAGCTGAGAAATCTCTTGGGTGACCCTTTTTCCCCCCCCTCAAATAAAAGTCAGAATTTAAAACCTAAAGTCATGATTTGCTTGCATTTATAGTGAAGACCTTTCTGGGATTTTCAGGGAACTCTGTCTTACAATTCTCTCCTTTATGGTGAGAAATATGACAATTCCCAGGATTATGAAAACAGAAGGAATTTGCTGGGTTATATCATATCCAAATGATAATGGAATCATTTCAATTCAAGGGAGTAAATTTTTCCATTTTAGTGTTCTCTTTAGGACACACCACCCTTTTCTACAGACTTGCTAAAATCTCATTCCTTCCATCTGAGCTGCTCCAGGAAAAAAATGGAAGTAACTATTTTCCTCAGCAAAAGCTGACTCGGGAGAAAACATTATCCTTTTGAACATAGCACACAGCATGCTATCTTATCAGGAGCTGGATGAAAATGTCTTGGAGGCATTTTCTTTGCTCAGTACAGTTACAGGGAGCTTTAAGGCTGTTCAATCACTGACAGACTGTTTCTTTTCAGAGGGATTTCACTATCTGCCTTCCATTTGATCCCACACTACTTAATATATGGATATTTCTGCACGTCCAACCAACATATATAGACACAGATGGCTCTGTCTCTAGGAACTGTGGTGGTGGTGAGATGAAAAAAACTAATCGTGAAGTTTATTCCACTGTTGCAACTGTGTGTGCAACTCAATGCAGAAAGCAGGGCCCATTCTGAAAGTACTCTTAAAACTGCCATTAGCTCTGGCATCTTCTTTAGATACACACCAGGCTATTAAGCCCCAGATCTCTTCTTTTCAGTCAAGCTGAGGTGACCACTACTATACGTATATTTGGAGGAAGCCAATGCCAGGTCAAGGTGTATAACCAGACCTTTGGAAACAGATTTTAGTTGTAGAGAGCCTTTCCCTCTCCTTCTCTCTTCTGCAAGCCCTGTAGAAGCAATATGGGCAGTGCCTGGCTACGAACACTTGAGCGGCCTGAGGCACAGTGCCTCCATTCCCATCGTCTTCTCCAAGATGGGTATCAAAATGTGGAGCCTGACTGTGTGCAGTCATATCATTTTTCCACATACTGCTGTAGGAGCCTTTACTGCCTTTCCAAGGACAAAGTTGATGGTGGCCAGAGAGAGAGCTCATCAGCTATCTTGGATGTCTAAGACATGTTAAACAAATTAGCTCGTCTGGTATCTGTCACTGTAGAAATTGTTGTCTGAATAAATAACCTGCTTCTCAGATGTACAAAGCAATGCACCCCTGCTTTGAGCATCAGCTGGAGCCTTGAGACACAGGGACCTCAGAAAATTAGGGCATTTATGGGGACTCAGAGAACAGTAAAAAATATTTGCTAATAGCAGCCAAGACTCTAACACTTACTCAGTATGGGCAATGTTGAGGCTTGTTCAGCTTCCTATTAACATTAACAGTGTTAAAAAATATCTAGAAGGGGTTTTTGCTTGGTTTGTTTTGAGAAAGAAGGAGAAAGAGAGAAGGAGGAGAAGTGAAGAGCATGAATACTTGTTGGTGCTTGTTTTCAGCATACTAACTGAACCAATTTCAGTAAAATTACTCATTATCTCAACAAGTCAGACTAGAGATACTGTCAACTCACAGAATTTGTCAGGACCCACATTAAAAATGGCAAGTGTTTGGCTAAGCCTCTTATTAAAGCTGCCTTAAATGTATATTCTGCTGTTTGTAAATGTTTGGTAAGCTAAAAATATGTGCCATTCTGAAATGGACACTCACTTAAGCAAATTCTGTGATAGGTAAAGAGAGATTAATGTTTCTATGCAAGGGATTTGTACCCAGATATGGAAATGTGTCTGCTTTGGATTGCCACCCTGTCCCCCACTGTGGTGTGCAATCCCTGCATGACACGTTTCCTGAGCCCTTACCCACATAAGCACACAAACATTTTATAATGCTACAACCAAGCAACAACCTACGTAAGAAGAACAGAAACATGGGTTAGTTGCAATATTGGCACATTCACTCTTGAATCTTCATTTCTCTGAACCCCTATAAACCACATTAATAAGGCCTTAACTTTGCCAAGCTGTCTCTATGATCCAGATCCACTCCTGCCTGCACCCCCATCCTCTGCTGCAGTTTGGCTGGCATCTCTGTCCCCTGGACGAAACTGGTCACACACATTCCTTTTGGGAGCAATGGTCATCTGTTCTTCTCCTCCCAGCTACTGAAATCTCCTCTTGGTTCCAAAGCCATGATAAATTCAGGCTGCCCTACATGGTCCGTGATTTTGTGATTTACATATCATATGGCTGCTCTTCACACACGGATGACTTTCATTTTACATTCAGCAAAATTCATAGGTTAAACCTTGCCCTTTTCTTCCATGAAGGGGGAAACAGATATGAGTACCCAGCAAATGAGAGGAGTGGGAGAAGAAGTTGACGGAGGGGGAAAGAGGAAAGGCTTTACCATTCTTCTCTCATGCTGAGGTATCTGACTGACGTAAGGAGGTATCCAGCCATGAGAAAAATTAGGAGACAGACTGTTAATAAATTTTATTCTGTTGTTGCAAATTTTGTGTACAATTTAACTAATGCATAAATCAAGACCCACTACAGAAAGTACTATTAAAACTGCCATTAGGTCTAGCATCTTCACAAGAAATGTATCTACCTACTAAGTTTCAGGCCTCTTCCCTTCAGGGAAGCTGAGGTAGACACTACAAGGAATGATACACTTTTTGGAAGAAGGCATTTTCTTGGTCATAGGCTGATGACCCTGGTTATCTGGTCTTGTTAGTCCACTGGGAACAAGATATGTTCAGGATGAGCATTGAAAAACAATAACTTTTTTTCCTTTTTTAGTAAAATAGGAGACTACCTTACAGACATCAGCACAGCCTAAAGGCATAAAAGGATGTTTAACAGCCTGGTATCTTCCCTCAGCCAGCAGGGGCTGGAGTGGGGCATCCCTTTAGGATTTGCCTAGCTGATCAAGTGCACACTTTGACAAGTCCTGCTCTGCCAGCTCACCCCCAGCCACCTCTACCTATCCTGCTCACAGGCCTTTCCAAGCCTGAAGTGCCAAAATAAACACTGAGATGAGCACTTGCCTTGCGTCTGATGGTGTTTCAGAGGAACAAAACACCATGCCATGAATTAGCCACAAGCCAGAATTCATTTTTTCCGGCTATTTTTATTTTTTTTTCTTTTTTTTTTTTAAATAAAAGTGGTGCTTCATTTCAGGAAAGCATCTAGAAACATTGTTTCCAAATAAATTGCTTTTAGAGTAAACTTTGAATGACAAGCTTCTGAATGAAGTGAGCTCTTCTTATAAGAGAACTGTCAGCAAATTGTAAAATATATTGTTCAGCTATAATTAGAGCAGCAGACTTAAACAATAAAGTTAGAAGTGTTTGGGCTATACCTGACTTAATTTAGAAGGACATTCTATCAGAAAAAGCTGATTTCAGTGTGAGGATGAGTGAGGGCGTACTGATAAACCCATGCTACATTCAATCTAACAGTATCTACACAGCCTTACCAAACAGAAAATTCAACCCCAAATGGAAAGGAGCTTGTAGTCACTAGGGCCTGTGTTAAAGCTAGTGAAGTTAAATCAGACAGACAGATGCTACACGTATGAGCAGCAGTATCTAAGACTCCAAGCTTCAGCTGGACAATAGCCACGAGCCAATCTGACCTGCCAAGCTATTCCTAAAATTCCATTAACTCAGTATTAGGATACCAATGCCATTGTGATGTTAGAGGACGACCAGTTCAGCCTTTGGTTATCAACAGAGAGTACCATTATGCCAAATTCAGAGACCAAAGCAAAATTTATAATGCATAACAGGAACATAGTTACTTTTGTTACCGTGGAAGTTCATTTAAGTCTTGTGTGTGGGAAGGCTCTGCACCCTTTCAAATCAAGACATTACTCATGACTGTTTTCCTTCCAAGCAGTTCATCTGTATGAACCACCTTTGATAAGTGTTCTCACTTGCTCATTCATGTGCTGTCTCCCCCACAAAGGCTTTTACCAACTGATTTTAAGAGGAAATGCTTTTCAGTGATGCACAGTGCAGTGTTTTGGGGATGCCTGATCCTACGGGCTCAGTTCCCCCTTGGCATTTGCCTGGCTGGAGGCAGATGGCAATGGGGGTCTCTGGCAGCCGGTGAGCAGATGACAGGCTCCGGGTGTGCTGTCTGCTCCAGCATGCTGCAAGGCAGCCAAACTGAGCTCCTCAGGGTCAGTCCTCCCGTGGCATTCTGAGGATCGCTCTAAATCTGGGAAGGAGGTAATCAGACTGTAGCTGGCTGTGATGTATCTGCAGCCTTAGAAAACTGATTAATATTTTCTTTGGGAGTAACACCTCAATGTAGTCACTCCCAGCAACTCATCCAAATCTTTTTTAAAGGCATCAGCATCAGATATCAGCAGCATACAATCTTACATTAATCAGATTTTCTCTTTAAGGTTTACAGAAGAAATGAAATTAAAAGATACCATAGGCACATCAAATTGCAGGAGGTACCAAGCCATGAACTGTATTTTTTGCTGGTTTATATCCCAAACTGTGTCAAATCACAAGACTGGTAGATATGTAAAAGCAGGGATGACCCCACTCTGGAGAGGCATGGGAGTTGGTTGCAACAAAGGGATTTGAAATTTAAATTTCCCAGAAGTTTGGGGATTGTGAAGATTAAATGTTGCTTTGGAATCATCTTTCTGTTGTCTGAGGCGTTCAGTCCGGTGCCTTGACCAGACACCACATGCTGCTTGTTCCCTGTGGCAAACCTTTCCCACTTGGCAGCTTGGAGAAAAAACAGAATACATTTGCTGGAACTTCACACATACATTAATTCTTGGCCAGAGTTAAAGGAAAATTAAAACAATCCTTTCATGGATAAAATCTTAAACCATTGAAAAGGGGGACTTCTAATAAAACTGATGATTTAATCCATATCAGCAAATTGCCCATAGCCGGACCATAAAATTGTCATGGCAAAGATTTTAGTCTCTGGGTCAAAAGCACTGATGTTTCCCATCACCCTCAGAAGCACAATTCATAGCTCAGAGTCTGTGGTAATAGAAGAATCAATCACTTTCAGGTGAGGGCATAAAGTACTTCAGCCTGTCCTCCACAGGGGAAAGGGAGACAGAACCCACTCAGAAACAACTGCTAGTGAGGAATGCAGTCTAAGATACCCTGCTGGGAAAGTGGTTTGTTTGCACAATAGTCTTATGAAAGATGGCCTACTATATAGCTGTTGGGATTTCATTGTTGGTCTTCTACAGCCAGTGGGGATTTAACCTTTAGGTCCTCAGATGCTCCCCAGAGCAGCAATCTTTGTCCTCAGTAACCTTACCAGCCATCACACTTCTCATCCAACAAACATTTGGAAATTCCAGCCTGATTTCTCAAGACCTCCTAAAAAGTGACTGAAGCAATATCCCCAAGTCAGAGATAATCACAAATGCCTTCCTGCTTGCAGAAAGGAGCTTTAAAACTTAGTCACACAATAGTTCATGTAACTTGGCTACTGTTGGGAGCAATGGGAAGGGACGGTGAACCTAAGTAGTGGTTTATTGTGGAAAGGAGGAGAAACCGTTGTAATCCATCCCAAAAAAATTCTGCTGCCTGAGTGGCATGAACAGACTCCCACTGTTAAGCTCTGGGGTGACAAGCACTTTAACCTCCGGCTGACATGGAAAAAGTGCTAGACTGGACCTTTCTGCCTGTTGGTCTGTGAGGTGAGATACTACACTGTGTTAGCTAAGGAATGTGCTCAACTTGGCTCCCCTGGGTTCATCAAGCAGAGATGAATCTGCGCTGTAAATCTGAGTTCAACTCAAACAAGATGACTTCTTTAGAGCTTGCTGATATTTCTGCTTTTTGTCTACCAGAGACCATCATCTTTTCAAGTTTCAGGCAGAAGCTTCCCAGAATCTCAGCAATATTTCCTCCTTTTCACTAGTAAATTCAAACAGAAGTATCTTCCCACGTCTTGGTGCAAGGAGAACCAAATATTAAGTTGCTCATCCTTCCACCTCTGCTCTTACACAGCTGAACGTGTGCCGTTGTTGCAGATCCAAATACCACTTCAACACGTACATGCTTCCCAGATTCAAAGCCATTCATAGTGGGGCTCACAACAGGCCTGTGGAAGTTTGCCAGTGCTCAGGTAAAATTTAAATGAATTGAGTAATGTTTCTTCAGGATGCTTTGAATGGTTTTGATTAGTACTGCTTAAGCTAAAAGGATCTTTCCTTTAACTCTTGTGCACTGCTACTTCCTCAGGAAAGATTTAGAACAAATTTTCCAGATACAGATGCCTATGTTTGTATTGGAGTGTTACACATCTTCTATGTGGCTAAGAGGTGCAGATGTAGCTGGCATTATTTTCATTCTCCAAGCTGTTAAATACATCAAGCTCTAGACAAAAAAAAAAGATAGGTACTTTGCAACCCCTGTGTAAAAATAATCAGATGTCATAATCATGAGAAAGAAGTCAAGGCCACATCCAAGTCTGAATTTATGGTGCAAATTATACTTGAAGCTTCATGGTGTTGGGATCCTTATGACTGGTTCATTCCTGCTAGGCAAAGGGCTAACTGCAAAAGTCATTTGTGCCAGGAGCTGGCAGAGCTCCCAAGTGGCCTTGCTGGCCAGCAAGGAGGAACCAAATTGCACTGGGGGGAAGTCGGGGAGATGAGGAAGGATGGCTGTTGTGGCAGAGCCACTAAGCAAGAAACCTCAAAACTATCAAATCCAGACAGCTAAAGTGGCAGAATCTGTTCAAAATGGCATTGATGTAGGAAGGGAGATAAAGATACAATAGCATTTCATTCTAACGATCATACATGTAAGGCCTACTACTTCTGGAAAAGATTTGTCTGTTCACCCAGTCTAGAATTCAGCCCTTGTATTGAAATGTAAACAGAGGTGTTTTCTCACCATCCAGATTTTGTGCAGTCCAGAATTCAGGAAATCCTGTTACACAACACTTAGGAGATGGGTATCTGTCTGACAATTAGGAAGCAGAATTAACTGAAGTCATATCAGTCAGAGGTATTTTAAAGCAAAATTAGCAGCATGGAATCCTGTGGAGTGACCTGACGGGGCAGCGTGTGTTTGCTTTACAGCTTGACCTTCCGGCACTAGAAGTTTAAACAAATTCAGAGGTTTTCACTGGCCTTAGTACTCAGCTTCTCTTATCCTATGCCACTTCTCACAAACTGTGCAAAATAAATACATATGCAACGGAAAATTGCAATTTTTCTTCCCTGTGACTTTTTCCCATAATATAAATCTACTATTTGCCTAAAAATCAACAGGGAGCAAAAGTTATTTAAAGTCAGATTGTATTTTTTTTTCTGTTCAGGGCATTTTAAGTGAGTTTCTCCTGAACTCGTTTTTACCATAATCACACATGGCACTGTAAGGAATTGCCAAAACTAGACAGGTAAATAAATGCACAGAGCTTTCAGAAGACAGTGCAAAGCTAAGGCATAAAGAACAAAGAGATTAGGGAGACAGTACCAACTCTCCTGGGAGACTTATTATTGAAGGTGATAGGATTAAAGAGAAGAGGACAAAGAATCTTAATGCTTATTTTTCACTCTCCCTCTTCCCCAGACTTCTCCAGGGAAGGTTTTTGAAAGTTTGAACACACTTAAACCTAAGGGGACAGAATTAGGAATCTGATCTGGCATCCTGTTTCAGGGACTCTCTATGATCTATGGAGCTGACATGACTGTTCTCACACATTACATCTTACAGTAATATTAGTGCAGCTGTGAAGAAATCCCAGTGTCTGTACTTCTGGATGATTACAGATGGACATCGTGCCCCGGATATAACCTTTTGGTATGACATGTCGTAAACTGTAAATCTACCATGACAATCAGGAACAGAACTTCAAATCAAGAAGCATTGGTTTTAATTGCTCAACACCCAATGATACTGATAGGAATGCGGCACTCAAAGCAGAATATAAAGCTCTGAAAACATGCCAGTCCTCAAGTCCTCACTACATCAAAATCATCCCATTATACTGAATTCAGCATTGGCATGGATGACCAAAACTATTTAGGCACACACACTCAACTGCAGTTTAGTCCGAGTGATGACTGCAGTCTAGCCCATAGGATTTCCATTAAAATGTATTCAAAAGATAGCTCTTATCTCTTCCTCTGTTTAGCAGCAAAGCTAGATATGACAGTTAAAAATGCATTTGTCTCACTAAAATATTCTCAGATACAGTTATAACCTAGTTTCCTAGACTATGCAATTAGCTGGAAGAAAATGGTCTTTAGTTTTTACCATTATCTTTCGACCTTCTCTGGGCACCACATTTATCACAAACACTGTTCTGAATGATGCAGAGAGAGTGTTAGAGTACTTCTGGAGAATAGTTAACAACAATACAAAGAACTAGCACTTACAGAGATTTTTCCCCCCACTGTTAGCTCACAGATTGATTTTCTTCTTCTGCCTTGACTTTCTTCCTTTAATAAATATTAACAATTTTGAGCCACTGGGAAAGTTGATTGAAAAAAAAAAATCAGTATCCCCTAATGACGGCTTTGTTAGAACTGATAGCCTCTCAGAGTACAATTAGGCAAGCTTCAGACAGGTAATGAATAACTGGGGAACTGAGAAGACCTTTTTTCTCCCCACAAAGTGTTCTTACACACACAAACGCACAGAGTAAAAGTTCATTGCTTATCTCTGCTGCCTTTCTCATACATGTAATTGTTTCCCTCATTTATCCCTGAGAAAGATTACCTTTTCAGGCAGAAACAGCAAAGAAGAAAAGCATGGTTGTACTCTTATATCTTTTAAATGCCTATTATGTGAGCAGCTTAAAAGGCAGTATCTAGAAAGGTTTTGGGTTTTTTTTTTTCCACCATACTTCTAGCACCATCGCTCTGGTGCGTCATTTCCACTCATCTGCTAAGACAGACACACAATGTGCCGCACACTTTGCGTGTCTGAAACAAAGGGCTCTGCTGGGCAATCAGGATGCAGAGTACCCAGCACATCTATCCCATGCTCCCAGGAGAGGACAAGTGATACAACCGAGTTTTTAGATTCAGAGATCTAATTTCATCACTCATTATTAACTATACAGAGCTGCTCCCTATTGTGTAATTCATCAATTACAATAATAGTTCATTGAATTACAATAATATTTCTTGATCCTATTCTCCACGCCCCCCTCTTTTTTTTTTTTTTTTTACAGCTAGAGAGTCTACCTATCAGCAGTTTCAGGAGTTTATTATTATTCAAAGTGAGGTTTAGCACCTAAGATAGAAAGCTGTTTTTCTTTTTGAATTAAATCTGGCTGACATTTACTTAGTCGTTTCTCAGATCTACAAGTAAAACAAGAGAAGTAGCTTTGTTATTTCAGTCCGCTTTTATAATTTTTCTAGGCCAGCTTGAATTAAAAAACAAACAGGAAGCCCATATACTGGGCCTTGCAAATGAAAAGCCCTTTGAACAGCTAAAATGGTAGACTAAATTCAGGGGTTATATGTCAAGTGGTTCAAGGTTTTCATCAGAGATAGATACAAGAGTCTGAACCTAAAATCCCACTTCTGCTTAATTCAAAACCGAAGACTCGTGATCACTTCAGCCCAAGATCATGTAAACCAGTCAGGAGGAAGGAGGAGCATATCTGAAAGTTAAGTTGGAAGGAGTCTAAATTAAACATCCTTTTGTGATTCTTCAATGTGAAAGACGTCCCCAGAAGGCAACAAACAACCCCGAACAAAGCTAGGGCTTTAGTGAGATCAGAGGTCTATGGAATTTGGTAGATAATAATACTTCTATAAAATATTAAAGTCATTTCTAGAGCACAAGGAAAATTTCACCGTGTTACAAATAATCTACAGATGGATTTAAAATTAATGGAATTAATTCAAGAGTTTTCTATTACATGCTGTAATTTTTCCACAACACTGTTGCTATTATCTAAGACTTGGCTGGATGACTCACAAATACTGGAAGTGACTCATGCTTTCCACTGAGATCACCATTAGGACAGGTAAACCCTGAAGAAAGGTGCTTCTGGCAGGTATGCAGACACAGTGATTCATGCATGAAGCCAGGAGACAGATGTTTTTCCAGCTGAACGCTCCCGGTCATTTCGGCCACGTCAGAACAAGGCAATTGCAGTGATCGCAGTGCGGAGACCAGCCAAGCAAGGCTCCAATCTGTTTGGGGAGGCAAGGGTTCCTCATTTTTTCTGTTCTACCATAGCATCCAATATCGCTTTGGTGATTTTGATATCTTTACAGAATCACTAGCCACTGATTATCTTGCTATAGGCATCAAACGTTTTACTAGAGGAAAATGATCAGCATTACCTCCAACCATGACGACATAGTAGAAGAACAGAAAAAAGGGACTACTGCTCACGTAGTCTTTATACTGGAAACTCACCAAACCTAGCACACAGTGAGAAAGATGCCCTCCTTTCCTCTTCTCCCAGTAAGTAATGCAGAAGGAAGAAAACCAGCACATGGATCATGATGAATCTCCATGAGTTAAATATGAACGCTATGGAAAGTGGTACAGCATAGAGGATCTATAACTTGAGAGGCCTTTTGTCCTGACCAGGAAAAAAACTACCATCTATGCTAGACGGCAAAAAAAAAACTTGAGTAAAACTATGTCAGTTGCTGGAACATGTAGCAGAAGGTAGGTACTTTCCTGTGGTTTGAACGGGTACTGCCAGCACCTGTCTTGGATTCCCAAATGGTAGCAGCTCGAGTGAGTTGCACCAGTGCTACACCACATATAGATTTTGCCACATAGTTTTATTTTTCTACTGGCAGTAAAATACAGGTAAAATGTGTTAAAAGCCCAGTGAAACTATGCTCACATAGCTACTGAGAAAGGGATTCAGGGAGAAAGAGCAAGGCACATAGAAAACATATTTTCTGCATGAAGTAACCATTCTTTCTGCTTAAAAAAAGTCTTTGGGGTTCAACGAGGAATTTCGATAGGAATCCCAAATGTTTGAATTCCCTTGAGCATGTTCATTAAGCATGTAGAGGCAGACTTTCAAACATACTCACTTCTCAACAGCTCCTATTAAGAATAATGAGACTTGCTGTATGCTAAACAAATTACAGATGTAGCAGGAATAGGACAAGGAAGCAAAGCCTTCACAAACACAGCAGTGCCAAGGATCTGCCACTGAGCTCAGCACTGCCTCTTCTTGGCCTGTTCTCTCATGTCGGTTCTACTGGAAACAGTTGTCAGATGAGGCAAACATTGTGAGCTGGTTTCTGATTGCAGGCATGCAGCACCTAACCCTGAGAAACTACGGATAACTATGTCATTATTTGGCTTCATCATATGTACATTGATCTGACATGTACACAGAGGAATGGGAACCTGGCCCTGAAACTCCACATGCCATGTGGGGAAGGAAAGTCACTTGTTGAGAACCAACAGCCTGTTCGATGAGTGCCAAGAATCACAATATATTAATAATATTTTCTTTGTGGCGTTAAGAAGCTTGGAATTAGATTCAAAAGAGCAAAAAAGTTGCTTGGAAAAAATGTTGTGCACTTTCACTGCCGTTGTATGTATGCCTGCCAGCATGACTGATCCTACAGAAGATGAGCCAAAATAAAGAGTGGGTGATTTCCTTTGCAATGAGGACAATAAAATATATTTGCTATTAGAAATAAGTCATAAAGACGAAAATAAATATGGACTGAAAAAAAAAATAATGAAATATTTATATTTCTTGCAAATACTTGAAAATATAATTCAATAATTAATCTCTGATTAAGATTATCTCCATAAATGGTGGGTAAGGTAATCTGCTGATAGCAACTGTTTTTCCAAACTGACAGAGCTAAATCAATAGACATCCCATTTAAGTCAAAACTATGCCCACCGAAAGTTTTGCGTTATCTTAATTGAGCCTGGTATAAGAGGGGAAGGGAAGAGCAGAAGAAAAAGAAGAAAGATGATCACACTTTAATTAAATTGACACAACTATGCTCTTAGAAACCCCACCCTGAGGTCCTGGATTTAACAATCCTGCTTGTTGTACCTGAGTTTAGAATAATACCTTCATTTATGCCACCCAATACACAGGCACAGTTGCTGCTGAAGCCCTTTAATGGGCAATCTCTTAGAATGTTACTCAGTGCATGCTCCAAAGAGCCAAGTTTAAACAGGGTAATAAACCCTGCAAATGGGGAAAGCAGGAAGAGAGTAAACAATACTTTAAATGATTAAAGGGAACAACCAAAAATATTTCAGATCAAATAAAGTCCTAAATAACAGAGGAACCAGTAGTGACAATGAATGTCAGCAATAAGATCTTCTCTGTGATCCTAGTGAGCGTATTTTTGGAGAGATGGGAATATAAGTATCTTTTCATATCACAAGGTGGCTGTGAAGATAAGAATATTGCAATGTGCAAGGCATTCAGGCACAAGGATGATGGAGGCCATATTAATATAAAAAGGTCAAAATGTGGTAGCCTAGAAAATAACCCAAAACAACAAAAACAGAGGTCTGTGGTTGCAGCTGGTACGGGGCCTCCTCTGTAGCTACAACTTTCCTACAAATGAGTCTGATACTGCCACCAGCTAATGTTTGCAGACATCCACTCTACCCTTTACATTTTGGTTAGAGGTGGTTATGAGAGAGCAAGTTGCAGCAGCAGTACCAGCTAGTTCTTAGCTAGGCTCTACAGCCAGCACAAAGCATGTTAATGCAGAGCTGCTTCAGCAGACCGTGAAATGTGTAGTAGAAATCCTTTTGCTTCTGGTGTTCCAGGTACTGGTACCTTCCTGATAGTTTAAACTCCTGGATTCCACCCCACAGTGCAAAACTGGAACTGGTTTAGTAAAAGCACTGCATCAGCCTCATTGACTGAGCTATTGAATGAGCAGTTTAGTGCTGCAGCTACCTACATACTGATGCACAAACTTTCTGTAAGGTTTTCCTGAGTCCTATAGGCTTATAAAAACTGGTATATATGCCACATGTATGTAAATATGGATAAATACACCGGAGAATCCATTTATAGAATTTGAATTTAACCTTCAGACCCAATCATCTGGGAGATTTCTTTGGTTTTGCCATTTTACTTCTTTTACTGCTTTTTTGTGAGCGACACTCTAAGTTTATGTACTAGTTTCAGCCTTCCTCTATTAATTGATATGTTTCATCTTAGTCCTCCTCCCTGCTGCATATAAAAACAAAGGACAAACATGTTAATAGCATCAAGAGATACTGAAGGGATATTTAAGATGATTAACAGGCAGGCACACCTGGTCCCTCACAGTAACCTATATCAGCATGTTCCATGAGGTTCCATTATACAACATGCTATAAAACAAGGTTACCAGGCCAGGAACCAAATTACTAAATATTTAGATCTGATACTCAGCTGTAACTCATACCAAGTCAAAATTCAGTAGAGCAAGATGAAGGAGGGGGAAGGAAAGAAAAGCAATTCAGAAGAGATACTAATTATCTTTTGCAGTTCAAGCAGGGGAGATACATAAACAGTGAATTATCTACGTTATATTCAGGGACTTTGGATTACAACCTTTTAATAAAAGGTCATAAATTACTATGTAAGAAAATCAAGTAAAGAAAAGCTCCATAATGAAGCTGCAGTTATATTCTGGTTTGACTTGGGTGTGGAATCGGGGAGAAATTGCTCATGGGAAATTTTGGCATCTGTCACAAAAATGTATTTAAAACCAAGATGAGTTTCAGCTGCAAAGCATGAACCTGGATTTCCCCAAAGCTCACAGATGTTTGACTCCCAGGTTTGGTTCAAGCTCATCTATATGTAAAGAGTTGAATTAACCCATTAAGATTCACTCTAGCTGTTATTTTAAACCTGTTTTGAAAAGTAAAATAAAAAAGGGAATTTGAGCATCTACAGTTTAAGACAAATGGTTGATCTCTAAATCCAATTGAGATGCATCCAACCAGGCCTGAATAATCACAAAAATTTGCACCCCTACCTCTCAAAAGTCACTTTTAGTCTAATAACTTGGTATGCAGTCACTGATTATTTTAATTTGCACTTTACGATTTCCACAGTTGATTTTCAGAGTGACAATTCCTTTGGCATTTGATTTGCCTTCCACACTACACTCTTCTTGCTTTTGTTCCCTAGATCCAGTCTTCGGAGTGGGTTCAGCCTCCTATCTGATTCTTCTTATTTGTACCTTTCTTGGATGCAAAACAGGAGCAAAAACAACTACCACAAACATGGTTGATGTTCTGAGGAACAGAAGGTTGTACCTTCTGCTGGGGAGGAGCGAGGAGAAGATGTAGCAGGGAATAACAAGAACAGTATTTCTTTTCAACCAAGCCATTGTCAGAGGGACTCACAAGCCCAGGAGTGTGCAGCAGCTGATGAGGGTGAAAGCTACTGCCATGCAGAATCTCAAGCCCACCACAGTGCTACAGAGGTGATTGGGATTGCTTGCTGTTGCCCTCAGCAAAAACTGTGTGTGCTGTGTTCACAGACAAGAAATCCAGACTATCCATCTGAAATATTTTGAATAAAGCAACTGTTGCTTGTTCAGACCTACAGAATTAAAATCTCTCTTTAGGTAACCATATAAACAGCTTATGGTTTTTCCTTCAGGTAATGGAGCACAGATCCATTTATACTCTCAACTGTTTTGAGTCACAAAGGCCTAGAGCCAAGGATTTTGCTTCCATTAGCCTTATCATAGATGCAGGTCACACCAAACACGAAACACTCCCATTACCCAAGACATGCCTCCCACATCCTCCCATGGAAAGAGTAAAAGCCTTTTCTTTAGCTGGCATCAGTCAATAAACAGCTTCAGTTTGCCATTCCTTTATCATCTTACCATTTTTTTCTTTCATTTTGACACAGTTCTGACCTTAGATATCCTCAAGGCCTTCATATGCGGCAAAGCGTGTGGCCCAATCCTCCTCCTGCTGCCTACACGCTGTGCAAGTCCCACGATGGCATTTCACTTCTGCACCTGGTGCCACATGTTCCCGTGAATCACCCCACCAAACACCTGTGGTCCATCTGCTGGTGGCCATTTACCCTGCAGATTTCTAAACCCAGAAAATAGTGCCTCAACCTCTCACTACTTCAGAGGTTTTAAGAAAACAGCAGGGCCTCTGTGGCTACAACTGTTCTAGATAAAGAAAGATCATAGGATCATTGGATAAATGAAGTGTGGCAGTCTATCAGTCAGTTTTCAGTGGATCAATCCCGTCTCGGCATCAGGATACTTGACATCTCTTACCGGGAAGTGGCAAAGAGCACTCAGGTAGCACACTAGAGCCTACATCTGCCAGCTCTGGCAGATACAACTTTTCTCTTGCAGCCCAGCTCTGGTAAGCCCTTTGCACATTACTCCTCACCTTCTCCTGTGTGACAGCAAGGATAGGTCTCAATCCCAGGACTGAGATCCCAAGACAAAGAAGTCCTGGACACTGACACAGCCCTGCTCACAGGCTGAAAGCCATACTGGCACTCATCTCATTGAAAAGAGGAAGGACTGAACCCATCAGATTGTACATCTCTGACACCACCACTGTCAGAGGAGTAGCCTTGACTTGTCACAAGTAAATAAGCCTTGAAGACTAGGGGATGGCCAGATGTGAAGCTTCGATCCCTACTTGTTCAAGGCCCCATTTGGCTTATAATCTCACCAAAATGTCCATGGCAGCTTTTTCTGCACAGCACTGCTCTTTTTCAGGACTATTTGCATTTTTCTCATCCCAACCCTCATGGTCTGCATGACTCACCTCCACTAGCAAGGGACACTATCTTGCTTTGACACCTGACTGGTTTTTTTCAGTTTCTTCATCCAATACTAGACAGTCAGAGGTGTTTAGGAACAGTACTCAATTAGTAGAACTGTGTCAAACTCAATATTTCATGACAGTCTATATCTCACCTCTTGGAAATACTGAGTGTGGCATACTGTCTCAAGCACGCTGAAGAATGCAGATATGTGGATCATCTCCCACAGAAAGAAAAGAAGGCTAGTTACTTGTAACTTGACTTCTTTGAGGTATGCTATCTACATGTTTGCTCTTTTCCTGCCTCTCGCACCTTACTCTTGAGTATTTCTGCTTGACCCACACTTTCAGAAGAGCTTGAGGAAAGGGCATTCTCTCCTAGACCACATGTACACCTAAGTGGGGCGCAGGTACTCAATCCACTATTGCTAAGGAAAAAGAACAGCTTAAATGCTGTGTCCTCTTGACTCACAATCATGAACACACACAACAGACACAGCATCTTAAGCAACTTTGACTACAGGAAAGTGGCACCACTTGAGCCTGAGAACGTGTGATTTCCTACATACAGGGTTGTTTAGATATCCTCAAATTTAGTTAAATATTTTGATTCCTATCCTACAAGAAGGAGAAATGAAGTAAGGTTGCCTTATTACCACAGTCTTTCTAATTTTGTCCAGGTTTGCTGCAAATGTCACAGATGCTGCGTATTTGGTAAGATAGCTAAGCTCCACCAGATATTCCTGGCACAGATTTTGAAGAAAGTATATTACATTTGGAGTCACTTCAAGTCTTCTTTTGCAATGGAATGGCTCTTTCTGGTGAAGGAACTAAAATAGGAAATAGGGCACAAAGCTGGCAGCCTTGCTGACCTGTCATAAATATGCTTATGATTCTCACATATTTACATTACAAATATTTTAAAGCGCTCCTGTTGAAACCCTGTGCTTTGGAAACATCAGCAAATCTTCACATTTTGAGTGAAAACAGAATCCCACTCTGATGACTGAATAAGTAATGGAATTACAGGAAAACAATCCTCTATGTATCCTTTAGCTTAATAGACCATTGGTCAGTCATTTGCCAGACTTTCAACTTCCAGCTTCTCCTATTGACACGGATTATACTCTGGGAAGTATAATTAGCAATATGCTGCTGTGGAATAATTTTGGGTACAGCAGCCTACTGAAAAACACCTCAAGTTTCTAAAAAACAGCTCAAGTTTCTAAAAAAGTCAGAACAAAATATTTGCACAAGAATAGTGTGGTGAGACAGGCCCTTGTCTTAGATATTGCCTTCCTTACCTTTTTTTACCTTGTCTTAGGTACATACCTTTTCTTAGGTACTATCTAACCATGCTTTGCCACTTTCCAACTGCTCTTGGCAAGAAAACATAGTAAATCCAGGCCTACAGCAATTCTTGAGAGGCTCAGACATTTTCCCAGAGGAACGACACTGTAATCTGGCTGAGGCACATGGAAGTTTGGGTATTTCTAGGGTCTCTGCATTCCAAGATAAATAAAGCAGCAAACCCTTACACACACCTGCTGCACTCAACTGCTGGCAAATTATCAAGCCTCTCTTCCTGCAGGGAGACTTGGATAAGCAGCAGTCTTACTTGGACTCCAGTTGTTCTGCAGGGAGAGGGTAAAGACCTCTTCAACCACCCTGCCTAGCTGCCAGTCCTGGTGCTGTGACCTCCAGCATCCTGGAAACCTGCACAGAAGGTTTTGCTGTCTGACTACAGGTTTAGTCAGCATCTTATTTATACTGTTGATGAGTAAATGAATTTTGTTTATATCAGTGCCATCTCCCTTGCCAAGAGCAGTAACAATACACATCTATTGGAAAACAAGGGCACACATTTCCATGGAAGGAAAAAAAATAGCTTGCTCTTGACACCTCCTTATAATTTTGGTTACTTCATGGTAAATACCACACCCAATAATATGTGCAACAGATTTTGCCAGTTGCTGATTTTCAAGTTCTTGTAGGATATAATCTCCACGCAGAAAGTAACCCCAACTAAAGCTATGCAAATAAATGGAGTCTTCATTTTAATGCCTTCTTTCAGTGCCTTGCTGTTTGTTTAAAAATAAAGTAAAGAAAATAAATTCCTTCATTAGCATATGAGTTAGAAGGAAATATTTTGTTGCTTTTCTGGGTAATTTTTCTGAGAAATTTTGAAAGAAATGGTTCAACACTTTAATTTTGAATAAACTGAAAACACATTTTAACTTTTGAGACTTTTATCTTCTGTTTTCTTGGTATCAAGTCCTATTTAATGAATAGTGAGAATCCTGTTTGAAACAGTACATTTGTTTCAAAACACAATTCACTGGGGATCACTTGCCTATGTGCAAAATTGCTCAGTGCAGACTTTTGTGCAATAGCAGCCTCCCAGTGGACCATACTGACTGATTCTCCCCAGTTCATATAGACACCACAGCAGAAGCTCACCACTGACTCAGGAGCCTTTCAGTCTCTTTGTTCTGGAAGACTGTTTCGTTCCCTTGGTGATCATGTGGTTAGTTTAGATGCATTCAGCAGTGTGGTAGCATTTTCTTCCTCTCAATTTTCTAGACCAGACATAACCAAATAAATCACTGTTGAGTAGTGTGTGGTATTTTCTCTAACATTCAGACAAGTCTTGCTAGAAAGGTTAAATTCTGTTTTTTTCCCCTAACAATAAGTATATCCCCTTCTTGTAAACTACAGCTTTTAATTCTTTTCACCCTCATGGGCTTATACACAAAGAGGGTTATACACTTTGGAGTATCCAACCAAGAGGGGCCAACCTTCTGATCTGAAGTAAACTCATTGCTGGTAAAATCAAACACACTCAATGAAGTGAATTGACCAGCCTTGAAAGCTAATTACACCCAAAAAAAAGTCAATTGTTATTAGCCACAAAAACAGTTGCCACCTAGGCAGTGTAGACACTTTACCAAATTTCCTTCTTATGAAGAAACAGATGTACCATAAAATCTTCTGTATGCTTTGCTGGCAACTTCCCTGGCAGAATAGGTATCAAACACAAGTTATGAGATTAAATAGAGACTGGCACCATCATAAACCTTCCTTTGCTGCACAGCCAAATTCAATTTTGGGCTGTTGACCCTTGCAGCCAAAATAAATGTACAGCTGGGATGAAGTTGGCTGGTGACTCCCATTTGCTCAGCTTTGCTGGGGTTAAGGATGCTTGGAGTACTGCAGAGGCATTGCCTGCAAGTCTCCGGGGCAAATGCCTTTTGCAGAGGCATACTTGAATGACAAGGTACACTGAGCATCAAAGTAAGCAAGGCAAAATAACTATAAAACAGACACCTGGAAGATGGGGAGCAGATCTGAACCTGAAAAGAGACGCCCTTTTCTCCTGTATCCTTCCAGTGTCTGGTGTTCTCTCCCTCCAGTGGCACAAAGCTGGGTGTAGTAAAGCTGGAACTGTGGATAATACAATGGTTGTTAAAGGTTTTGATGAACTTTTGTTTTCCTTATAGATCACTTTTTACATTTTACATCAGAAAACCTCATGCTCACCTACAGTCTTCTCATTTCAAAGTTACAACAGAGCTCATGTCCCCACAAAACTGGATCTTAATTCTTGGGAATATATGCCTCACCTTGGTCCATGCAGCTTTCATGACTCATACTGCATCCCTTTCATGTGCCTCTTCTCTGAAGGCAGATGGGCACGAGCCCCAAACCAAACTCAGTTTTCAAGCAAGGCATTTAAATTCAGGAGAAGGAGCTTGCTTAATTGTTCTACCTCATGCATATTCCAACCAGTTCTGGAGAGCACCAGAAAGCTGGAGCCACCTGTGGTTTAGGTGCCCAAATAATAAAGAGTCTCTAGTACTTTCCAGCTTGAAGAGAGTGCCAAAAAGAAAATTAGACAAAGACCAAGCAGATCTCATGACACTGCGTCCCTCTGTGGTCTAGTTTAATTCCTCACTTCCACTCTAGCCCAAAGCTAACCTGCCCACTTAGGTTATAACACTCTGCCAGTCTGACACAGCAATCACAGATACAGATGCTTCCTCCTTCTCCCTGGCAATTTCACAATAGCAATTTCCCTTCAGCTGTGGGTATGGTGAACATATGAAGAATACTTGACACTACAGGTTCTTTAGGGTGGCTGATTAGAAACATAAGTGATGCTGTGGGGATGCCCTGAGACTCACTGCCTCAGCTTCTTTGAAAAGACAGCAGTTTCTTTAGGTTGCAATTACAAGGTACTCAAAACAGATAATGGGCAACAGCCCTGCACACAGCTGTAACTCATTTAGAGAGCGCTCCTCCTTTCCCTGGAGCTAATGCCGCGGAGAAGCTGTTCCATCCTTCTTTTGGATTGGTTTATTGTAATGCCCTTTTCTATTTTGATCAAGTTTATTGTCACAGAGGTAAGTTATTGTCTGAGTTATTTCACATGCCTAGTTCATACAGCGCATGTTGAACCATGTCTTTGTTGGTGCTCCAGCATGTAGAAGCTTAGCTACAGCCCCAAGGGTTGCATCAGTTGTCACTATGAATTCTTTTGATCCAAAAGAGCTCACATCTTGTCTTAGGCACACGTGCTTATCTCAAATAGCAATGTCATTGCAAATAGATAAATAAGGGTATTTTGTGTTGTTATTCCTCCCTCTTTGCTCTGCTTGGTGCTTTGTTTTGAATGGGTAGAGTTACTCCTTTATATGGTGCTGAGTAGAGACTGAAATGTCACCATTCCACCTGTCCCTCCTGATGATAGAAGTCAAACTCCATAGACAAAACAAGCCTAGCAGAGAAACAGAGCTCTCAGATATCTGTTTTTGTTAGAAAGCATGAGGTACTGTGGGGCAGATTTGGCTTCAAACACATCAGTAACAATGGAATCCAGGCCAGTGGCTGTCTTCTGTTGCTCTTCCAATGATGCCCACCCTTTCCATGATGCCCAGCTATCTGCCCTGCTCTGACAGTGAGGGGCTCCCTGAGCACCAATAGCTTGGCCTCACTACCATCAGTGGCAACAGCACGGCCAAGCTTTCTCTGAGTTCTGAGTACAAGATATGAGCAACCAACACAGGAGCCAAAGGATGTTTAGCCCTATAAAACAAGCAACATAGCAAACATTTTCATAAGGTCTATGTACCATTGATGAATAGTCACACCAGGTTTAAGCTGGTTATAGGCTGAAGCCAGTGATCACACATGCAGGAGCAAAAGCCCGCAGTGAAATACATGCATTTCCCTGGATAATTGTATTAATATTATTGCTGCAACTATTACTGAGTTATTAGAGTCACTAAGTTTAATAGTCATCTGCAAAGAAAGACAAGCTATTAAGGCAAGGCGCTCACTATTAAGTACCTTACAGCAATCCTTTGAAGGCTGTCATTGGAGCAGCAGAGCCTGGCTAAAGGTCCTGCTAAACTGGTTTCAAGGAGCAGGGCAAAAATCCATGAAAGCAAAAAAACAAAGGACTCTTGCTTCAGTGAGGACATCAGGCTCTTGGCCAAGTGCATAGATTGTGTTAATGTTTTGTATTATGCCAACATAGACGCAAGTCCTTGTCCCTCTTTCTCTTGACCAGAAATGTTGCAGCAAGAAGACAAAAGTTCTGACAGATGAAGGGGAAAGGAATGCCCTGATATAAAATACAACGATTTTGTATCAAATGATGGAGAGCAAGTTTGATAGAGGCATTATTCAGCAGCATAGGACTCCGGCTTAAAGGACCTGCACTCAATTTGTTGGTCCTCCCTTCAGTCCCTGTGTGATCTTGGACTAAGTCAGACATTGCTTCCCCTCTGGAAAAAGCAGCAGGCAGTGCTTCCCTGCCTCCCTGCATGTTTGCGAGGATGTGCTCAGGCACAACACTACAGATCTGCAGGAAGAGACACCAGTAAGGCAACGGACCTGAGTGTTCCACAGCACCACCAAGCTGTGGTTCCAATGTTGCCTCGCCATTTTCTGCTCTCCAAGGCACATATTAAACTGGAGATACAAATATCCCCTGTCCTGTAGATCAGATGTACTGATTACTTCAGGAGTTTTCAAAGGATTCATCCAGCAGACCTTTAGAATGCAAAACTCTCTTATCTGTCACTCACTGAAAATCAATAAATGAAATTTTAACACCCATTTTTTAGTTATCTAGAAAAGCCAAGTAATTTACTGGCAATCACAACACAGCTTATGGTAAATGAATATATTTTAACAACCAATGTCACTTTACATTTTCTGCTGAAACTTGGTACATTAGTGAGACAATAAATTCTGGAAATAGATACAGAGTAATCACAAAAGGCACTGTGACATATGATATTTAAGTGAATACCAGTAGTTGTACCTCACTCCTAGGTTACATGTGCGCTCACTGAGTTCAGTAGGAAGTGTCACCAAGTGTAATGACAGCTGGTGTGACAACCATTCACTGGTTTCTTGTGAGCCAGTACCTCGAGGGCCACAGCTACAGAAAGCCCAGCTTTCTGCAGAGTCCTTGCTCTTCATTCTGAAATGGCATAGCAGGAGTACTTAGACAGTCTTATTGTGCTGCCAGAGATCACTGGTGGAGACCAAGAGCACTGCACTCGTCAAGCTGCAAAAGCACCTTGCCACGTAGAATCAATGGAGTATGTTTGTCTAAGCAACACTTTCTCTGCTAATTAAAATGGACATGTGCCACTCAGATCTGAAATTAAAAAGCAAAAAGCAACACACAAATACAGTCTATCATTATATTGCTTTGTTACTTCTGAGAATGTATTCCCATTCATAAAAAAGTCTTTGGCATGCACAAATATTGTGTAACACTCCCAAGTGGAAGATCCTGTCTCTTCAGAAACTGGTTGAAGTACTTAAGGATGCAGAATAGGAATAACTTCACCAAAAGAAACCCCTTTCTGCAATTGTCTATGCATTAGCCTGCAGTAAAGAAGCAGGCATTGAATATTTGGAGCAATTAATTTTTGCAGGACAGAATTAATTTATGCTGCATGTGTGGTCTCATGTCAGTCACCTTCAGAGGTACGTGACGGATAAATCCCTTAGCAAGGTTTATGTACAGTGAGGAGGGCATCAGGAGTGCAAATGTTAGCTATGTAGATCAAACAGAATGCCCATTATAGTCACTGAGGAAGTCCTGAAAACAAGCATTTGCCCAGACATCATTTTTTTTTCCTAAATATTGTGGTTCAGCAATAGTTGGTCACTGGCTGGCCCACTTTGCCTGTGTGTTATCCAGGCCCTCAAATTAAAGGCTGTGGTTCATGGCAACACAACTGGGTGGGAAATCAATTCACTAAAGGGGTGAATCCTATCTTTAGCGTCTTAGAAACACACAAATTTCAGTCCCGAGGATGTTAGGACTGCAGGACATGGGCACAGACAGAATGCTGTCAAGTACCTTGGCTCAGCAGCAATGGCCTGCTCTCAAAAAGGAAACAGCCAGGCAATTTACAGCTGAAGGGTTGGTTTATTGAGGGTACAAAAACTCTCTGCTTCCAAGCATGGCTCTTCTCTGCTCTTCTCCTTCAGGGTTTGCTCACACACACCTGCAGCATGTACATCCCAGCCACACAGTGAGGCTGGGGGTGGCAGGGAACCAGCTCTCCCTTCTCTCCTCCTGCCCCTTCATCCCAGAGATGCCAGTGCAGAAATTCCTAAGGGGCTCAGGCTTTTCACAGACCTCAAACACTGCTTTTATATACAAAGCTGCATGTTGGGAGCAGCTTGAACTATGAATCAAATTTATGCTGCTGTGTTTCCTCCAGAGCACTCACCTTTGGGGCAAGAATGCCATTCCTGTGTTTCGGCTTTTAATCCACAAGTTTGACAAGAGATGGTGCATGAAAGCAGGTTTCCCTTGTGTTAATACCACCTTTTCTCCCCCCTCCACAGCTCACAATAAGAGCTAAAGCTCATCCTGCAAGTATATCGATGTGTTACAAAGAAAGAGAAAACATGAATTTAATTTTTCCATTTTACAAACTTCGTTTTCTCGTTCCTTGTCTGCACATGCCAAAGGAAGACAAGAATATTTTTCTCCCAGCTGGCACCACACAGGATTTTTTATCTCTTGACACATAAAAAGACCCAAGCAGTTCAACCGTAGCTAATTTCCAGAACTGCAGGTGCAGAACCAGGCAGTCAGTACAACTAAAGCAGGGCTGTAGAAGCCTGTAAATGATATACATTTAGAGTTTTTTAAGTCTTCCAAAAAGCAGCGGGTTGTTTAAGTAACTTCTATCTAATCCCTTGGCTGTTACCTCCATAAAACATTAAACAAATCTTTTATTAAAGAAGAAAAAGATCTTTTTTTCTAAATTGCCCTTTTTTTTTTTTTTTGCAAGGTGCTTCAGTTCATTGTATTTGACCTTCTGTAGCTACTCTGCAAATCCTTGTATTTTAACTTTCATAGTCTGACCTTTCTTATTGTCAGTTGCTTCCATGTTAACACTGACTGCACCACCCAAAGGTCTCTTAGGAAAAATAAATATCTAATTGAACTTTGACGTACTTACAGAGAAGAGATGATCTGGCTGATTGTACGGATCTCTGTTGTACTCTCAAAAGGTGCAATGCATTAGTTCCCTCACCTCTCCTCCATCTTTCTGCACCAAAATCCATAGGTAGAAATCATTTATCACTGGCTATGTCTGTCATATTGTTTCTCATGTCAAAGCAGGTCTTGCATGAAATCAACTTGATGCATCCTGTCATTAAATAATCTGATATTTATCCCATGCAAGAGAGGAGGAAAAATGGGAAAGGCTGCTATTGTTCATTAGGCTTCATGGTCATGATTTCCTGCCTGGGTTGGAACACTTGGGTTTTATTAATTTTTTTAATCTGTCTATCTATCTGTCTGTCTGCCTATTTATTTATTGATGCAGGATGCATTCCTATTATCCTATATAATCTGTGACTACAGATTATAATACAATATGAACTAAATATTTGAAGAGAAAAAATTGCATGTGAATGGATGCAAGAAGGCACAAATCAAGGGACATCCTTTAGATCCTGCCTAACAGTTCTAAGCAAAGTTATTTTCACACCCCTTTGATGTTCAAATGCTATCGTTACTATATACTCTGCAGCTCTTTGGCCTGGGGGGTAATTTGGATTTATGCATTCTGCTAAAATCTTTCAGTGGGTGTAAACCCCTAAATTTAAGCTACGTAAACACTCAAATGTTGTTACCTTTCAAGCAAGGGCTGTATCTGCTGTGTTTGTTCTCCCAATGCCTGTCCCCTTCCTGTAGCAAGAAACAAATTGCTGGTGTCCCTTATGAAGATACAGAGGGCTTCCTCTGAGTTTTGAGAGCAACAGCTGGGAAAAGACAGTATCTGTTACCAAAGCAAATAAAGATATTTCAATATAATGCATACAGATTATACACATTTATTTACAATACTGTGGGGACTTCGGAATTCATCATGTGAAAAGAAGAATGAAAGTGCTTGCTGGTTAGGAGTAGTATTTGCACCATTTGAATTTCTGACACCTTTGTAGGTACAACTGAATTTTTTAGTGTAACTAGCTATGTGCAAGACTCTACAAGTTAACACTGCTAGAAATTCCTCCTAAAATGTTGTATTAGCCCACTGAAAACTGTCTGAGAGCAGAGACAAGGAAGAAAAAATTTTGCAGCAAATTAGAGTGTAAGTAATATGAAATATTGATCTGAAATCACAAGCCCGTGAGAATCTTATTTAAAAAAGCTGCCTGAACTGGACAACACATCCTTCCACATAAAGCAGTACAATTTTCTCTATGATACCTGGTCTCATCAGCTCCAGTCTGGTTTATTATTAATTACTTCTTAGAGATGCAGCTGTAGCTGGGAAAGCTAAATGTGGCGGTGTCTGGTAGAGATTTTTCCTTCATATTAATCCCTTTTATGTCTGAATTAAAGCCAGAGGCTATGGAAGTTAATTCTATGCTGGCCAGGCTAGAACTATAATAACCTGTGAAAACTGCAACCTTGACAAAGAGAATTAATCACTGCTTACATGTATGGGCTTGTGAAACTGAGCAAAGGTTTACATCAGTAGGAAATGCATTTTTCTTTTGCTGATTGAAGGACGTGAAACTACGTGCTCGTTCAACGTCTTGGCACCATGGAACAGGGATTAAAAAAATAAACCTTTTTACCACTTTTACAGATGAAATTTGATTTGCCAAGACATTTAAAAATATAAAGTTGAAAGATTTATTTGTGTAGGATTAAATGGGGCACCTGAGAAAGTGAAGGCTGGCAGAAGAGCTGGCAGTGTAGCTACCCCCAACATGCAGCTATGTTTCTGCCCCAATCAGTGCCATTAAATTTAACATGGAGACAGTACAGAGCCAGAGAAGATCGTTGGTGGTCTAGGAAGCTCACAGTATGTCCTGGGAGCTGGTTACTAAAACCTTCTGAAGCTAGGTCAGGATTGTAATCTCTCTGGCATGCAGGTTCCTCCATACAATCCCTGATCCAGAGCACGAAGCCTGACTTGGAAAGCATCCATCTGAGCAACAAACCAGCCACTCAATTTTGCTTGTAAGATCATAGTGGCTAGACTACCTAATAGGGGATCCAGATTCAGATCTCTCTGCTACGGATTCCAAGTACTCTCCCACTTTCTAGGCATGTACTTTCATCCCCACACCCACTGAACCATCCCTGTCTAGGGATGAAATGAGGCTGTTGTGTAGCTGGCAGGAGCTGTGGGGCAGAGGAGGCTGAGCAAAAAGGGAGACTGATGGTAACCTGGCAGTGGCAGCACTTGAAGTCCCAGGGGGTTCATTCTGAGCTGTCATTCCACATACAGGTATATGTGCTTAACTTGCTTAATCCTAGATAGTCAAACATTGCAGGAGCACAGTTCCAGGCAGCAAGCACCACCCTCCTTTGCACCTATGGTCTTTGCCTATTTCCCCCTCGTTCCAGCTCTCTGTTTACATCCCTCGCTGTACATTAACCAAGCACAACCTGGAGGTTAGGTCCCTCTGTCAGGATGCGTGGGATGCAGGAGTAAATCCCTTTGCCCTGAGATAGGAAGTGATGCAGATAGCTCCATTCTTAGGTAAATGCTCGAACTACTAGACAATTATACAAATCAAAGGAAATAGAGCTCTTGCCTCATTTTTTAGGCAAGAAGCTGGTTGCTGAGCTTTGTTCCCAATTGCTTTCTGCCTGCAAAGACATTAAGTCTATTCAGAGATTTCAGCATTATTAGCCCAGACCCCTCTCTGTCTCATTTCTGAACTGCTATAGTGCTACATAAGCTGCCTAGCAAGCAGATGCTAAGTTCTTTGGAGAGAGGCTTGCCTGTTGCTCTGTATTTGGGCTGCATTCAGAGACATTTAAATCCCCTTGAGGATCTGATGAATCTAAGTGCCTGTTCAATATCCCAGGAGAATTCTCCAGTGAAGGAAAGAACCAAGTGGAGAAATTTTCAGTCTTTAATCAATTATTAATCCGTGAGAGCATCCACTCCTAAGAGTACCGGTCTCATACTATGCCCAGGTTCTTATCTTTAATAATTCACTTTAGACTGAAGAACCCTAAATTATTAAGATGAGACCCACTTTTAAGTCTCTGTGTATCTACTGAGAGTTGCTTATCTTCTCTATGTCTAATAATTATTTTCACTTGTTTTCCTTTAGTAATGCACTAAGTTAAATAGTTTATACAACCTTGACCTTTGCCCCTACATTTCCATTCAAATTCTGCCAAACATTCCCCATACTCAAAAAGCAAGCAAGGGCATGCACTTTTTTTTTCTAATTAGGAAAACAAGGAGATACAGTCTTAAAAAGAAATCATATTTCTATGACAGCACTTTCTAGTTGCTACAGTGTAAAAACTATGTTGGTTAACCCTGTAGCCAGACAGCATTTGCAGGTATTTAGAAGAACAGACATAGAAAACGTGACTGTTCAAATTCTCAGGTCAGGAAACTGCCACAATGTATGCTGTGATGAATGAGTTGAGACCCTACTCATTTTAAAGAAAGATGCCTTGCCTGAGCAACTCCAAAGTGATAAAACTCCTCAGAACACTTTCATGAAACCTCTCTTTGGATTTTAGTGACAGCAGTGTTTCCTTGCTCTGTCTCACTGCGTTGGGCTGCACAGGGATTTGCCTACAAATCATGAGAGCCTGTGCCACTCTGCAACACGACAATCACTGCAGTCAGGTCTCAGTGCCATTGCAGCACATGAAGGAGGACTGCAAATCATCTCAGGTTAAACTGGCAAATTTCTGTGGGCTCAGACTCACATAAAACAATACAGACCTCAGCAGCTTTGATTCATAGGCACTTCCACGAGCTGTTTTTGTTACTGGAGTGACTTCCCTAAAGCCAGACCTTAAGTACACATCACACCAGTCACAAGGGAGAAAGTTCAGTGGAGGGGGTTTACTCATCCTCCCGGAGCTGTCTGCCCTTTCCACAGCCCCTGGGACAGCTTCATTTCTGGACAAATGACTGAGGTGTGAGTCACAGGTGTGAAGCACTGCCAGCTTGTGAATGGCCACTAAATGTTCAGGGTGAGTAACTGTGCAGACAATGAGATGAAAGAAAAGACAGAGAGAGGCTGAAGGGACCTGCCTCCCAGACTGAACAACTGTATGAGGACAAAAAAACCCCCAAGATCTTTACCAGACTTTTCAATAAATGGGCATGTAACTTCCTTTGCCACTCAGAGTAAGTAATAGAAACCACAAGAAAACTGCAAAGCTGGACAGGGTCTTCCTTCTGATATAGGCCCCTGGCACAAAGTGGGCACTGCCACCCGGGTAAAAGACAAAACAAAATCACTTTTCATATTCTTATGAGAACACACTCATTTAAAAAAAAACCCAAAACCAGTTCCTTTTTGATCTCCAAGTGCTGGCAGTTGCCTCATGCCATGAGAATGAGAGCTTAAGCCCATTCTATAAATAAGGAGAGAAATTATGAGTTCTGTCATTATCCATGTAAACACCAAATCCTCTTCTGATTCCCACTAAAGTGTTTGCTTTGCTTCAGGCTCAGGGCTTCCACCATTTAGTTGAGCTCCATGTTGCACTTCCCCTGTAACAAACTCATGCTCTACCAGGGAGATATTGTACGGGATAGGTATGTTGTGACCACATGCACTGAATGATAATACCTGCATTCAGGTACAGCACCAGGGGCCACATCTGCCAAAATGCAGAGACGATGCTGCGCAACCCTCTCTCTTTCTTTAACTACAAGTTTGGTTTTGTTGAGTGTTGAAAAGCTACATTTTATTCTCCAGGGTTCATTTACATGGTATCCATAACTTAAGAAGAACCAGACTTGGAATATGCCTCATAGAAGCAAAACCCTTGATGTGACAGGCCAATCGAAGAACACAAGTTATCTGAAGGATTACTAAGAGGAGCTCTTAAGGATCACAAAGCACTTCTCAAAAACTCAGCATTTATTTGGAGAGGGTGACTTTCTGGAACTACACTTTCTTTACCTTTCCCACAATGGAGATACTGCTTTTCTAACTTAATGATTTCCACATTTGGAAGTCTTTCCTAAAACTTATTCTTTGTAGGCTGATCTAGCAGAAGAAGATGAGTCAGTGGTTACAATTCTGCCTGAGACTCAAGACTCACAGGGTGCCCAGTTTGTGATGGGTTCACTGAATTTTAAGCAAGTCATGAATCTTTCTGTTTTCCTTAAATGCATTGTGATGATAAAGTGTTTAGTAGATAGGGGTGTTCCAAAGACATATTCTTTGTATCAGTGTGGCAGCTGTAGTAATGTAAACCTGTAAGACGAAGGTAGAGAAGCTGTAATAATACTGTAGAGAAACCCTTCAGCTCTTCACACACTGATGAGGTGCACTGCTTACTGGATATTCAGAAAAAGCTGCAAGGAAAGGAGTCCTGATCCACCTGAAATTCATAACATGACTGAGCTCACTGGGATAAGGATTAGCTTTTCTGTATTTAAAACAGGAGTAGTACAATCTGAAGCAGATTGTGAAATGCTGTCCTGGGGACACGGCTGTCAATCGGCAGGTGCATGATAAATCTGTACAGCCCCGAATTATCTTATGCTATTATGTAACACCATAAAACATATTTACCTTTCCACTCCAGAGCATGGAGTTATACAAGAACCCTTCCCCCACTGCCAAGGCATTGCACAGCCTTGTTATTACCTGGGATCATCTTTCTGTTACGTGCCCAGGCTTTTCCTTTCTGATGTGGACTGGTTTGATTCCCACAAACGAGCCTGCAAGCAAATGATTACACTTTTTGCATTTCGTGCAGAGGTATGGAAACCAGCCTTCTCCATCAAAAGGCTGGATGCTGCCTGGGGAGTGTGTGGGAACCGGGCGAGGGGGACTTTTCTCGTCCTTTACAAAAGTTTAGTGCTGGGTATGGTATTGAGCTCCTAGAGGAAACATGCCAGTAAAAACCACACAGGCCTGAGCTTGATCAGGATCTGTTTTTTTAGCATCTCAGTTGTCTTTTTATCCAAATAGAATGGATTAATTTACTTTTTTATTTACATTAAATAAACAAAGCTTTATGGCACTTGGGAGAAATCTAGCGCTTGAACAGTGACCACAGAGAATTAACTTCCAATAAAGTCAGAGCACAGTGAGGAAGTGCACACCAGGACACTATCTCTGACCAGGTCTGCTGGCTAACTGAGATTTTATGTAGGGAGTATGGCGTCCAGGCTTCTCAGATTTCTGATTCTTTTAACCATTTATATACTTGGATCATCTTTATCCTTGCATTGCTTGGTTACATGCACTCTCCCTACCCTGAATGTCCTACCTGCATAGCCTCATGATAACCTCTCAGACACTTCATAGCCCCAAGGCCTGCCTTGGTTAAGTGAACTTAATCACCATCAAAATGAGAAGCTGAGCAATGCTTTGCTAGATGTAGCAGCACTAACTGCTTAGTGCTAATTCCTTTCCTAGATTGTGTTATTAAAACATAGAGTGAAAAGTGTGGAGCAAATAGAGTCATTTCCTTCCTCCAGAAAGGTCAAAGCTGAGAAAACATCAGCTACAGTGATGTGCGAAGGTTATTGTCACAAATACAGTTTTCTAATTAGATGTGGGGCTTCTTATCACATCCACTGGAACAACTCCACTGATGCTGGGAGGTGTCAGGGTCATAAGACAATCTCTCTCTTAATGGGCAAGCACTCCTAGAAAATAAGTAAGGGAAGCCTTGTTGCATGGAAGATGAAAGTAGCATGGAAAGCATTGATGTCTCCAGCCCTGAAGGTTAAAGTGGGACACCTCTACCTTACCCCATGGCAGGACTGATGTCAGTGCTAATCTTCTTTAAAAAAAGCCACGAGGAATTCAGTCTTTTACATATGAGAATATTATAATTTTTTTTGCAGCCTTTTTTGTTGTTATTGTTGTTGTTTTTTAGGAGTGCATGGACTTACAATGTTTTTCTTAAAGCTTCAGCTCCAGGAAGCAAGTGATTATGTGAGAAAATCAGCCATAAATTGAAATTATAAGGAACAGTTTCTAGCCTCATAGCTATACAGAGAAAAAAAATGGGAGGAAGAAAATAGAATCCCTAAGGTTCAAAATCAGTAGGTCTAAAGGTCCAATCCCAAAAATAAGCCTGACTCTTCAGTTTTTTACATCTGTGAGAGATAAACACTGATAACATAAAATTACAACAATGCCAGCTACAATCAAGAACTGTACAATACCTTTGTCAAGACAAAGGTATTAACGCAGCTGTCCTGGCACATTTTCCAGCTTTTGTCCTCCCAGTCCTCAGCATTTAAATACTTTCCATTAGAAACAGCCTTTGTCTTCCTTTTGCCAACAGAGACTGGAAGCCGACTTGGCAGAGCACAGCACCCACCATGCTCTCTCTCCCTTTTGGCTATAGGTGAAGAGACCTCTTTACATGCAGAGCCAGCTCCTTCATTCACTTGATTTTCCACGGGTTTAAGTTACCCTGCATTCTCTCCGGTGAAAGAGCAGATATTGGCACAGGGCTGTGAAATGCTTTGCAACTCCTCAACATGAAAAATACAGTTAAAGAGGAGGTGTAATTATTAATGCGTGAGCTAGAGGAGACTGTCTGAGAACTTGGAAGCAAACCTAAAATTGCAAGCAAGACCAAACTAATCACCTGAGGGAGGGTGGAGAGGGACAATAAAAATTTATTTCTCAGGGCAGAAAGGCAACAGCAGTCTTGTTGGTGCATGCTAGCAAATGTACCCATTTCTCTCATTTTCTATCTGAAAATTAAGGTTATTATAAGGCACATATTTCCTTTGTCATACTTCACGAGAACATCTGGAGCCAGACTCTACTAAATGATACTCTGCACCTCACAGCTTGTGCCTCTAGGTATGCCATTAAATTGGTCCCACGTTTATTGGTTTGTGCTCTCTGAGGTGTGAATGGCATGTTCATGCATATCTGACTAACAACTGATAAACAATGTGAACAGAGCGAGCCTTTGTGGATGAAGACAATTTGTTATTTATCAGGTACATTTATCTCCCGTGTTTGCTGGAGCTCAGTTGTTCTCCCCCAGGGCTCAGAAACAGCGGTTGGGTGCCTCAAGGCTGGACCAGTCCTCCTCTGAAGCCTCCGTCTTGCACAAGAGCTTCTTCCTGACGTGTTTCAGCAACACCTCAAAGACCCAAACAGGATCAGCATCAGTTTATACCTTATACAAATTAAAAGGCATTCCCTGGCTTGAGTAACCAAGAAACATAAACACCCTCCTCTTCCTCCGCTATCATTTACCAGCCTTCCAGCTCTCTGCCCACCCTTGAGCTCCAGAGAGCAGAGCAATGCATGGGCTTTCCAATGTCTACCTGTCCTGGCTGAATTCATAGGCCCCTTCCCTCGTGCTCCTGCTCCTCTGCTGCACATACTCCTGCTGCTTCTCTGCCGATGAAAAACTACCACACAGGCTCTACATGACTGAAAAACAGCCTCCTTGCCATGACCCACAGAGCAGGAGGCACATTTCCAGCAGGGGTGTGTGGGACAATGACACAGATTTGATAATAGACCTTTTTTTTTTTTTTTTTTTTTTTTTTTTTTTTTTTTTAACTTAATCTATAACAAATGTAGAATTTCATTTCCCACAAGAGCAATGCCTGTGCCTGCCACGGTGTCCTGTGAGACCTGCAGCAGGAATGCCACATCACTTAATGAGGCATAATCAGCATCTGAAACACAGCTGGCCATGGCCATCCAGGTAGATGTAGACTGAATTTGAGCAAAAACATTTCAAAAAACAAATGAAAGGAGTGTATACTTTGATACAGAATGCAAAGAAATGTAACAGGAGAATTTCCTGTTATTTAACCTGTCATAGTAATGATTGCTACACCTTCTAAAGTTGCCACATGGATGAGTAAGAAGAAAAATAAAGGAAGGAAAGAAAAAAATAAAGTAAACCACAAATCACATTGTTCAAATTTTACCTTAAGAAAAACTTTATGGAAATCTGACCTGTTTCACCCCAAATATTTATCCTGTACTTCCTAACAAATGGGAACCAGATCTAATTCTTTTGCAACAAGGCTCTGATCTAGGATGAATTATACTTCTAGCTCTGTTACCAGCCTCATCTACTACACTGGGTGGCAAATTATTCAACCATACTGTGCTTCAGTTCCATGGTCTGTCCAATGATGATACTTTTCCCAGCCTCCTCTGAACAAGTTCCTCACAATGTCTTTTTGAGAAGGCTAGTTTCAACATGAAACAGAGCCTTCTACCCCAGTTGCAAGTGGCATGTGAGGGTTCCATATGCGGGTTTGGTGGCATTATTACAAAAGGGCACTGCAGAATTCCGAGATTTACCTGTTTTAGACCTGCCATTTTAGGGAAAACGGGCATTGAGTGTGGTACAATGAGTGTATCTAAAATGACGATGAGTTCTCCCTTTGCAGCAGCAGAGATCTGCCCTTTCTTCTGTAGTTGGGAGCAGCAATGTCTCCTACAGTTACACTGAAATGGACCAAATTAAATAGTAACCTTCACTGTTGTTCATAATTAATATTCTTTCCTCACACTGCCTCTGCCTTTTTTGATGACTTAAACACCAGCTGTAATGAGCCATCCTCTATGCTTAAGTTTCTTAGTCATAGCTTCAAAAAACCCAAAACATTTAGTTTGTTCCATAATTTCCAACTATATTCTCCCCCTTCTACAAAGCACATACAAATCAGTCAGCAACCATGTTCTGCTCCATTTAGGACAGAAATCCTGTGTCTTGACATGGTAACAACAGACTCAAACGGCTCTTTTTACTCAGTCCTTGGACTCAAATAACACTTTAACATGGCACATTGGGGAGCAGATCACTAGAGGTTATGCTTTTGTTTTTTGTTACCATCCACCACAATGAAAGAAGAGTCAATAATGTACTGACAAGAGGGAGGGAAGACATTAACCTTTTATCCCCACCAGAAATGCTTCCTCCAGCAGAATGTTTGGAATGAAGCCACTGTTGTGTCCCTATCACCAATGCAATTATTACTTAAAAATGAAATAAAAATCCCACCCACTGGATGAACTCCCTTAACAGGAACCTCTGTCCATCTGGATGGAGCTGCCTCCCAGCACAAGCAGCTTTTGTTTTACAGAGGCTGCCAGGTATTGCAAAGATGAAAATCCTGTTTGGACTTATTTGGATCACAAGTCCCAGGACAGCAGAGGAAAAAAAAAGAAGTAGCAAAAATAAATATTCCAAGGGTGAAGTATGAGCTGCCTCATCATTATAGCATAAACATGCACTTATTTTATTACTGTTTATTAATAAACAAATCATAATAAATAATTACTCTTCCAATTGTTTTTCTTCCGAGAAAATAAAAAAGAGATTCCATTACTCAAGGCAAGATTCTATGACTTTAAGTCTTCTTCTGTTGTAAAATACTACTAGCTTTCCATATCCATCTCCCTTATTTTTCTTACATCTTTTGAAAGCTGTGTCGTGAATACTGATTGAGAAACCTTATAATAGTTACAAAGCTAAAGAAGAAACCAAGCAGGAAATACACACACAAAAGAGTGTTTTGATAAGCAGTGGTGAGTTGCTGAGGAGTGAATGAGGGTGGGTAACAGCAGTGTGTTAATCTGATGCTCAGTCAAAAAGGGTGCAAATATTTTGGCACAGGAAAAGGTTCACTTCCTAGGAAATGTACAGGAAAGGAGAAAAGCAGGAAAAGCATAAAAAGAAATTCCAGGCCACAAATAAATTAATCTCACTTGCCTTTCCAGGTTCATTTCTGCCCCACCAGAAGCCTCCTTTTTATATTCCTATTTTCATGAATTTTATCTGCCCTCCTACTGTCTAACACCTATGTTACCCTTCACACTTTCATGCCTGATGAGTCTCTCTGTAATTCTGTGGATTAACTGGTCAAAAGGAATGAGAGATTCAGGACATTTTTCTCTGCTATGGAACATGATTACTTTATTTTAAAATTCTTATTCAAGGACATAATTTATTTTTTTCAAGTAAAGAAGAGGTAGCTGCCTGCCAGGTGTTTCACGGAGAGATATCTATTTCTGAGTGTTACAGAAAAAAGAAAAACGCTATCAACCACCAGTACACCCAGACATGAAGAAGGATATGCTGGCTTGCTCTGCAGGTTTTTACTGAGGAAGAAAGCTGCTCTGTTTACATGGACACCTCATCTGGTTTTTCCAGGCAAAGAAATGCTTGACTCATGAATGCCTAAAATATTTCTCTCCCTTTTCCTACAAGCCAGATTAGATCAAGTATACACAGCTGTCATGAGTAGATGAGTTTCCTTCTACCTTTCCTAAAACTGAACAAAGAGACATTTTCAGGTGTCTGCATCCAATAACACCTAATTTAGTAGTGCTACCTCTTTCGTTGAATTACTGGTATAAGGTGCAAGATGTTTTAAAAGAAAACATTTATAAGGAGGTTGTGTGTTCTTTACATTAAAAAACTGGTAGAAAAAAATTTTTATTGAACTTTTTTTTTTAAACATGCCTGTTACTCAAATCTGATGGCTTAATGACATAACTTGTCATATAGCATTTAGAAACTACAGGTACCCATACACGTCCAGAGGTAGTGACAAGTACTGTCTATACTTTTATTACATACATAAATATATATATATGTATATAAAATCATGTCCTGATGAAGCTACCTTTAATATTCCAAATTTTTAAGACTGCTGTTAAAAACTAGGAAAGCTCTCAACAACATTTAGGAGAAACAAATAGATCAACTACGGTGTTATCTAACATTTCTCAGAGCTTGAATTTCTTCTCCTTTTATTATGTATCTTCCAGATAAACAATGCTGGTAACAACAGACGAGGAGAAGGCTGAGGTACTCAACTATTTTTTGCCTCAGTCTTCAATGGCAACCTCTCTTCCCACACCCTTCGAGTGGACGGACAGAAGGATGGGGACTGGGGGAGCAAAGTGCATCCCATTGTAAGTAAAGACCAGGTTCATGACCATCTGAGGAACGAGAATGTACATAAGTCTGTAGAACCTGACAAGATGCATCCTAGAGTCTTGAGGGAATTGGCTGATGTGGTTGCCAAACTGCTCTCTGTGGTATTAGAAAAGTCCTGGCAGTCAGGTAAAGTCCCAGGTGAGTGGAAAAGGGGAAGCATCGTACCTATCTTAAAAAAGTGTAGAAAGGAGGCCCCTGGGAACCACTGACCTGCCAGACCCACCTCTGTGCCTGGGAAGATCATGAAACAGATCTTCCTAGAAGCTGTACTAAAGCACATGAAGAACGGCAGCGTGATTCAAGACAGCCAACACGGCTTCACTAAGAGCAAGGCCTGCGTAACCAACCGAGTGGCCTTCTATGATGGAGTAA
>VWZT01015425.1:7180-17472 GCA_013397055.1 Pachycephala philippinensis
TTTTAACAGCTAATATTTAATATCTAATATTTAATAGCTAATATTTAATGTCTAAATATTAAAATTTAATATTTAATATCTGCCTGTGATTTGGCCTCCCCTACACACAACAGCAGCACTGGGTTATCCCCTTTCCCAGCCCTCCTTCCCAGTGTGTTGGATCCCTTTCCCTTCTCCCTGTCTGACGGTGACACCTCTGAGTTTGTAGCAGAACTGCAACAAGTAACTCGAGACAAATTCCTGGTGTTTAGGAACACTTTGACACCCAGAAATCAGACTGTTCCCGATTATTGTTTACTTAGGGAATGGGTGTAGAGGAGCACAGGAGTTCTTCCTTGGTTGTGTATTGAGGTTCTTTAAACTCCCTTTAGGAGGAAGGAATTCCAAACTGCAGTGCTGGAGTCACGCTGAAATGAAAGCATTGCCTGTTGTTTTATTTATTGGTGGCAAGACTGTGAAGAAAGATGTGCCCATGTTTATACGCTGTATAGGAAATAAAAACTAGGAATAATTTGGATAATTTGGAATTTTTTTTGTTTCGTTTTGTTTATATTATTGCTGGGTTTTGGGGTGCGTTTTGTTTTAGGATGCTCTTCTTGCCTACTTGCATTTTCCCCATAAAAGGTGTTTCCCTGAATAAAAGGTATTTTTTAATAATGTCCTGAAATTAAGCCAATTTGTGGTCACAGAATCACAGAACCATTTAGGTTGGAAAAGCCCTCCCACACCATCGGGTCCAACCTATGACTGATCCCCACCTTGTCCCCAGCCCAGAGCTCTGAGTGCCACCTCCAGCCCTTCCTGGGACACCTCCAGGGATGGGCACTCCAACCCTCCCTGGGCAGCCCCTGCCAAGGCCTGAGCACCCTTTCCATGAGGAAATTCCTGCTGGTGTCCACCCTGTGCCTCCCCTGGCCCAGCCTGAGGCCGTTCCCTCTCCTCCTGTCCCTGTTCCCTGGGAGCAGAGCCCGACCCCCCCGGCTGCCCCCTCCTGTCAGGGAGTTGTGCAGAGCCACAAGGTCCCCCTGAGCCTCCTTTGCTCCAGGCTGAGCTCTCCCAGACCCCTGTAGGGAACACAAGCCTGTATCAGAGATTTTAAATATTTCCCTCCTACTCTTGAATTATTATCTCCATTTTTTATACCTGGGGCCTTCAACTCAGCAACCTAGTTCTACAAGACTGTCAGTGCTCCAAAGCTGCACCCTTATCTCAGGAATGTGATGCCTAAATCCAGAACTGATGTTAGAAAAGTAACATTAAATGTGTGAACTCCTATTTCACTTGACAGGACAGTTGTGAGGGTGTAAAAGAGGATTCCTCACATCCGTTCTCTTGACTACTCCAGCTGTCCTGGGTTCTGAATTCTCATCCAGTGTCCTGGAATGCCCAGATGTGCAGTTCTATAATCAGGTTTTAAGCAAATACAGGCTTTTATGTGCTGACCCAGGACAGCTTTAGTGTAATTTTGGAGTTTAGGACTTGCCCATGTTTATACCCAGATCTGTTATTCTGTACATTTGCGCTCCTTTAAAGGACTAACATTGTTTTAAAAGGGAAAAACCACAAGAAACACTAATGTATAATTTTCTGTGATGTCTGTTTTAAATATTTTGGACAATTTGCTCCAATTTATAGGGTACTTCCGGTAGCATAACAGTGCCCCCACTGAGCAGCACAAATTTATCTGTACCCTTTGCTCATGAGAACATGTGCAAACCAATTCTGTTGATACGAGGTGGTAACACAGGGATGCAGGAGGGAGGCTGTACAGCTGGGAAGGGAGGAAAAGGAACCTTCTGCTCTCCTGCTGCCGTGTCCTGAAGCTGCCCCATTCCTGGGTACAGCAGCGAGGTGTGGGAGGGAAATTGAAAGATTTAGGGCTGAGTTCCAAAGAAAAACATGGGATAAAGATTTCAAAGCCTTTTAGTGATCATGGTGGCAAACATTCCTTTTTGGAACAAAGTCCTTTGCTCTTCTGATGAGGGGCTTGAACTTTATATGAAAGCAGGCAGTGACAGGATGAGGGGCACTGGCCTTCAGCAATTTAGGCTGGATCTTCGAAGAAATTCTGGAGTAGAAGCACTGGACAGAGGTAGGAGCAAGAGGCTGTCCATGAGGACAGCAGCCACAGCTGGCAGCTCTTCCCAAAGCTGGGGTGATCCTGCCCATGGAATGTGTGCAGCAGTGGGTGTTACATCAGTTACTTTATCCAGGACAAGAGAGCTTCCTGACACGGGGAGGTTTGCACATAGGGAAAGCTGACTGATAAAAAGGGGGATTTTATGTCAGGTGATGCCTAAAGAGGCTAACCTAGAAACAGACACTGGACAGGAGTAAGGGAATAAAGGTGGATATTTATCTGAAAGGCCTTCAGAGGCACACCCTGGGCAGGCCAAAGGCTGCACCCAAGATGGACCCCGAGTCACGAGTTCTTCACACTTTTATAGCTTTGGGCCATTTGCATCTCAACCCAATTTCACCAATTAAACTTTAGCTAATGATGGAATTTCCCCTCAGCTTGCCCCCCTTCTCAAGATGCTGGGTTACACATTTTGGGCCTAGGCCGGGCTGGGTGTCCTTGGAGAGCAGCCTGGAGAGGCTTTGTTCTGTCTGTCTCAGCATGAGAGAGCAGCAGCTCCCAGGCTACAGGACACTGCAGAGTTACACACTGGGAATGCGGGATTTGAAAAATATAAAAGCTAAAACCTAAGGCATCACAGGGGTGTAACAAAATGGTAGCTGGGTAAATTCAAAGTTTTAGACACCATTTCCTTTCAGGGTGTGTGATTACATAATGAGCAGCTGGCAAGGGAGATTGAGAGTCTGCTAATTAAAGTTTTGCCTGAATTATCTGTCTTGAACACAGACTTTACATCCACATCCTTTAACCACACACAAATTCCTCCTTAACACATGCACACCTTTCTCTAAATCCCAGTTCACATTGGGCACATGTTGAAGGGTTTTTTAGGCTTTAGAATTGATGAATTCTTCTTTCTGAATCATTCCCTCTTCCCTTCTGATCCATAGGAGGGGCAGTGTGGTCTGTACTGCCCTGACACCCCCAGGCCTGAACCTCAGCAATAACAACACTCCTTTGTTGCCAACTCCCAACGCTGGAGTTTTTTCCCAGCTGTCGAGCACTGAGATGATAAATTCCATCAGTTCTGTAATTCCAAGAGCTCCTTGAAGCACTGGTGAATCCAGAGACTGGCAGCTCTTCCCTGTGTCCAGCACTTGCCACTCCCAGCCCCTGATTCCTCTTATCCCTTTGTCACTGTGTAATTCTGTGTTTTGATGTCCACAGCCATCAGGAAGGTGGGATTTTCCCTTTTCTCACTGTTATTGGATGCACAGACTTTTGTGCCTGTTCTCCTTTAAATTTGCCTCACCTTTCCCCCCAAATGTCTCTTATCTTTCTCCTCACTCTGCTTAACTCTTCCAAATTTCTGCATCATCCAGGCCTTGCCTGATAAATCCTTTTATTCACCTATTGGCTGCCAGTTCTGGTCCCTCCTACTGGCACCACGCCCAGTCTCTTTCCTTTAATTTTTGGAGTTTGGGTTGGTTTTTTCCCTCCTTGATTCTGTAATGTGGCTCTTTCCCCAGCTTTCATTATTGGTCCCTTTTCATTCCTGCCCTATGACTCTTTTGGTCCTTGTGGGATTTTCCTGCCCATTTCTCCCTCTATTCTGCTGAAGCTCAAAATTTCTTAGTTTGAAATACTTAACTTCTACATATTTCTCATATTTTTACTCTCTCCTCTAGTTCTAGCCACCAGTATTCTCAACCAACCAGCTTTAGATCCTATTAAAATCCTAATCCCATGGTTTCTTTCCAGTTCCCACCCACATTACCCTCTAGTCCGACTCCTGTATCCCTTCTATCCAGAAATTTTGTGTCTATTTGCTTCTCTTCCCATTAACCTCTGTCTTCTCACCCCTCTGGCTGTTACCAGGTCGTGGTTTGTCCATATTCCTCCTGTATTTCAGAATGTTTGTTTACCCTGTCTTTTTTCTTTTTTTTTCCTTTTTTTTTTCCTTTTTCCCCCTTCTTTTTTTCTCTTTTTTATTTTCCCTAAAGGGAAAAATCCAGACAGAATTTGAGGCAAGCAGGAAAAGAACTTGTTTTACCAGCAAAAACATTTCCTTCCTTTCAAATTCTCAAAAATATGAAGGCTGAAACCGATTTCTTCACAGAATCCTGGAGTGTTGAGGTTGAAAGAGACACTGGGAGTCATCCAGTCCCACCTCCCTGGGATCTGAGTGCCCAGGACCATTCCCAGATGACTTTTGCATGTCTCCAAGGATGGAGACTCCACAGCCTCTCTGAGCAGCCCATTTCAGTTCTCACTCACTCTTCTTTTTGTCTTTTTGTTCAATATCAGTGAATTTTTGACTTGCCCCCACCTAGGAAACAGAAGAACAGAAGCTTTTGCTTATTTCAAATGAAGCTTTTTTTTTTGAGGAAATTCCAGTGCTTTTCATGGAAAAAATGCAGAAGGATTAGAGGCAATGTTGATGGGGTTGGTCTCATCCCTGGGTGGGCCTCTGCTCCCACCCCATGCAAATCCAAGGATCCTGGAGTGCTCAGCAAACACTGAGCACACAAAGATGTGATTGTCCTTGGGGTAACATTTTAACTAAAGGGTCAGAGAAAGTACCAGCGATGACGTGAGTCGCTTTATAAGCAACAAAAAGTCCATAAAAGCAACGGCACAGCCAAGGAGAATTTGCATTAAATATTTTGCATCTGATAAAAACGATCATCACCGAGATAGGAATACTCTTAGATCTTTCCGGGGTCTTAACTCGTTTTTTTTTTTCCCAGGAATCTGAAAGACAGATTCCATGTTCTTATCTGCCTGGGATATTTCCCTATCAGGCACTGGAATCAGAATTGATGATAAAGGTATTTTGTTGCTGGTTTCAGTCCTGTCATGGTGAGACACTTTTTGACCAGATCAGTAGATTTTCTGCTTTGCTGTTCCAGTGGATGAGGCGACACAGTGAATCCCAATATTCCTGTCAGCATTCAGCTGCTTTAAATAGCAAATACCCCACAGTTTGGTGACTCCCACCTGGGGCCTGAATTGTCAGTCAGGTGATTTAGCCCAGGCAATTTTGATTTTTTGGTATCTCATGGTAGATGTCCAACCCTTCTCCTGGGAGATACCTGTGAAAAAACCTGGAAAATCCAGTTCAGGGTGAGTGAGGTGGTGAGGGGTCTGTGGCACATCAGGTAGAGGAAGATGAACTTCTTTAATCTGGGAAAGGGGAGAGGAAAAGGGTGAGGGGGGCAATTGTGAGGGGCAGGTTAGTCTTGGGAGGATCTGTTGTTTCCAGATCCTCAGAAAGGCACATCCAGTCACACTTCTGTGACAGCTTCAAGGATCCATGTCTCAGTTTGCTTATGAACTGCTTGGCTTTTAATAGCTCTGGAGGAGTTTTTTTAAATTTATTTTTTGAAGCTTGTACCAAGTGTGGTGCATATTTGTAGATTAAAAAGAAATATTTATGATTATTCTAAACCAGCTGCCTGATCGATTGATTGTTTCCCTAAATTCCCCTTGTCTGGTGTTATTTGCCTTTGTGTGCTCTAAAGCTACTCCTTATCTTTGATCTCTTGTTGACTCAGACCTTGGGGCCTTCACAGAGCTCTTGTGGTGGCTCTGAATGAGGTCGGCAGGGACAGATGTGGGTGAGTGAGCACACAAAGGCACAGAGAACAACACGGAACTGCAGGAATAACCCAGGTGCCACTGCAGCAATCCAACTGCTGAACAGGTTGTTTGGGGAAGGGCGGAAGGTCTGAACCCTGGTAAGTCAACAGCAGAGATAACTCATCACCAGAGAGAGGGGAATTCACAGAACATCACACACAGAATTCTCTTCTTCGTTCCAGGAAGAAAATAGATTGTGCCAAGGGACCGTTCCATAGTGACTCTGGGCATCTCAGGCACGTTGAAGATGTGACCAAACCCTGGTTTGTCACTGCCAGTCAACAAAGGCCTCAGAGGCACATGGAGATGCTCCCAGGCCTGGAGCCCCTCTGCTCTGGAGCCAGGCTGGGAGAGCTGGGGGTGTTCACCTGGAGAAAAGAAGGATCCAGGGAAACCTTAGAATCCCTTCCAGGGCCTAAAGGGGCTCCAGGAGAGCTGGAGAGGGACGGGGGACAAGGGATGGAGGGACAGGACACAGGGAAAGGCTTCAAATTGAGAGAGAGCAGGGTTGGATGGGATATTGGAAAGAAATTCTTCCCTGTGAGGCTGGGGAGGCCCTGGCACAGGGGGCCCAGAGCAGCTGTGGCTGCCCCTGGATCCCTGGCAGTGTCCAAGGCCAGGCTGGATGGGGCTTGGAGCACCCCGGGACAGTGGAAGGTGTCCCTGCCCATGGCAGGGGTGGCACTGGATGGACTTTGAGGTCCTTTGGACAACGCTCTCAGGCACAGGGTGGGATTGTTGAGGTGTCTGTGCAGGACCAGGAGTTGGACTGGATAATCCCTGTGGGTCTGTTCCAGCTCAGGATATTCCACAATTCTGTAGTCCATGTGTGAAATCCATCGCCATGAGTCCAACAGAACTTTCCCCCTTCTCTTCTCTCCCTCCCTGTGTAGGGATGTAGGAATAATTATGAAGTTCCTGGGAAGGCACGTGCAGGATCCCATTAGATTTACTACAGGATGTTTAGGGGAGGAAGCAAAGGTGGGGAAATGGAGGAGTTAATGGAATTTGGAGAGAGACAAACACAGGGGGAAAAATAAGGCTCAGGGGACAAGAGTCCAGCCAGTGCTGTGTAAAAGGCCTTACTGGGTAGTGTGATACTGATACTGATCAGCACACTGTGACGTTTCTCATTAACCTCCATTCCTAAGTCCTTTCCTGGGTCAGGAATGTTTATTCCCTCTGAAGGGAAGTCTGAGAGCCCCCCTGGAGTGGGACTGTGGGTGAGCAGCTCGCGTGCCAGGGGCTGGAGCTGTGTGGGTGTGTGGGGATGTGATCCCAGGGAGTGTCCAGCCAGAGGAGCTGACCAGCTGGGTCAGAGCCTTGGGAGCCAGGAGCCTGCATGTGTGTGAGGGTGTGAAAACCAGAGGATTTGGCTGCCAGAGGCACTGGGGGGGCTGGGCCAGCTGCAGGAGAGATTTTGGAGTCTGGAGGGGTCAATGGGGAAGGTCCAGGGGCAGCTGCTGGGCTGATGTGCAGTTACTGGAGATGCAGCCCCAGCCTTGCTGAGCCTGGTGGGCCTGTGGCAGCCTTGCCTCTGTTGGGGTACAGTGAGATTCTGCACCTCCCCACGAGGAGCAGCGTCAAATCAGAGCCCTCAGTTAAATCAGTCAGGGACTGTGTCTGAGAGGCACTCGTGGGGTTTGTGAGTACAGGATGGCAGGAGCTGGCTTGAGAAAGAGGACAAATGAGTGCAAACAAAACAGGAGCCCTGCCTCGAAGGGTTTATGGCAGGAATAATGTTTGTTCTGTGTGAAACAGGGGCAACTGCAGATCATGGTTCCTGAGGCTGGATCACTCAAAACCGACAAAGGGCAGAGTACAAACCACTCTCGTTTGTGGTGAGGTTTTATGGGAGGATGTGGGTGTTCAGTCAGGTGGTACCCAGGTTATTGGGGCTTTCTCTCCCGCCAGCCTTTCATCTTCTCCTTCATAAAAATGACAAATCCGTTCCAGCAACACTCTGGCAGTTGGGGCTGAGGAATGTTAGTGTTTATTGCCTGATAAAGCTCTGCACAGGACTGTGACATCATCTCTGGGTGTTCCAGAAGGTGCTTACAGAAGCTGTGCCCACTGTCCCCAGGTGGGTCACAGCAGTCAGCACCCCATGGACCCCATGGACACAATCCCTCACTGTAGGGATCCTCTGGGAGCCCTGCTCTGGGAGGGGATGTCCCACACCTGCGTCACAGGTGTCTCTCCAGGACACAGGTCAGGGGAGGATCAGAAAAGCCTCCAGCTAGAAAGAGCCTGGGGAGAGAGAAAATCCCTGGGCTGGTGACAGAAGCACCTGAGGCTGAGGAAAGTGAAGGAAGAGATTTGTACAGTGAGATTAAAGACCGGACTGTGGGGAGGGACAGCTCCAGTCTCTGCTCTCTGTGATCAGGGACAGGACCCAGGGAACAGCTGGAGCTGTGTCAGGGGGTTTAGGTTGCATCTCAGGAAAGGATTTCACCCCCAGAGGGTGCTGGGCACTGCCCAGGCTCCCCCGGGGAATGGGCACGGCCCCGAGGCTGCCAGAGCTCCAGGAGCGTGTGGACAGCGCTCCCAGGGATGCCCAGGGTGGGGTTGTTGGGGTGTCTGTGCAGGGCCAGGGGTTGCACTGGATGATCCCTGTGAGTCCCTTCCAGCTCAGGATATTCTGTGATTCTTTGTACACGAGACACAGAGACAGAATCATGGAATGGTTTGGGTTGGAAGGGACCTTAAAGACCACCTCGTTCCAGCCCCTACCACAGACTCGGATCCACTGGTCTGACTCCGGAGCTCACATTGGGAATGTGCAGCTCTGTGGGTGGGTCTTGCTGTGTTGGTTCAGTGTGTTAGGAGTGAAAGGGGAGAAACAGTGGGTGCAGGTGCCACCAGGAGCCACAGGAGATGTGTCCCTGTGAAACCAGAGCAGCTCACACAACTGCTGGGCCACAGATCTATTGATCCAGACAGATCTATAGTGAGCTGCAAGTCTGTTGATCCAAGCAGATTTGTAGTGAGATACAGATCTATTAATACAGACAGACGTATAATGAGTTACAGATCCGCTGATACACATTTAGTGAGCTACAGATCTATTGATCCAGATTTGTGGAGATCTACAGATCTATTGATCCAGATTCACGGAGATCTACAGATCTAGCTATTGATAGGTAGATCTATCTATTGATAGATGTTTGCTCTATTGATCCCCACAGATTTACATTGAACTACAGATTTACATTTTCCCACAAAAGCAGAAGGGATTCTTTCCAGGTTGTTCCTGGGAGGTGCTTGTCTGACTCATTCTTAAGGCCCTACAAACCTGGGAAATTCCACGATTTCCTCATGAATGTCCAAAGCTTCCCCATATCTGTTATTTAAACCTTTTCTCTTTCAAGAAGGGTGGGTTGAGAGGGACCTTAGAGCTCATCCAGTGCCACCCCTGCCATGGGCAGGGACACCTTCCATAGCCCAGGCTGCTCCAAGCCCCGTCCAGCCTGGCCTTGGACACTGCCAGGGATCCAGGAGCAGCCACAGCTTCTCCGGGCACCCTGTGCCAGGGCCTCCCCACCCTCACAGGGAGCAATTCCTTCCCTANTAGATCTATCTATTGATAGATGTTTGCTCTATTGATTCACACAGATTTACATTGAACTACAGATTTACATTTTCCCACAAAAGCAGAAGGGATTCTTTCCAGGTTGTTCCTGGGAGGTGCTTGTCTGACTCATTCTTAAGGCCCTACAAACCTGGGAAATTCCACGATTTCCTCATGAATGTCCAAAGCTTCCCCATATCTGTTATTTAAACCTTTTCTCTTTCAAGAAGGGTGGGTTGAGAGGGACCTTAGAGCTCATCCAGTGCCACCCCTGCCATGGGCAGGGACACCTTCCACTGTCCCAGGGTGCTCCAAGCCCTGTCCAGCCTGGCCTTGGGCACTGCCAGGGATCCAGGAGCAGCCACAGCTTCTCCGGGCACCCTGTGCCAGGGCCTCCCCACCCTCACAGGGAGCAATTCCTTCCCTACATCCCATCCATCCCTGCCCTCTGGCAGTGGGAAGCCATTTCCTGTGTCCTGACACTCCAGGCCCTTGGAAACAGTCTCTCTCCATCTTTTTTGCAGGCTTCCTTCAGGCGCTGGAAGGGGCAATTAGGTCACCCCAAAGCTTCTCTGGGGTTCAGACTGAACCCTGGAAAAGAAACCACAGCCCACAATTCCCAGTTCTGCTCATGGAGATGGGGACCAGTCCAGCCATGTTCTCTTTTATCAGCTCCCTGCAAATCCAAGGGCTCTCTTCATTCTCACCTCAATCATATCTGTATTCTGCTTATTTTTTCAGTCCCCTCTTACTTGTCTGTCCCTCCAGGGACACTTGTTGTCCTCTCTGGAATCACAGCAGCTGTTCTGTGTCTTCCCTGAGGTGCAGCTCTCTCAATGAATGCAAAAAGATAAGATGATGGAAGGGGTAATGGCTGTGAGAAGGACAGCATGAACCAGGGTTTGCCAAACTCCCTGTTATTTTATTTTATTTTATTTTATTTTATTTTATTTTATTTTATTTTATTTTATTTTATTTTATTTTATTTTATTTTATTTT
>VWZT01015425.1:26306-98120 GCA_013397055.1 Pachycephala philippinensis
AAAAAAGACATCTGTGTACATTTTCAGAAATGCTGAGAACTCAGAATCTGTTCTCACCTTCGGGGACCTTGACAAATGGTTTGTCATAAAATCAGTGGGTTGAATATGCACAACCTGGCAATGGGCTGCTGATGAACCCATTACCAGGGCTGGGAGTAACTCTTAATTTGGGGGGAGCTGCCACTCCAAACTGTCAGGTTACACTTACGTGGAGCAGATGTGCTGCACATTGATTTATTCATGTGCTCAGAGTGGAACATCTTTCTAAATAAAAGTGAAATGTAATTTTAGCCCAAGGTCATTATTAGTATTCCTTATTTTGTGCTTGTTATAAAAAGCCCATCAACAGCATCTCAGTGATCCCAAAACGTGCTTTGGGATTGTCTAACCTAGTCCACACCTTAAATTTCTTTGCCTTATTCCAATTGTTAAATTTCTAATTTTTCTTTCTTTTGTTTCATGAGATGAAGCATTTTTTTCAGGGTTCATAGCACAGCGATCCATCCAGTTACAGAGGATTTTAATATTCTGACTGGATATCCTTTTTCTTCCCCGGCTTGTGAGCTTAATGGGCACCTCACAAGCAATGGATTTTTGTTGACATATCCCTCAAAGGATTTCTGTAAACTTTCAGTGTAACCTGAAGTTTGGACTGCGCAAACTTAAACCCAGGCATCTCCCTCCTCCTCTGGGATGAGGAGTTAGGGTTAGGGTTAGGGTTAGGCTTAGGGTCAAGGTCAGGGTCAGGGTTAGGGTTAAGGGTAGGGTTAGGGTCAGTATTAGGGTTGTGCTTATGCTGAGGTCTGGGTTAATGTTAGGGTTAGGTTCATGGTTAGTGTTATGTCAAGGTTTGGTTTCTGGTTAGCGTCGAGGTTATGTTTAGATTTAGGGTTTTCTTTAGCATTACTGTTAGGATTACAAAAAGGTCAGGGTTTTCTGCAGGTGCATTCACGTTTATCTCCATCCACCTAGCTGATTTGGCAGCTCAAATCTGTACAAGGCTCTCTCTTTCTTATTCATTACTGGGGTCACCTTTCACATTTAGCCGGAGTTCCTGAATTTGTGTTTTATTTTTTGGCCTTTAAGTGAGTCGTTCTTAGGTCTCTTCCAGCCTGATCTCTTCCACAAGCTACTGCCTCACGTTCACAGCTTTTTCTGTTCCTTTTCAGTGTTTGGGACCAGCCCCTTTGCATTTCAACAAACACTTGGTGGAGGGTTTGAACCTTCTAATTACCCTGTAGAGTTCTGGCTGCCGAGGAAGAAGGGGAGAGACATCTTTCCCCTGCCCTCGGCTGTGGTGGGACCTTTCTGCAGCCCACCACGGCACAATTACAGTTATTCTCCCAGAGGGTTTGGGGTCCCTGCTATGGCACTTCCTTGTCTTCTCCCACCTTTTGCAGTGGCCTTTTCCTTGCTGGGCAAACGTTTCCTCTCCCGCCGTGTCCTGGAAGCTCTGTGCAGCCTGTCCAGAGCAGCAGCCCTTGCCATGGACAGCCACTGCCATCCAGCGACTCGGCTGATGAGGGACAGGGAGTGGCCAGGGCAGGATGGCATTGCTCCTGCCTTGGGGAGGAAGGATGGTGAGGAAGAGCAAGTCCATGGCTGTAGCTGGTAAAGAGGAGCCGTGGCACTGGGGGTGGAGGAGCCGTGCCTGGAGAGGTGACCCCCAGGATAGGTGATGCTGCTGGGAACATGGCACACAGGAGCTGATGGCTGGGCTGGGACTGCAGAGGATGATCCGTGTAGCTTCCCTGGGCATGGAGAAGGGATGGCCAGCAGCAGGTCCCTGCCAGAGCCTGGCAGAGTTTCCATCCCTGGGAAGAGAAGGGTGGGGAGTTCACCTTCCGTTGTTTGCACGCTCACACCAACCAGGCTAAACCACAGAAGTGTGTTTATCACAGAATCATGGAATCACTTAGGTTGGAAAACCTCTCAGACCATTGAGTCCAACCATCGACCAGCACCACCATCATGTTCACCCTAACCCGTGTCCCCAAGTGCCGCATCCACGTTTTATGAACAATTTCAGGGATGACCAGCGGTTCTGTGAAGAAATCTTCCCAATACCCAACCCAAACCCCCCCTGGCACAGCTTGAGGCTGTTCCCTCTCATCCCCCTTGTTCCCTGGGAGCAGAGCCTGTCAGGAAGTTGTGGAGTTATTATTAAATAAACCATTAAAACGTTTTCTTATCTGGGCCCCGGGTAAAGATTTCCTATCACGATGCAGATGAATGCCAAACAACCCCTGAAATGTTATTTTAGCCCATTTTTAACAACATTCCCCAGACAGCCCTCTGTGGATGTGCCAGAATGGGGTCCTGTGACCTTGTTCAGAGCTTTCCAGATGTTGCCTTGAGCTCTGGATTAATCATTTCCCTTTCCCCCCCTAATTTGACTCGATTTTCCTGCTTCTGTTCAATGCAACTGTAGCATCCAGAAGTGGGACTCGATCCATGTGGGCCCCTTCAGCTCAGGATATTCCATGAATCTGTGGTTCCATAAACGGGTGCTCACACCTGACTCTTCCCCTGCAAGCTCAGCTGCCCCAGAATTCCTTCGGAGACCCTCTGGCATTCAATAATATTTAGCAATGGATCATATAGAAGGTGTTTAATGATTAATGGTATTTGGAAAAATATCATATACCCCGAGAAGTTTTACACTCTCTCTATTCCCATGCCAGCAAGTGAAGATTTGCAGAGTGAGGTAATTTTATTAAACCAACTGATAAAACTGGAAAAAAGAAGAGAAATGCTTTGGAAATTCAACATCTTCTTTGAGTCTTAACCAGAAACTGCAAATTTCTTGCCAAGTTCTGGCTGAAAATAGCTGTGCTGAGTTTCACCTAATTTTTTAAATCAGCTTGGAATTAAAGGATGGTTGGTGAAAATGTGGAGTGTGATAATTGTTGTGAAGTAAAAGATATTGCTGGAGCCAGGAGCAAATAGTGGGAATCCAGAGTTGGTCTCTGAATTAGCTCCAGGCTGACCTTGGGGACCCATTGCCCATCAGCAGCCCTAGCCCATGCTTCCTTTCACTTCCATCCCAAAGGAATTTTGCATGCTCTGAAAGGAGCATCTCTGCTGCATCTATCCTGGGCTCCAGAAGACTTTCTGGAGCTTGGAGAAGCTCTGGGAGTGCTACACGATGCTTCACTGCCTGTGAATCCATGAACAACTCCCTTTCCACACATTAATTATAGGTTTTGCTGAAGGAAGTCTAAGGAAAGACAGAAGGAGATGGGAAGAGATATTCAGACATTTTAACGATCTCTTCCTGTGCCTAATGGAAGAGGGTTAAATGCTGAGTTCCATAACTCTTCAAAACCTTTGGGTAAGCACTGACCGAGGCAGTTACGAGTTGCTGCATGAACTGTGAAATTGTCCAGTCCCTGCTGGAAAGCCCTGACTTTGCCAGGGCTGGAAATTCCCAGGGCGATGCTCCTTTGGCAATGTGCAGGTGGTTGAAAGGCCTCTGGATAATGACACCCCATGAGCAGGCAGGTTTTTATCTGGGGGATCCACACCGAGCACAGTCACCCCAGATGGATACGAGGGTACAAATGGGCAGTTAGTCAAGAAGTCAGATTAATAAAGCAAATACAATTTACAGCTGTTAAAAATTAACAGTGCTGTGCTCAGGACGTTCCCTATGTGTGTCCCTGCTATCTTAGGAATATTTGCACCTTTGTTTGCTTATGGGACTGTCTGAAGTTTGGGGACTGGGTATGATGGAGTTTTCTTTGCTGTGGCAGCCCCTGAGCTCACAAACTCCCGGACTGGGATGTCTCTGATCAAAGCCCTTTGGCTTAAATAAATTCCACTTCCATCAGCCTTTTTGTTTCCTGACTACACTTTATAAACGTGGGAACACATCCCAAAATCCTTGGTGTGCCAGTGATGCTCTGCCATGATCACCACATTTTTATCCTGTGGACCGGGATATATATTCCCTATTTGGAAAACAGGGAAGGGAACAATTAAATGGACACCAAGCCAAGGATGTCCTGGGAATGCAGAGTCATCCCTGGAGAATACCCTGGCTTAGCAGGACCTGCCTTTAACTTGTTGGATCAGGCATCTTTTCATCACCTTTCCTTGCCTGAAGCAGGAGATGGGAAGTGAGGCATCTGTCCCTGGCCGAAGGTACTTTTGGGCATCACAGAGCTAATGAAGGTCCAGGAAAAAAGGTGTCAATTGTTGATCTTCACATGGAATCGTTTGGGTTGGAAGGGACCTTAAAGATCAGCAGGTGGGGTTTGCTCACTGCTGCATCGGCCAGAAAGGCAGAAGCAACAAAGGGTTTGTGCCTGGCAGTGTCCAAGGCCAGGTTGGATGGGGCTTGGACCAACCTGGGACAGTGGAAGGTGTCCCTGCCCATGGCAGGGGGTGGAGTGGGATGGGCTTTAAGGTCTCTCCCAACCCAGACCACTCTATGATTCTCTGATGTGATTCTACAGCACGAGTGTGAATTTCCATGCCAGCAACAAATTTCTCAAAGTGCCTGAGCAAGACCTGGAGGAACTGTCTAGGAACAAACACTTATTTCTGTTTGATAGATTTGCAAACCTTCCTCCTCATCGGGGCAGGCTGGGAGATGGGAGCCCAAATAACCACTGTGATTTCAGTCCAGATTGATTCAAATGTAAGAAATTCACTCATTTGTAAGAAATTTACTCATTTTCTTAAAGACATCCCTGGCAGTCATTACACCAGTGATGGGCACGCTGTTACCACAGGATTGGGGTGAAGAAAAACCACAGTATTTCCAGTGTATTTTACTTCCTTGTCTTGCTGAGGGACTCACACATTTGGACTGGGCCTGATGCACAGCTGAGTGTTAATTTTGGTTCAAAAGTGACATAACCTAACAAACTCCTTGAGCCCAAGAATCACAAATAAATTATTTAAGTCTTAGAACCCGTTTGAAGAGAGACTGAGGAGCACTTTGCCTGTTTTGTTGTTGTTGGTTTTGTAGGTCTATTTATGTATTTATTTTAAGAAAAGGGCAGAAATGAACATTGAAACTCCGTTCTGTAACTCTGGGTTTACTGATGTAAAATTCCACCTCTCCCAGGAGATGGCAGAAGAGTCCCAGCAATGGTCACTGCTCGGTGACGGATGTTTAAGCACTGGGTAAAATCTGGGAACTGCTGAGCTCCGATCCAAATGATCAAAATCTTAAAAATTTACAGCCAAGGCCTTTCCTGCTGTCTGTAAATTCTCCTGCTCTGCACACAGCGATGTGTCAGGGCTGGCTTCGTGTCACACGTCCCCATGGCTGAAGGAAGGGGAAACAATCATCTGGGAGCAGAGGAGGGTGGAAAGGGCTGCGCTATCTGTTGGGAAGATGTTGGCTGAGGAGTGATGGGATGACAGTGTCAGGTTTGAGGTTAGGACTGGGACTGGAGGACTGAATTCCTCAAAATGAGATCACCATAATCACATTTTACAAGTCTGTGGGTGGGAGAAGATGGAAATGGCGACTAAGGGAGCCTCAAAGCTCCTGCACCTGGCTGTGTGAGGACTGGGGCTGTGGAACAGGGATTTTAGGAGCAGCACTGGCACAGGGTGTGTTGGACTGGCTGAGGGTGAGTTGGAGCTGCTCCAGCTCAGGACTGACACCTGGAATGTGCTGTGGAGGTATCTTGCAGACATGAGGCTGCCTGGTCACAGAATCCCAGAATGGTTTGGGTTGGGGGGGGACCTTAAAGCTCATCCAGTGCTACCCCCTGCCATGGCAGGGACACCTTCCACTATCCCAGGCTGCTCCAAACCCTGCCCAGCCCGGCCTTGGACACTTCCAGGGATCCAGGGGCAGCCACAGCTTCTCTGGGCACCCTGTGCCAGGGCCTCACCACCCTCACAGGGAACAATTCCTTCCCAAGATCCCATCCAACCCTGCCCTCTTTCATCCACCAAGGAGCTGTGGCAGCACATCATGCTCAGCCCATGGAGCTGTGGGGGGACCAGACGTGACATGGCCAACAGCCCAACTGGGTTTTAGATGGCCAACACCAAGGGCAGGGACATCCCCCTTTTCTGGGGTGCTTTTCTGCAGCTTTTCTGCTGCAGAGACTCGTTCAACCCCCTCTGTGTCCTCAGCCAGCTGTCCCACCTCCTGCTCACACGCACTCTGCAACTTAAAGGCTGTTTTCCAGCAAGTTGCTCTTGATCTACCAGCCTGAGCAGTCTTTAGCTCCATGAATATTTAACCACTTCATAGGAAGCTGAATGTCTTTAAGAGGCAGGAGAGGAAAAGCCTCATGGTAAGAGGTCTCAGAGCTGCTGTTCGAGGGGTTCCGTGCAGGGGAGCAAAGACTGAATCTGAACAACTTGATTGTCTTCTGCAGTTTCCAAAGTGAGTTCAGACTGATATTACAGATCTTACAGATATTTCAGATCTTATAGATATTTCAGATGTTCCCAACAAAAATAAGGAACCTAAATACCAAGGGCATGTTTTAGACAAGTGCAGACTTCATCAGGAACCCGTGACCTTAACCCTGCCCTCCAACAGGGCTGCGATGGAGGAAGAGCCAACCCAACCTTCTTTATCCCAAACTATAAAATCTGCACTCACAGAAGTTGCTCTGTGGTTTCTTTATTTAAAAAGCCAAGGTTTAACCAGGTTAACTTATCTGCTGCATTTTTTTTTTTTAAGTGTTTCTTTCGTTTTATCGCTGTGGTCTTTGCACACCTTACTCTGCTTGGAATCTAAATTTAATTAATTCAAGAGTTTTCCAGAACATCAGAGGCAAAAGGCACATACTGAATGATACAAAAATCTTCTTTTCTTTCAAGGTATATAAACAGCTGTCCTTTCATTTTAACAAAGACCTTCCCTCTCATTTGTCATAGAGAAGGATAACACCATTGCAAATAAAGATCATGTGTGGAAAAAAAATCTCACTTGCCAGATCAAGAATCTAAACTATGTAACTGTTTCCAAGATTACCGTGGAAACCAAATTACTACTAAAAGGACATTAATCTGTCTCTGACCCTGAAATGCTGTAGTGAAGGATTTTTGTTGTTACCCATTAGCTCTGCCCAGGAATTTCTTCAAGCATTTAGGAATTCAACATTAATTGCCTGTGAGGGTGAATAAGCCATGAAGTTACCTCCACAAACTCTCTCCCAGATCAAAGCAACACCCAAAACTAAGAGAAGAAAGAGATTTTTGGCATTTTCAAGCTGCAATTTGCATGATTCAGGTGCAGTTGAGTGTGGCTTTTGCATGGGAATATTTCTGCCAGAACATGATTGGCATCCACAGGCACCACATCCAGAATTAAGCAACAACTGTATCGATCTCTGCTAAAAAAGTTCTGAAGTTTAAAGAAATTTAAAATAAAATTGTGCTCATCTGGCTCAGCCTCCCCACTGAGAAACAATCAACCAAGGAGCTCAGTGAAGAGCATCTTTGACTGGGGAACAAGCACAACTGAAATATAAACTGCTTAATATATAAAAAAATAATAGTTTTCTCTTAAAACTGAAAAACCCCTTTCTGTATATGCTTATAGACCTTTTAAAAACATGTTTTGATTAATTTTTGCTATTTTTTTCCTGGCTGCTGTCCCAGTTAGGGGAGACTTTCCCTGGAAACAGCTCAGTGGGGAGCAGAAAGGGTAGTTCAGAAACCAGAATTGAAGTATTCTGTCAGATCTTTCCCCTGTAAGCCCAGCTCTGTCCCTTGCAGCCACTGGTCACTTGGGTTTTCTGCTTAGAAAAATATATTTCTAGATTCAATTTGCAGATTTTTTTTTTTTTAGTTTTAGCATAAAATTCTTCCCATTTTCTTGGAGTAAGGGGTCAAAGCTGTGCCCAGTGGGGGGATGTGCTCCGGGATGCTCTGAGGCTTCATGTAATTCCTCTGGACTGGAAGAGTGTCCTTCCTTCAGGAGGAGACAAAATGTTCACTGGAGGAGTCTGAGCTCAGCTGATGATGTTGTGGAGGGGGAATATGCAGAACAAAGGTCAGAAAAAAGGTTAGACAGGACAATTGGCAGCTGGAATGGCAGGAACTGGTTCTCTCTTCGGCAGGATCAGTCTCTGCTGGAGCTGAGGTTAACGACCTTCTCCCCCCAGCAGGAATCTGGGATCCAACCCGTCTGGGATCCCAGGGAAACACCTGGACCAGCAGCTCATTTATCTCACTGTGTTAAACCCCCCTCGTTTTGTCATAACGCAGAATCCTTAATTCCAACGGCACAGTTTTGTGGGTTTTTGTTTTTTGTGTTTTTATGGTTTTTTTCTGGGAATGACTCAAGACCTTTGTCCTAATTCACTTGGAATTAGTTATTGTGAAAAACCCATGGAGTGGAAGTTTTTCCAGTGTCTGTGTGTTTGTGCATGTGTGCACACCAGGTTAGCCATGGTGGTCCCACTCTGGATATAAACTGTTCTTCAAGTGATCAAAATCCCAGGAAATTTATACTTATCATCACCACTACCATGAAAGTGATTTTCAGGAATTTCATACTTGATTTGACAGTGTAACTCAATTTATATTTGGGGATTCAAAACATAAATACACCTGTATAAACACACACCATATGGTTCACTGGATGGTTTTGGTGATCCATTGATTATTCATTGGTTATTGAAAGAATTATTATTTTTATTGGGCAACTCTCAAATAAATGAAAAAACGGCCCAAAGATTGTGAGTGTGTTCTTGTACCATACACATGAGTACAATTATAGGTGTTTGTCACAGGTGGAGTGGTTGTGGGAGGATCAGCAGGGACAATTTGATGTGAAAACTCTCAAACTGTCCAGGACGAAATGAGATCCAACCCCCTGTGCAATGCAACGCAACTGAAAATGGGGTAAGAAAAAGTAATTTAAGCTTCCTGCAATAGCACAGAGGAACTCCAGGCTCTCTTCGTGGGCAGACAGGTGAAAGCAGAATTATTTGTTCTACCTGTTCCACAAATGTTGAAAATTACTTTGTTAAGGGGAAAAAATAATCTATATTTAATTTTCAGTGGGACCACTTAAAATTAAATGGTGTTGAAAACAACACATTTTGTTCTTGCTCTGTCTTTGGGAAAATGAGATTTTTAGCTCCACTGTGGATTTTTCGTTATTTCACATCAAAATCTTGTAAAACACAAACACACAAACAGTGCATCTTTATGCCCTTCTGGGATTATGTGTCTGCTTTTCAGCCGACCTTTGCCAAAGGCATCCTGGCACCTGCTGGAAGCAAAACAAATCAACAGAAACCTTTCTGCAGTTCGTGGTCACTTCTCATCAAGGAAGGGAACATCAAGGAACCATTTCCAGGCGTGTCCTGCAGGAGCTCTGAAATAATGACCCCACCAAACCCAAACGGCAGCTGGGTCCTCCCATGATCTGGGTCATGGAATCCTTTCCTCACGGATCTCACTCATCTTCTTCATCAGTCGTGTGCTGCCCATAAAGACCTCGCCCTCCACATTTCCAACCCAAACAGAATCAAGGAATCACTGAGGTTGGAAAAGACCTCCAAGATCAAGTCCAATCATTAACTCAGCAATACCAGGTCCACCCTTAATCCATGTCCCCAGGTGCCACACCCACGTGTTTTTTGAACACTTTCAGGGATGGTGACTCCACCACTGCCCTGGGCAGCCTGTGCCACTGCCTGACAGCCCTTTCTGTGAAGAAGCTTTCCCTAATGTCCATCCTAGACTTCCCCTGGCCCAGCCTGAGGCCGTTTCCCCTTGTCCGGTCCCTGTTCCCTGGGAGCAGAGCCCGACCCCCCCGGCTGCCCCCTCCTGTCAGGGAGTTGTGCAGAGCCACAAGGTCCCCCCCTGAGCCTCCTTTGCTCCAGGCTGAGCCCCTTTCCCAGCTCCCTCAGCCCCTCCTGGGGCTTCAGTCCCTTCCCCAGCTCCGTTCCCTTCTCTGGACATGCTCCATGTCTTTCTTGTCCTGAGGAGCCCAGAACTCTCCAGGATTCGAGGTGCAGCCACATTCCAGCTCTGCAGCCACATTCTCAGCTGCTGCTCCCTCCCAGAGCCTGGACAGCACAGACATGGAGCTGCTGCTACTCTTCAGACCCCTGAGTGCTCTGGGAGCCTCCAGCCAGCCATTCAAGGAGCAAGAGGACATGGAGAGGTGAGATGCTGACTCTGCGCTGCTGCCCAGCACACCCTGACTCCAGATCTGTGTCTCTGTGTGCAGCAGAGGATCCCCACTTGGGGAACCCCAGAGGACACAGCCTTAAGCTGCAGCAGGGGAGGTTTAGGCTGGGCATTAGGGAGAAATTCTTCACAGAAAGAGTGGCTGGGCGTTGGAAGGGGCTGCCCAGGGAGGTGGTGGAGTCACTGTCCCCTGAGGGATTTAAGGAAAGCCTGGATGTGGCACTCAGTGCCATGGTCTGGTTGATACGATGGTGTTGGGTAATAGGTTGGGCTCTATGATCTCAGAGGTCTTTTTCAACATAATTGATTCTGGGATTCTGGGATTCTGGGATTCTGGGATTCTGGGATTCTGCAATGCTCTGCCCACTGGCTTAGCCCTCACACCGACCAGCTCCTCTTTGGCCTCACTGTTGGGGGCAGGAGCTGAGGAATTCTGGGTCACCTTTGTACAAAGGGAAATGGAATATTGGATCCAACTGCCTGAGCACCTTCCAGAAGGCAGAACCTGGCTCTCCCTACCTGGCACCACACATCTGTGGGTCACTCATGATGGGATCAGCAGGTCTGCAAAACAAATACGTGGAAAATCAACCGGCACCGTCAGCCCCTTTTAGCACAGATGACTCTCCACTGCAAATGAAGATGATGTCTGGTTCAGGGGTTTGTCTTCATCACTCTCCTCTCTCCCCCTCCTCCAGGTGATGGACGTTGCCAATTCTACTACTCCTAATGGAGATTTATTCCAAAATAGCTCATCAGTGCTCACTGCTGACCACACCTTCCATGTCTTCGTCTTGGCGAGACCATCCAGGCTGGGAATGACAAACCCAGGACCTGCTCATCAGCAAGGCTGGGGGTTTATTTTTGTATGAAGCTTCCAAACTGAGATTTCACCTGTGCTTCTATCTACTGAGATAATGAATATCATTACATTTCCTCACCAGGTCCCTGAGATGACCTCCTGAAAGACAAAGACCTTGTATAAAAAAAAAAAATTAAAAGGCCAACAAATATTGGAGATTTAACTGTTTTCATTCTTTATTTTTCACTAAAGGTAGAAAATCGAAGGAAAATTGGGAAAAGCATCCCAGGGAGCTTTGGCTCAGGCCTGTGGTGGGGCTTGCAGAAAATTGTTCCAGATGACAACATTATTATTTACATCTCTGTGGTGGGGTTGTTTAAATGTGGGGCTATTAAAGAGTAGAAAGAGGGGACAGAAAGTACATTTTTTTTTTTGAAGAAAGGTGACATAAAATGGAGATGGGAAAGGGAATGTGGTTTTTTTGTGAAGAAGGGCGACAAAAGACAGGGATGGAAAGGGCAAGCAGCCATTCCAAGTTCAGGCTTCAAGCACCTGCTTCCACAGCTTCTCCCAGGGCCGTGAGCCTTTCTGAAAGGGGAATCTTAAATAATTAAAATCTGAAATCTGCTCACTGAGAGAAAGAATGAGCAGCTCTTACAAAAGATTGCATTAAACCTGTATTAAAGCAGAGTTCAGACTGAAGGAAAAGACCAGTTGGGGAGGGTTAAAAACCACCACAGGGATATTGTTGTGTGTGATAAATTCAAGAAATTCCAAGGGAATACTACACATCAAAATAATCCACTCATAGTTAGGGAAGAAAAGATGTTCAAGCTCTTCAGATTGCCCTAAATCGTACCGAAAGTGATGAGAAGTGTTTTTGTGGCTCTGCTGCCAACTCGTGCTATCTTTAAAAACAAACCCACATGTTCTGCAATATTTTGAGCCTAAAAAAGTAACTCAGCTGTGAAAAAAGCCAGATCTGGCTGTGTGGATTGCGTACTTCCCACTTATCCATATTTGAATGTCTTTCAAGTGTAACCTTAACTGAATAATTTGAGTTTATTGTGCTTGTTTTGAGAAAATTATCTCATCACAGAGCAATCACAACATCCTTGTAAGGCTGATTGGAGAAAGCCACGTTCAGAGAGGAGTTAGGAATTGTTCCCTGTCAAACCAGGGTGTTGCACCAAGTGTGATTCTGCAGGAATCTGTGTGAGCCAGCACGATCCAATATTTCCATTTAACACCTTGTATTGAACAGACTTTGCTGACATTTGCAGATGAAACCAGGCTGCGAGGGATGACTCGTACAGGGAGATGTTTCAGAGGAAGAGTCTCTTCTGGAGCCTGGAGGTGCAGTCCTGTGTTTTTTAAGGAATACACACGAGCAGGTACATGCCAGGCAATCCAGCAGGAGCTCAGCAGGAGTGGAGCAGCTTTGCAAAAACCTGGGGATTGTTATGGATTACAAACTTGATGTGGGATGTGAAATTGAAAAAAAAAAAGGGCAGGGACATGTTTCACTATCCCAGGGTGCTCCAAGCCCCGTCCAGCCTGGCCTTGGACACTTCCAGGGATCCAGGGGCAGCCACAGCTTCTCTGGGCACCCTGTGCCAGGGCCTCCCCACCCTCACAGGGAAGAATTCCTTCCCAATATCCCATCTAACCCTCTCCTCTGGCAGATTTATAGCACAAAAGTGATACAGCTCCCTAGACTTTACGGGAATTACCTGCAGGAATATTTGGAGAATGTTTTCAGACAGCTCATAACAAATGCAAGGATTCAGATCTTCATTCAAAGCAGAAAAAAGCACCTTGTGCTCTGGGGCCCTCAAAATTATAAATAAGGTTGACCCAGCAGCAGAGGACATTTGCTACAAACCTGAAGTGAAAGGAGGAAGATTCCTGGATTCTCCTCTCTGTGTTCTTTGCTGTTCTCCATGGATCCACCTGTAGTAGCCAGCACTGCTCCCGGGATGAGCACAGTGCTTGTGCTGGGGTTGTCTGTGAAAATCCCTGGGATTAACGTGGACAGCGCTCCAAATCCAGCTCCACCCAGTGATTTGTGTCACCTTCTGTCACCCTGTGGGAAGCGACTACTGCTCTGCTGATTCCCAGAGAAATATGAACTCACGAATGTTCTGATGTAAATATAATCCTCACAGAGGGACTCTGGGGATGACATCCCCCTCCTACAAATCCTAATCCTGGAAGCTGAAATTCCTTAATGTTGTCTGCAATGCTCCCTTGTGTGACCCTCTAAAGTGGAATAGCATTCAGCAGTTTTGGACTTTGAACTTTGATTTTCTGTTGTTTTTTTCCCCCAAAATCCCTGTGAGATATGGTCACCATGATCTGCTTCAGTTTCAGAGTCTGTAAAGCTCTTCCTCTGTGAGGGCTGGGCTGAAATTCTAATTTAATCCTTTGTGAGGTTACAAAGGAATGGTGTTCAGGAGAAGCGTTCATCCCTTTCTGAGGCCAGGAGGAAAGTGAGGGACAGGTTCCATGGAGGTTCACAGCCTCTCTGCTGTGATAAGGTACAAAAGACCAGAAGAGTGACCTTTGGGAGAAGGAAGGTCACCTGCGGAGCCCTGGGGCTGCCACAGCCTCAGTTCAGAGCAGGGCTGGGCCTGAAGGAGGAATCAGAGGATCCCAGAACGGTTTGGTTGGAAAGGACCTTAAAGGTCCTTAAAGATCATCTCACTCCCACCCCCTGCCCTCAGATCGGCACCTTCCGTATGGAACCACGGAATGTCCGAGGCTGCAAGGGACCCACAGGGATCATCCAAATCCAACTCCTGGCCCTGCACAGACACCCCAACAATCCCAGCCTGTCCCTGGGAGCGGTGTCCAAACGCTCCTGGAGCTCCGGCAGCCTTGGGGCCGTGCCCGTGTCCTGGGGAGCCTGGGCAGTGCCCAGCACCCTCTCAGTGGTGTCTGGGTGATATCCCCAAATCATCTCTGCCTACCTGCAGCCAGAGGAGTATTTTTCATAGTTAGTTCATAAACATTTCTGAAATGGTGATTGTGAGACCAGGAGCGAAATCACAAGTGGGAAATTGTGGGATTTCCAGCCACAACCTGCTGTTGTTTTATCTCTGTGGTGAACCACATAAACAACAGCAAAGAGATGCTTATGCCATATTCATCCAAACCACCCAAACACCTGAAACGGCATTTTCTTTGTCTTCAAGAGACTATATTTGCATATATTTACATGAATTTACAGTTTTTATATGCATTTATCTCCACAAACAAAATATTTAAAAAATATATTTACTACAGTATGTCACAGTGTAGGGAAAAAACTGAGTTTGTTCTCAGCTTCCAAATGAAAAAAAAGGATCAGAAAATGCTTTCCAGTTGTTCAAATAAAATAAACATTAGAAAAATACAGCCTAAACAAAAGAAAAGAAATACATGCTTACGCAATGTAATTGAAATTTCCCATTTTAGTAGTTTTGGCTCTGTTGCCTCAGTACCTGCTCTTTTTTAATATTACAAAAGAATCAGCACAGATGGCACCTGAATTTCCATTGTAATAAATCAGGAGAAAAGACATCACTGTAAACCCTCCTGTGGTGGATTTTTCCATGTGCAAAACAGGAAAATCCAGCCTTGCTGGACACACAGCTGAAGGACTCCTCACGATGAACCCATCTCCTGCAGTTTGTTTGGGGTTCCATCATCCAAATGAGGACCAGAGGAGCTGTGGCTGCCCCATCCCTGGGAGTGTCCAAGGCCAGGGTGGACGGGGCTTGGAGCAACATGGGATAGTGGCAGGTGTCCCTGCCTATGGAAACCTCTAGAACAGATGGAAAAATGAATTTGTTAAGGTTTGTCAGGTTATAAAAAAATAAAGAGCCAATTGGGAATCCCTTCCCAGGTGCTGAGCTGTTATAAATCTTCCGAAAGACGTGAGTCAAAACTGCAAAAAAAATTCTGTATGGAAGAGAACTGGCAGCAGGAGCTGTTGGAGCTCTGTGATCATGGGCACAGCTCCCAAACCACAATGTCCCAAAGTGGGCTGAGAAACCCCCAGTGCTGCTGTGCCCATGGGGGCAGCACGGTCCCTTGGACAGAAATCGGAGCTGTAGGAATTGCTTTGCCAGTATTTTGGGTACAGGGAGTGATAACAAATCTATTTTGCTACTCAGGAATCCTGTATTTTTCCTGCTCACTTTTTCAATTAAGAACTTTCAGGGAAATGCATACATTTGCCAGAAATGTAAAAATTTTCCTGGATCCGTGATGAATAATAGGGAAAATGAATAGAATTGTACAGAATCCCTGAATGATTTGGGTTGGAAGGGACCTCTAAGCCCAACCAGTTCCACCCCCTGCCATGGGCAGGGACATCTTCCACTATCCCAGGGTGCTCCAAGCCCCGTCCATCCTGGCCTTGGACACTTCCAGGGATGGGACAGCCACACCTTCTCTGTTCTGATAGTGAGGAGGTGGTAAAATTGCCTTAGATACAACCAAACCAACTTGTTCATTATCAAACTCCTTTATATAAAATTAATCTCATAAAGCTGCTGATTTTGCCAGGTGGGCCCACTGTGGTTCCATTCCTGTGGAATTCCTGACTGACATTTCACAACATCCCATTGATGCCTAAAGAGGCCAACCTAGAAACAGAGACTGGACAGGAGGAAGGGAATAAAGGTGGATATTTATTTGAAAGGCCTTCATAGGCACACCCTGGGCAGGCCAAAGGCTGCACCCAAGATGGACCCCGAGTCACGAGTTCTTCACACTNGGAGAGGCTTTGTTCTGTCTGTCTCAGCATGAGAGAGCAGCAGCTCCCAGGCTGCAGGACACTGCAGAGTTACACACTGGGAATGCAGGATTTGAAAAATATAGAAACTAAAATGTAAGGCATCACCGTGAGTTAAAAAGAGAAAAGGCAGGGGAAGCAGGTACTTGGGAATGGGGTACCTGGGAATTGGGTACCTGACAAAACACAACTCCACCTATTAGGAAATAAAGCGTTCCTGGCAAAGTCAGGTGAAAGTTCTTCCTCCTTCTCCAGCTTTATTTTCCAGCCTGCACCAGTGACCTTGATTCCCAGTGCAAAGACACAGGAACAGTGAGATCTCCCTCAACACTGCCTCAAATACAGAGCTGCGTCTTCAGCCGAGAAAGCTGGAAGGCCTCCATCCACTCACCCCAGATGTGTCTGGGTTTTTTTATGTAAAGAGGATGAACATGACTTGCAGGAGGGAAGACACACGGGCAGGGTTTGTCATGGTTCCAGGAAGGTTTGTCAGAATGTCCTGAGTGCTGCCAAAATGCCAAGCACCAAAATGGGCATTGGCCCCTCATTTTCCATGTTGATGTGAGGGGAACAGCATTAATCAGATGTACTCCATGACTCTCCTTCCCACAGAAGGAAATACATGGAAATTTCCTGCAAAGCCAAACCCCAGGTTTAGAACCTCAGGAAGAGCTGAGCAGAGGATCCTTGTGTCCTTGTAGCACCTTGCTCATCATGAAGGTCCAAGTCCCAGTCTTTTAGAAATGCTCCTACTCTTTCCTTCAATTCCAAGCTGGGCTGATCCAGCCTGGTCACAGGAATTTCTGTGGATGATGGACCTCCCACTCCCAGCAGGGTTCCCTGCACTAGATCAGGGTGGCTGAGCCTTTACCAGTCCAAATATTGGATGGAATATCTGAGAGGGTGGAGGTACTTCACCTCTTTGGTGACCTGTGCAAGGGCTGCAGAGAAATCTGGGGGAGAGAGCGTTTTCTAAAAGCCACCTTGAACCTCCCAGGCTGCAATTTGTGACTATTGCCCCTTGTTGGACTGTCTGGTACCACTTAGTTCTCTTCTGTCCTCTTTGTCATTGTCCTCCAAGTAGACATAGCTGCTGGTAAATCCATTCTTCAGCCTTCATCTTATTAACCCAGCTCAGATCCCACCACTCTCCTTGTACTCCCTGTGATCCAGGCATGACCATGGAAGTGCATCATCCCTGGAAGTGTCCAAGGCCAGGTTGGACAGGGTTTGGAGCCACCTGGGGTAGTGGCAGGTGTCCCTGCCCGGGGCAGGGGCTTGGAATGAGATGGGCTTTGTGGTCCCTTCCAGCCCAAACCATTCCATGATTCCATGATTGTCTTGGTCACCCTGCAGTTGTTCAGCACCTCAGGATCTTCCTGGGTAGTGGGAAAGCAGCCAGGGAGCACATGGTGAGGCAATGAACTAGAGAGGTTTTTTCAAAGAGCTGAGAAGTTATGTCTGTGTTCTGCTGGAACACTTTCCCCAAGAGCCCCTCAGTCCTGAGCAGGAGGCTGAATCCAGGTCAGATCTTGTGGCCTTGATCTCTTCTCCACAAGAACTCAGCTGCTCTGCACTGGGCACACTTTGGGTGTTACTGACGGAAAGGGATTTGAATTTATCTGAAGCAAAATTTATAGGAGGTCAATGGTCCCTTTCAGAAAACATCTGATATTTTTCAATCAAGGCAAACCAGCAATTAAATGGGGTGGACACTTTTATACAGCACTCCTGGATATTTTGATGCTTTGCAGAGGTCACACTGCTCCCACTAATCTTCCTTTGTGGATGGGAACGGGGCCAGTTCTGGTTCATTTATTGTGCTGTGTATTTTTTAAAGCTGAATTGTTTATTGTGCATCGGATTTTAATTTGCTTAGTGGTTTCCTGGGATTCTGAGTTACATTATTTGTCGGGAAAAGGGCTTTGTAAAATTATAACTACTGGGCCCAGTGGATTCCCTGATGTAGCACTTCGGTGCTGATATGCAAAGATTGCAAAATAATCAGTCAATGCTCAAACAGAGCATTGTGAGGTGTGAGGGTTTCCTCACAGTAGCTGGAATAGGAAAGAATTTCTTAGGGAAGAGCTGCAGACCGCTGTGGAGGGCAGAAATCCACATCCCAGTCTTCAACTGCTGTGTGAGAAAAGCAATATTGTCTCTCTAGATGACCTCAATGTCTGCACCAAAGTTGGGCAGAGAAATCCTCCCGACAAGCAGCAGGTCAGGACTTCATGTGGTCTCTTCCCTCGGAAAAAACATCCTAGAGGGGGAATATAGTGCTGGATAATTTTCGAGGACAGGATGGAAATGAGAAAGAATCTGAGAAAAATCAGTCTTCAATGATTTGTTGGGTGAAGAGTCTGTGGGGCTGAGTGGAGACGTGGCCCAGGGACTGTGTCACACAGTGGTGATGTTGAGGCATTTCAAAGGTTGCTGTTGACTTCTGAGGTCACCACGCAACTTCTGAGAGTGCTGAGGGACCAGTGGAAGCACTGGCATCTCAAAAGAGCATTCCCTGTGAGCTTCCCCCAAATCTAACCACACTGCTGATTTTATTTTTTTTAATAACCAAAGCCCCTTCAGCAGGGCACCAACAATGCCACAGAAGAGCACTGGTGTGGCCATGAGCTCTTTGCACACGCCGAGTCCTGCTGTGGGAGTCTCCAGGGTTGTTGCTGCCCTCACAGGCAGCTCCCTGCTCCTCTCAGGCCTGCTGGCATCACCAGCCCCTCTCCCACACCTTGTGTTCAAATATTCCTCTCTTTTTTCTTTCTCCTCCCTTTCATCCTCCGTTGATGGAAACCCCAATTTTTGTTGGATTAGTGTGTTTGTTTCAAGCACTCCTTTGTTCTGAGGGGGCTCCAGGGGCCATCCTTGCAGATGGCCACGGTGTCACAGCAACACCTCAGCACACGGTGACTCAGTCCCACCACAGGAATTGTCGGATGTGCCCTGCCCTTGCGTGAGGGGTAATTGCTGATTGCACCCATGCCTATCTCGAGCATTTGTTTTCTGCACCAGGGAGCCCTGGGTGGCTTCCAGGACGTGCAGCGTGGCCTGGCTTGCTTCCATCCCGCTCATGTTCCAGGCTATTGGAGCGACAGATTAAATCCCAGCTGCACTTCAGCAGGAGCACTCCGTGGTGCCCCCGCTCCCCCTGTGCCTGTGAATCTCCACCACAGGCGTTGGTTCAGATTCATTCTCTTCCCAGTTCCTCGGGGGCTTCTGCACTCTCTGAACCTGCTCCTACTCTGTGAGCACTGAGCTCGCATCCCACACAGCTCCCATGGCAGGGGATCACTCTGAAAACATCCCAGTCACCTTACAGGGACCTCACTCTTTGTCTCAGACATGAGTGGGGGTGTCAGGACAGCTGGATGTTACCTGAGCTTCCTTCAAGCACATGCAAGAAAAGGAGAAGGACAATAATCCTGATGCTGAAACCACTGACTCCTGGATGAATTAAATCCTCTTCCACATATAGGACAAGGGGGAATGGCTTCCTACTGCCAGAGGGTGGGGTTAGGTGGGATATTGGGAAGGAATTCCTGGCTGCGAGGGTGGGGAGGCCCTGGCACAGGGTGCCCAGAGAAGCTGTGGCTGCCCGTGGATCCCTGGCAGTGTCCAAGGCCAGGTTGGACAGGGCTTGGGGCACCCTGGGACAGTGGAAGGTGTCCCTGCCCATGGCAGGGGTGGAATGGGATGAGCTTTAAGGTCCCTTCCCACCAAAACTATTCCATGTGTTGTGTTTCTCTAGATCAGTCAGTGCTGGCTGTGAATACCCAGGAAGGCTGCCATCCTGGGAGCCATCCCAAAGTTTGCACACCCTTTTTGGGGACACCTCCCATTTTTGGATTCACTGTCATGGCAAAAAGTGGCCATTACCCCAATGAAATCCAGCCCCTCCTGACTCTCACAAGTCAGTCAGGACATCTCAGCAGTTACAGGACTTCATGTGGCATCAGATGGCACAAGGAAGGGCCAGACTGAGAGCTGACATCTTCCAGCTTGGACAAGTGAAAGGGAAGCTGGAGGCTCCTTTTTTTCCCTTATCTCTTTATTTTCTCACGTTTGTTGCTCTCCAAAGCCCCTTGATTGCTCTTTTCCCCACCTCCCCCGGATAAGTCATTGTAGACTTGTGCAATCCTCAAATGCTCTTCCCCCGCGTCGCACAACGTGTCCCACCCTCCAGCCAGTAACTCCTGTCAGTACATGAGGTGTTCCAGAGACATTTTTTGTCCCAGTTTGTCCCAGTTTTCCTGGCAGGCACCAGGGAGCATGGGTGGTGTTAAGTGATGGGAGGCTTTTCTGCATCTGCACGAGGAAGGAGCCCAGAGGTGCAGTGGCAGATGGGGACCCCGAGTGACACCCCTGAGGGGGTTCATTTCCTACAATAAACACAATGCCAACAGACCTTTGGGAATGGTGGGGCTGAACCCAAACCAACAGCAGCCAAATGCTCTGTCCAGGACAATATGCACTGGAATGGTGAAGAGTTCCCCAGTTTTACCAGTTCCCCAGAAGGAGCTGTGGCCGCTTTCTCACACAAGCTGTGGGAAGCAGCCTATTTGTCACCCTGGAATTGACCCGCTCTTCTCAGCAGAGCTCCTTTCTCCCACAGTTTGGGGGCTGCAGGGCACAATGTTTTCCAATTGCCTCTTTGGGAGCACTTTGCTCCCATCTTTCGGATTTTCTTTTTAACCTACCGCTTTTCTTACATCTTCATCAGTATCTCCAATAATTAGCTGGAAGTGATTGGAAATTGTGGCTGGACATTTTTATATTCGGCTCCCTCTTGTGCTCATTCCATCCTCCTGCTGACTCCTCTCTTCCCATGTTTTCCCACAACCTTTTGCCAGCAGGATGCTCTCATATCTCACCCACGGTGCTCAGGTGGAGCTGAAATGAAACGAAATGTGCCTGCCCATCCCTAGCAGAAATATCACTCCTTGGAGGAATAAATTGGGAGCTAAACAAGAGCTGCTGCCAGGCAGAGCTGGCACCAACCCACGATCCTGATAATTGGGTTTGAATCGGGAACGGCTGCCAGGGGAGGCTCAGCATCTGCCCGGAGCAGTTACAGCCAGATCGTGAGGGGGAAGGACGGGGACATTCCCTTCCTTATTTACCCTGTGCTGTGGCACTGGGCAGCACCTGGGCTGCGGAGAACAGAGTGGGGATGAGGGAGAAATGCAGGAACTGTGAGACAGACACTCCAAGGATCCCAGAATCCCAGAATCAATTAGGTTGGAAAAGACCTTTGAGATCATTGAGTCCAACCTATGACCTGACATCACCTTGTCACCCAGACCATGGCACTGAGAAGGACCGTGTGACACCCCTGGGAGAGGTTGCATGGCACAGGTCACTCCAGCTCCACCCGAATTCCTCCCAAGAAGTTTGGAGGAGCAGCAGAACTGTCCTGATATGTAAGTGTTCTGTCTCGTGATAATCTTTGTGTTTTGGCTTGGGGTGAATGTCCAAAGTTCTCAAAATGCCACGAAGCCAGGAACCTTTGTGTGTGCAGTGGGCAGGTCTTGGAGATCCCCAAGGGTCCATGGTAAATAATTAGACCCTTAATTACAGGTTGCACGCACCATCTCAGTGACAGCTTGTGGCTGTACTTCATCTGTGCCGTATTCCTGCAATTCCTGTTTGTGTCTGAGAAAGGGCCTTGAATCCTGCCCACGGGAGAAAGGAATTTTCTTTCTGTTTTTATGTCTTTGAGTGTTTCTGGGCAAGAGATAGCCATTTATTTTTATTTCTTTTTCATAATTTTTTTCAACTTGGATAGTGCTGGAGACTGTATTTTAGCTCTGTCTGCGCAGTAGTTCCACCTGTACTATTAAAACCATGTTTGCTAATTAGCCATGAGGGGCTGGGCTGGGTGTGCCAGAGCACGGAATGTTGAGGAAAAAGCACTTTTCAGGACAATGATGTCAATTTGGGGAATAGGCTCCACTTCAGGCTCTGAGAGGAAAGGAATGAAAGGTGAGGGCTCCATGGGCTGGAGTGATCAAAGACAGGGATCTTGGAGCAGTGAGGGCTGGGGATAAATGGGACACAGCTCCAAAAGAGAATGGGAGCAAAGTCATTGTAAATGAGGTGAAGCTGCAAGAGAGAGTGGGAGCAAAGCCATCCCTTTATGCAGATATCGGTGTGCTCCTCACCTGAGCTGATATTCCTGAAGGCAGAGTCCTTCCAAAGGGGAAGAAGTTGTCATAACTGATGTCATGTTAGAATGGGGCACAACAAGCACCACCCTGTTTTGTTTTGAGCTGATAATCTGTCAACCTCAGGTCTTCAGGGCAATGGTGATGCAGCAAATTGAGAACCTGTCCTTAGCTGACAGCAGATTCTGGAAGTGTTCCCCTTCCAGCTGAAGAGATGCTCGTGACAGCAGGGCCTGGGTCCATCCCAGCCAGCTGGGGGCTGGGGATTTGTAGAGTGTGATTCATCAACTTATTCCAAATATTCCCTTTAGTGTGAGGGATTCACTGCACTGACTGGAGTCGTTAAAACTCACTGAGAAAGGAGTTCAAAGGGTTCCAAGTTCTGAGATGTAGGAGTTTATATTTTTCCAGATTATTCTCATTCTTAGTGGTCCAGAGTCTTTTAACTTGTAGAGTAACTACAGTTTCAGGGACACTATTACAATATTATGTGGTTTCATTAGTGCTCCTTAGGGCAGAATTTGGTCTCTTAAACCGATAAAATAAGTTTTGTTCTTGTCTGTTTTTGATGCTGGGAATGTTAATGAAGCATTTTCTATTTGTTTGGTTCCCTGATGAGTAATTCTAAAAACACTTCTAAGCACTGTGTTTCTATAGGCTGTTGCAGACACATTGAGTCACTTTTTAAAGCACAGATTCAGTGAAAAATGAGCAGATGGGCAGATTTTGCATGTTTGTTGTATGGATTGTGGAGCCAGCCTCTGACATGGGTGAAATAACAGTGGGATATTTTTAAATTCAGCAGCAAGCGTACACAAAAGCTTAAACATTATTCATAGTGGTAACTTAGATTCTGTATAAAAATGGAAAGTTCACAAGGAGCTGTTAAAGCTGGTAAACAGCACCTGCTGATTGAGTCAGGTCACCCCTGGTCACAGAGCTGGTTCTGCTCCTCTCAGGATGCTGTTTTGGCACAAAGTGACAGAAAGAAGTTTGGACTCAGGATTGTGACTCTGGCTGCTCTCCATGAGTGACTGGACCACCCAGAACTCCACCTTGTCCTGTCTGCCATGCACGGCCTCTCCCAGATCCTCTGTACAGATCTTCCAAGGTCCCCTCTCCCCCCTCTGTGTCAGGGAAGGGTTCTCCTGCCCACACAGAGTTCTTGTTCACCTTCCCAGGGTGAGCCAGGCTTTGGTGAGATAAACTTTGCTGCAGTTCAGGAGTGGCAAAGAGCATAATTTGCTGTTAATGAGAATGAATTAGAGCCCCCAAAATGTTGGTGAACAGGTGTGAGGGTGACTCACTAGAAAAGACTTGGTGTCTGCATTTCTGGTGGAAAACGAAAACATCTCCAGCTCTCCATCACACAGATGGAGGTTGTCCAGTGCGGTGTTTCCTCCTGGCCGGCGAGTGATGTGGCATATAAATCCTAATTTTTCTTGGAAGCTTTTGAGGGTAAGCAATCACTTCTTTTGTTTCAAAGCAAGAAGAACAGCCCCACACTGGCTCGTAGCCCTCACTCAAAAGAACCAGAATTAGACCACTCCAGGACCTTGCAATCAGACATCCCATCCCGTGGGCTTGGCTGTGTCAGGAATGCCACGGCAGTGATATTGTCCACAGGAAATCAGCACCAAATGTGCCTGCACTCATCCCTCTGGGCATGACCACACAGGACAGGGGCATTTCCATAGGTTTTATTGCTGTTGCTATAGCCCAGACTAAATACTTGAACATATGGGGGTGTACAAGGTGTGGGATGTGTTCATCTACAAAGTCCAGAGGAAACCAACGCACCAGCAGCTCTGTAAGGCAAGGTTTGCATGGTTCCATGTGCTGATCAGGGAACTGAAATTATCTGAGAAAAGGCAGGGAATTTCTGGGCTTTCAGTGACGGTCTCTCTACTCAAAACTGAAGCTGAAGAACAGCCGACAGAGTGAAAACACTGAGAGAACCAGAGAGAAGGGAGCAGAGAGGTTTTTTTTCTCATCCTCTCTGAGACATGTCCACATCCAAGAGTCTGTGTGGACAAGCAGCAGAAGGATGTTGCTCTGCAAGAGGATCATCTCATACCAGAACATGCACTAGGAAGGGTCTTTGATTGTGCAAGTTTCTATCACCCCTTGTGCAGTGCCCCTGTCACACTTCCCTCTGGATTTCCATGCTGTGCAGCCTCTGCCATGCCCTGCAGTTTGGATATTCCCTTTAAGGTCAGAACTATCCTGCCCTGCCCTTCTGCTTGCTTTTATTTCAGCTCCAGCCAGGGCTGCAAACACAATATCCCCTAATTTTGAAGAGGCATTGAGGAGCCAGGACTGTGCAGTTGCGATGGTCCTGTCTGCCCTCCTGTCTGACACTGTCCCTCTCACAGTGAGGTGATGTTGGCCATTGACAGCACAGAATTATTGATTCACTGAGGTCGGAACAGACCTTCAAGGTCATCGAGTCCAACTGTTCCCCCAGCACTGCCAGGGCCACCACTAAACATGACCCCAAGTGCCACATTCACACATCTTTTGAACACCTCCAGAGATGGTGACTCCACCACTGCCCCGTTCCAAGGCCTGAACACCCCTTCTGAGAAAAAAAATTCCCAATATCCAACTTAAACTTCCCTTGGTGCAACTTAAGGCTGTTCCCTCTCCTCCTGTCCCTGTTCCCTGGGAGCAGAGCCCGACCCCCCAGCTGCCCCCTCCTGTCAGGGAGTTGTGCAGAGCCACAGGGGCCCTCCCGAGCCTCATTTTCTCCAGGCTGAGCCCCCACAGCTCCCACAGCCTGCTGCCTCAGACCCTTCCCCAGCTCTGTTCACATCTCTGGGCACTCTCCAGCCCCTCCATGTCTTTCTTGTCCTGAGGAGCCCAGAACTGACCCAGGATTCAAGGTGGGGCCCCACCCAGTGCCCAGCACAGGGAGACAGTCACTGCCCTGCTCCTGTGGTCACACCATGGCTGGGACAGGCCAGGTGCTATTGACCTTCTTGGCCACCTGGGCACACCTGGGCTCATGTTCAGCCACTGTCACCAGCACCTCCAGGGCCTTTTCCTCCTGGGGAGGTTTCCAGTCACTCTGCCCCACACCTGGAGCACTGCTTGGGGTTGGTGTGACTCATAGCCCCTGTCCTGCCTGCTATGGCATGGAGTGGGCACAGGAAGGGATAACAACACGCACCCGTGGCTCTGTAGGTGCAGGGGCACTGTCCCCAACGTGGTGCTCCCCAGGCTGAGGCACTTTCCCTCAGCATCTTCACTCCCAGCTGCAGAAACACAGTGGGTATGTTTGCATCCAGACATCCTGCCCAAAACACACAGAAGGGTTCCCATCCATTCCTGAACTTCCACACCACGCTCACACTTCCCTGGATACTGAGACAGTCACAGAGCTGAGTTCAGCTGGAACATCTCAGCTTATGTTCCCATGCCCCTGCTCACAGGAGTGAGCTTTGACTTCTACACTGCTCCAACATCATTTGAAGGACCAGCACTTCTGCAGAAATCCAAGGAGCCAAGACAGAACCACATTGCTCTGCACTTTTCAAAGTTTGTGACCCAGGAAAGAAACAGACCCTCACTTCCCAGGAATCCCAAGCAGGGCCTGGTGTCAGACTGGCGCCATTTTTAGCACATAATGCTTTTGGCAAACCCAGATAAAGGATCTTGTTTGTGATAGATGGGCTCCTGGAAAGCCCTGGAAAAATCCTTGGACTGATGAAGAGACATTTTCTGAGAGACCCAGGGAATTCTCAGCCCTTTGATGACAGCAGTTGATCACCACAGTGGTCATCAAACAGACAATATAAGAGTGGACACTTCAGTGCTTGGCTTTTTTTATGGCATCCAAACACATCCATCCAGCACATTCCCACCTCTTTTTCCTGCAGGCATCTCCAGGTGCCAGCTGGCCTGTTGTGCACTGCTGGGGGCCAATGACAAGTCATTAAAGTTGTCTTAGAAGCGGGAAGGATTTGTTTGGCAAAAGAGTGATTTGCCACCATCCTTCCCTTTTGAATGGCATCCACAAAGCCTCACAGGCAGGAGAGTCTGGTAAGACACAGATTCGGAGCCAGCTCCCAGGAGCGGTGGGAAGAGGAGGGAATGTTTAGCTGTAGAACACGGGCTTGCGCTGGACACGCACCACATTGTAGGTGTTCAGCCCCGGGGCGTCAAAGCCAGGAGACAAACCCTTGCGGTCGAAGGGGTAGAAGTTAAAGAGCTGCCCATTCTGGGTCTCCAGCGAGATGGAGGCAGAGCCCAGGTGCAGAACACATGGGAACTCCTTGTCAAATACGACTTGGAAAACGCGATCTTCCAGGTGGTGGAGCTTGATTGTCCTATACTTTTCAGGGATCAGCTGTTCCACGTGAGGCCCAAACTGCTGCATGACCAGCACCCCACCAATTCCAACTTTGATCTCATAGAAAGTCAGGTTGGAATAGGTGTAGTAGCCAACATAAGGGATTGGGTTTGGAGGAGGAACCAAGCTTTTGTCGGCCTCTCTGAACGCTGTCTCCATGGCAGGGATGAGATACTCGTATGTCTGAGTCACAACGTCCCCACCCTGAGGTCTGGGCCCTGCCATCAGCACGATGAAGCTCAGGCGGAGCTTGGGGATGAGAGAGAAGGTTGCTGAGTAACCATCGAGGTCCCCGTCCTTCCTGATGACATCGTATCCCAACTGCTCGTTAATCTCCCAGGGCGTGCCCGTCTTGTTAGCGAAGTATTCAACGGAGCACTTGAACAGGGGCGTCAGCATCGTCTTCACCGTGTCGGGCTCGAGCAGCCGGCGGTGGTAGGTGCCCAAGAAGACCATGGCCAGCTTGGCCAGGTCGGCAGCCGTGGAGTACATCTGGCCAGAGGGCCGGTACCAGCCCAGGTCGTAGAGCGGGGCCGGCTGCTGGCTGCCGTAGAAGCCCACGGCCATCTGGGAGCGGATGGGCGCCGTGATGTCGAAGCCGGTGTCCTCCATGCCCAGGCGGTCCAGGATGTTCTCCGAGATCCAGCGCTGGTACTGCCCATCAGCTGCGTGGTCAGCCAGCACGTGGGCCATCAGGGAGAAGGCCAGGTTGCTGTAGTGGCATCTGGGAAGGAAGAGGAATATGTTGGGATCAGCTGTTCATCAGTGATATGCAAAACCAGTGGCTGGGTCTCTCTTCTTCAGGGAAAAATTCGCATTTTATAGAATGAGAGATGAAGGAGAGACAGAGAAAAGCTGTGTGTAGTTGCCATGATTTGTTGTTAAATAAAGAAAGAGAAACGTTTTGTGGGAACGTCAGCAGAGCTGTTTAATCCTGATGTACAAGAGAGAGCTGGAGATGGAAAAGAAAAAAACCCTCTGTATTTGCATAACCTGACTTGCTGTTTATAATTGTTCACCATCCATTCTTTTTAAGAGCAGTGTGGAGAGTTCCAGGTGCTCACCTTAAAGGTCTCGAAATCCCAGGTAAACCTCTTTGGGGATTTGCCATGGGATAATCACTTAGATGCCTAAGCTACCTTAAGATGGTAAAAGCACTTAAAGAGCACATAAAAGCAGCATCCAGCAACGTGGAGTCATTAAAGAAACCTGAGTGCTCCAGTCTTTAATATCCATCAAGTGATTGAAGTCTTTACACTTGAATGAAGTTTAATGGCATGAAGACATGAAGGGGCATTTTTTTTTAAACACATTTTCAAAATTCATTTTATTTTCAACCCTGTTGGTTTTTTTTAATTGTGTGAAGCCACACATCTCATTGAGGCCTATTTAGATAATAAATTTGATACCACTTCAATATTTTCCAACCCATTTAGTTGACTAAAAGCATGATGAGCATATATATTCTTACCCTAAGAATAAATACATTCTGTATGTAAAACCTTGTGTCTGAAATGGAGCTGAATTTCAACATAGAAAAATATGTTAAAACATCTATATCAGTGAATGGGAACTTCCTTTGGGAAGAATGATCTGTTAGCTGGGCAGTATAACAAAGAACAAGGAGAGAGAGTGAAAACTGTCAACATATCAATTAATAAGACGCTGAGAGACGATGAGGGGATGTCGCTATTTATCTTCGAGGGAATCATAAAATAAAGATACCAATAGAGATAAGTTACAATAAAGATATAAAAATACCGAAGAAGATGATGGTATTAAAATCCTAAAATCCTTTAAGGAATATCTGTTGTAGCCTCCTGTGTGACGTGGGACAGAACTAACACAAGTGAGCATGGTAGATCCTTGGCCATCCTGGGTGAATTACTTCAGACCATAATTAATTTCCAAACAATTTTGCAGTCTTAGAAAGTTTCTTCCCAGTTAGTTAGAATCATTCCCTTCATCTGCTGTCCACTTGATCCTGTTGACGGCTGTGGGGAGGTGTCCAAGGCCAGGCTGGACAGGGCTTGGAGCAACCTGGGATAGTGGAAGGTGTCTCTATCCATGGCAAAGGGGTGGAAAAAGATGATCTTTAATGTCCCTTCCAACCCAAATCAGTCTGGGATTCTATGATTCCATGATATTTTTGAGTGTTTGCAAGCCAGGTAACAGACTTTTAACAGGCTACAGGAATTGTAACAAGCATTCATAGACCTTTTAGGTAATCTAGAGACATGCAACTCACCACAGACACGATTTTAACTGAAAACTGTGATGATTTAAACTCTTTAAATTAAAGCGCCTTTCCACTTTTGAAAACCTGCATCATTTAAGACTCATTAAATGAACTATAGCAGTTTAACTTGGCTCATCTGGGCTTAAAAAATTAAACCCAACCCTGAGACCTCCAACAGTCACTTTTTCCAGCCTCTGTCAGGTGTGTGGGGAGATGGCTGAAGCTCCCTTTGGGAACGGCTGCCTTTTATCCACTGGCCATGGAGGCTGGCGATGGGGCTGAGAGTGGGGAACACACCCAGACCAAAAGCTCCTAAATGAACGTCTCTGACCTGGTTCCTGGGTCAGCCACCAAGATGTCATCTTTGAGCAGTGCCAGGGCGTCCTGGGTGTTGCCCTTCCAGAGCAGGCTGGTGGAGCGCAGCCTCCTGGGGAGACCTGTGCCATGGGAAACAGAGAGAAATCATGGAAATGATGGTTCCGGTGAAGACAGAACAAAGGCAAGGTTCAATGGCCAAGTGGAAGCACCAGTGGTGGACACGAGAGCTCTGGAGACACAGCAAGGGCCTGCTCCTGCTGAGCTTCAGGACACGGCATCAGGGAATGGACTCCTGACTCTGGGTTACACAGGTCCTACCCCAACATTAACTCTGGGCTGCTGCATCTCAGTGAAAATGCCTCGGTGAATGATGGAAAATATCCTGGATCTCCAGGTGTGGTTTGGAAGAGAGGGGCAGATGCGGTGTTGGGGAATCCCTGTCTGCATTTCCACATGACTGCATTCCCTTGACTACAAATGTGTGTAACAGCCCCTTTTAACAGGATTTCATTCTCTACACTTCACCACAGACGGCTTAACTTATCTGGACAACTCCAGGCTTGGCCTAAAGTATTTTTATCTTCCCCCTCATCTTTAGCAACATTTATTCAGGGTTTCTGAATATAGAAAAAACTGGGGTTCTTTCCACTTCCAATTATTCAGGGTTTCTAGATGTAGAAAATATCAAGTTCTTTTCACTTTTAATTCCTCACTGAACATAGATACCCTAAAATCTTTTGGTCAGTACTTTTTAAATCATCCCAGCTCCTCTGCACAGGATCTATGGCTTGCCTAGGCCAGAACTTGGATTACTTTTGAAATGGAATCCTTGCTGCCATTTGCAGCTTGCTTTGATGTGGAGGTTTGGGAGGAAATTGGGAAACGTGCTTTTGACGGAAAAACTACTCACAATCGTGTGCTCAGTGACCATGTCTTAATCACAGATTCACTAAGGCTGGAAAAGCCCTCCAAGATCATGAAGTCCAACCATTAACCCAGCACTGCCATGTCCACCACTAACCCATGTTCCCACGTGCCACATCCCACGCTTTTTGAACACCTCCAGGGATGGTGATTCCACCACTGCCCTGAGCAGCCTGTTCCAATACTTCACAACCCTTCCTGTGAAATTTTTTTTCATAATATCTGATCTAAACCTCCCTTGGTGCAACCTGAGGCCTTTTCCTCTTGTCCTGTGTCCCGGCAAAGCTGAATGAGGCCCCATTCTTTTGTGGCAGCAGCACTTGTTTTTCTCAGCTGGCCTGAACCTGTCATTTGAGCTGGAGTGAGAGCTTCTGCCCCTGCTCTGGGGTTATTTGTGCAGCTGTGTGACCAGATAAGAGGTGCACTGACATCTTCCAGTGGACAACAGACTCCTCCATTACGTACTTGCCCCAATGACAGCAAAGGAAATGTTGGAGCAGTGGGAGAGTTCACCAGCCCCGTGACAGCAGTGCAGTGTCTCCTTGAGGTTCATTGGAAATGATAAACCAGAGCATAATATAATCCAGAGTCATTGATTTCTACCTCATGGGCTGCTAATTGATGTGACAAGCACGTTGTTAATAATTTACAATCACATCCCATCCTGTCATTCGTGTGGATTTGAAAATCACGGTCTTAACAAGCTGGAGCTTCCCTCCAGCAATGGGCCCGTCGAGCGCTGAGGAGAAAAACCTTTGGAGTTACTTTTGTAATATGCAATGGAGAGACCAGATAATGAGGATCTGTTACAGATCAGTTTCCACTGGAAGAATTGAGATGAAACCCACTTTACAATGTGTCATGCAGCGGCTTTGATCCTGGTGCTAAGCAGAACTTATTCCTTTTTGGGGTTTGACACACAGTAAATGGAAAGTGGAACTGGAACATTCCTTTGATTTGCAGCTGGGATTTTGAACCTGTGCATCTCCTTCTCCTGAATTGTCAGGGTCCAAGGGTTGGTGTGTCCTGCTGGGGTGGTCTGGAAATTTGGGCCACATTCTAAAATCCAAAAATACATTGGAGCATAAAAGGAGCTGAGCAGGGGCACAAATCCAGCACAGTGATGGAAGCAGTGGAAGTGCTGCACAGTACAAGCAGTGATGGCATGACCAGGTACCCTTTTGACTTATGCTCCTCACAACATTTCTGCGGTGCACTTCACCCCTCCTTGGGTGACAGGAGCAGTCAGAGCAGCTTCAGGTGCTCATGAGAGTCAGAGGGCACCAGGCAGAGTTGGTGCCCCTGAAGACAACATCGGGCTGGATAGAGCCATGCCTTGTCTGCAGAGAGAGGGGCTGGGCAGGGAGGTGGCCACTGGCCACATTGGGTTGTTTATCTGCTTCTTTCCAGGTTTCAGTATCATTCAGTTTTGGGGAGCCCTCATTTTCATATTGGCTTGCTTCAGGTGATGCTGTACCCCATCCTGAGGTCCTGCAAGTTGCAGACATGCTATTTTGATGTCAGGTCCTCATTTTAGGGCATTTATTCCAATCTGGAATAATGCAAGTGTTACAGAGATTAACCAAAATACCACATGGGAGATCGGCACAGTCTCTTTGGCCATTACATTTTGTAATCCCTCAGTCAAGTATTAGCAGCTTTGTTTCTGGGAAAGGTTAAAGTTCTTAGGGCTGTGAGCTCCTTCTCCCTTAATGTATCAGCTCCCCAATTCTGAAGGTAGCAGCAGATTAACACTCCTCTGACAGCCAGTGCCAAGCTATTAATAGCTCAGGAATCCCGGATCAGGAACCACACTGGCAGCTAAATTTAGCTCAGCAATCAAGATCTTTCTATTCAAAGCAAAGAGATTTGACCCTCAACTCCACATCTCAGAAAAATGAGAGCACTCGGGGCTGGAGTACAAAACACTGTTGTGCAATTGGAGCCTGATTTCAGGTCATGGTACCGAGGAGAAAGGAATCTGTGTTCACCTGAAAGGAATCTCTATTTGCCTGAAAGGAATCTGTATTCACCTGAAGGGAATCTCTGTTCACCTGAAGGGAATCTCTGTTCACCTGAAAGGAATCTCTGTTCACCTTGCAGGGGAAAAAACCTCCTCATCTCAGCCCCTTTCCTGGCAGGTGCCCTGGACAAGAGTTCCCTTTGAGCACTCGGTGAAGTTGCTGACACCCTGCTTCCAAGAGCCCTGCCTGGTCCCTGGGGAGTGCACAGTGCAGGCTCCAGACTGGGAAACAGCCTCTCAGCAGCCTTTTTTATTCCTGGAACATGGTCTGCTCTCTCTGTGGTGTCTTTTCAGGGGCACAGAGGCCCAGGGATGCACGGAGCTGCCTCACCTGAGAGCTGACTGGCCATTCTGCGCAGGGTGACTGGGGATGGCTTCAGTGGCATCGAGCCTTTTTCCAAAAACACCAGCCCATCTGCTGTGTATCTCTGCTCTGAGTCCTTGAGCCTCCCCAGAGGGTTCTTAATAACAAAGTTCTGGGCATAACGCTCCAAGGGGTCATCAAGGGACGTGACTTTTCCTTCCTCCCACATCTTGTACAACATAATGGTGGGGAAGATCTTGGAGACGCTGGCAATTCTGTTGGGGAAGAAATATTTGGAGAAATTCAGCATTAAGAAGCCCATGAATGAAGAGGAAAGAAGGTCAGTCCATGAGATCACCGTGGTTTTACGTGTGACACCTTTGCTCATTCCAGAGAGAATGGTTAAAACACAGGCAGGAAGTTTGAATTAATATCCTTAAATCTGCGTCTTTATAGACTGAAACATAACCTCTGTCTGTCCCCAGCAGTGCAGTGGGCTGCAGATCTCTTTCTATTCACTTGGCATTCATAAAATGATACAAATTGTAAATTACTGGTGAGTAAATACCATAAAAACTCTCAAGTAGTTTATTGGAATTTTAAGGTTAAAATTGCAGAATCGTTTAGGTTGGAAAAGACCTTTAAGATCATCAAGTTAGACCATTTACCCAGCACTGCTGGGCCCACACCAGACTGTCCCTAAATGCCAGATTTCCACAGTTTTTGGGTCTCTCCAGGCAGTCCCTGTGGCGCAATCGGTCAGCGCGTTCGGCTGTTAACCGAAAGGTTGGTGGTTCGAGCCCACCCAGGGACGAGGACCTGACTCCTGGCCTGTGGCAGGGGGCTGGAACCAGACCTTGAATGTCCCTTCCAACCCAAATCATTAAGTGATTCTGGAGGAAAAATAGCATGAGGTCATTTTACCATTATACAGGTGGGGAAGAAGCAGATAATCACAGCTGCTGAAACTTTCCAAAATTGTTCATTCCGGGGACAAAATTTTATAGTCAGAGTGCAGCCCATGTTTCTTAGATAACACAGTTACAATTCACTGCAAATTGGTCTTTAGAGGAAGGAAGCATTTCCTTCATCTTTGTTTTTGGTTTTTGCACACGTTAAGAGCTTGATTCTGTCTTAACCTAAAAAATAACAGCCAATATGACTTTGACTTCACTGGGACAATGAATAAGCTTATGGGTGTACTTTATGTGTTCAGTAGATATTCACCCCAAACATCAGTTTTTCCTAAACTGACATTTATTATTATTTTTGTAAATCCTGTGGCACTGTCTCCTCTCTGTTCTCCGAATCTGTGCCAGCTCTTGGTCTTCACGTTTGTGCCCTGGACATGAAACCATTCCCGGGTAAGGAGCAGTATGTTTTGAGGTTCTTTAGGGTCACTGCCATTCCAGCTTAAAATATTGTCAGAAATAAATGAAAAAATACATTAAAAAATCCATATTAACTCAGTAAGCCACCAGCATGTAACAATCTGGGAACTTGCTGAAGCATTGTCTCACAAAGTTCCAGCATAAGCCAGCAGAGGTTCATTCCCGCATGGACCTGCAGGTTGTGATGATGTCTCTATTCCCAGATTTCAGCTCTCCATAGGTGCACCCGCCCTTTCCTGGCTCTCACACCTGTGCCAGGTGTCTCACCTGTAGATGGTGTACTCGTTGGGCAGCCCCGAGGTGGGGTCAGAGCCGTTCTTCTTCCCGAAGTTGCCCGTCCAGAGCACGGTGTCGTTGTAGATGACGATGGCTGACATCGCCGGGAGGCCGGAGCTGTGCATCTTCTGCCGCAGCATCAGATCCACCTGGGGAAGGAAGGGAGATCATGAACTTCCAAAAGGAGACTCCTATAATACATCCAGTCTGTACCAGGCAGTAAAATGCCCAGAGCATCAGCCCTCGTTACTCCCAAGCACTCGAGAGTGATCCTATGAACGGTGTTTTGGCAAAAAGAAGTATTTTAACTGTTTATCTGTTTCCTAGAATTGCTTCTGTTGAATTATCCTGTGTCCTTTTCCAGTCTACATGTCCACTGTGTAGAAGAATGTGATGCTCATGCTTGTAATATTTATGATTAAAACCAAATACCAACATGTAATAATTGTAATTTCTTCTTTTTTAATTTGTATTCTGCACATCTGTTCTTTGCACTGGTATTTTAGGGTCAAAGATGTATGAGAAAAAGACTTTTCAGATATCCCATGACACTTTCTGTTCCATGAAAAACCCTGGAGCTTGGGCTCCTGTTTAAACCACAATCTGAGAAACAGCTCTGGGCAACTGAAGGGCTGTGATTGCTCCTGGCTCCCTGCTGTGCCAGGGCTGTGCAGAACTCCTCATCCAGCTGTGCTCCACCCACCTCTGCAAGCAGAATGAATCAATCTTGCCCTTTTGGGACTTTTTCAAAGCTGTGTCATCATCTTGCACATATCATTTGCATTTTCAGGCACACGTTTTGTTTTGCACACCATGATTAAAATGTAAGAAATACCCTTCCAGACCCAACATTTGAGACAAGAAAAGCCAAACCAAGCGATATCCTTGGGATCTCTTCCCTGGATGGCCCGGGGAGGTGCACTGAGAGCCACAAGTGGAAACATCCAGCTTGTGTCCAGCCCTTCTGTTGGGGTCCTTTGCCCTCCCTCCCCATGGAGCAGTGGCCCATCTGGTACATCTGTAGATGTGTACATCTGGTGCACAGCACCTCCTGAGAAGGGTCTGGTCTCACTGAGACCATGGAAAAGGACTTTGGACAAGAGCCTGGAGTGCCAGGACAAAAGGGAATGGCTTCTCACTGCCAGAGGGCAGCATTAGATGGGATATTGGGAAGAAATCCTCCCCTGTGAGGGTGGGGAGGCCCTGGCACAGGGTGCCCAGAGAAGCTGTGGCTGCCCCTGGATCCCTGGAAGTGTCCAAAGCCGGGTTGGACAGGGCTTGGAGCAACCTGGGACAGTGGAAGGTGTCCCTGCCCATGGCAGGGGTGGGACTGGATGGGCTTTAAGGTCCCTTCCAACCCATGTGAGTCTAAGATTCATGTCAACAATCATGGTCCTCCTTTTTTCAGAGAGAGTCTGACCCTTAAACCTGCCTGGACCTGCAGGAAGTTCACAGAAATAAGAGATGCTTTTCAAGATTCTGGGGACAGGCAGAGACTTCATAAAAGGGGATGTGAAGTGATGGGAATTGAAATTCATTGTGGATAAAGCCATGTGTGTGCAGGGAAACTGCCCAAAGCTGGTCCTGAGCTCTCAGCAACAAGACCTCAGGGCTGTGGTGGATGTTCCTATGGAAACATTTGCTCAGTGCATTAAGGCAAAAAAAAGGCAAATAAAATAGGAGGGATTATTAGAAGTAACATAAAATACAACAGAAAACATAATTTTTTCACTGTATAAATCCCTGGTTCACTTGCACGTTGAATATTGTTTACAGTGCTGATTGCCTTCTGCTTGTGAGAAGGAGACAAGTGAGAGAGCACATGATAGGGGCCTAAAAATACGGAATGTCCGGTCAGAGCATGACTGTCCTTATGGTCCAGACAGTCAGGGCAATGCTGCAGTATTTCCTTAGAGCACATGGAGCCTGCCAGAAGTCCAGGTAGTGCTAAAATGTCAGATCCATCTCATGTGGAGGATATACTGACGGTGTATCACACCCTCTTTCATTCAGATGCAGGTCTTCTTCCTCTTCCCCTTCCCCTTCCTCTTTCCCTTCCCCTCCACTCCCTCCTCAGGAGTTATGTGCAAGGATCTTTTTAATTTTTAAACTGGGGCTTGGGGAAAGCCAGCAAAGCAAGAAAATAAGGAAAGGGCACTGGCTGATGAATTGGGACCAGAGAGAACCTGAGCCAGGCACTCTCCAGGACATGAAGGCTGCCTAATAATGGACCAGATGCCAAGAGCCATCATTTTGTGCTGGTGGAAGCTCACCAGACCTTCTGATGGACGAGTGATGATGTTTCTCCATCCCAGCTCACCCTCTGGGCAGGAGAGCTGCTCACTGAGCTGTTCACTGAAGGAGTTTTACACATCCGTTTCTAGGGTCACGTGTTCTCCCCCTGCTCAGTTCCCCACCTCCTTCCCCAGGGATGTTCAGCAGCAAAATCCACCCTCTCCCCTGCACCCCTGGAGGAAAGCAGCCAAGAGCTGTGTCCCCCCCTGGTCCCTCCTCCCCACAGACCTTCTCCAATGCCTCCTTCAGGATGGGGAGGGGGTGGTCCAGCGGGACCGGCTCAGGATAGCGGGGACACATCTGCACAGCTTCTGACCTCACCTCCATCACAGACGGACCTGGAAAACAGCTCAGGGTGACACAGGGGACTCAGCAGACACACGGACAAGCTTTAACCTCACCCAGCAGCCACCACAAGCTTTCTTGCTTGTGTTGGCCTAAGGCAGGGACAACCTGGGGCCTTCTGGGGCAGGGACAACCCCAAATTATTTCTGTCTTATGTAAAGCAGGGCTTGCAGGGGCACTGTGCCCTGTTATTGCTTATTCAAACATGGGGTGGACGTGGGATGGACTTCAACTAACTCTGCAACCTGTGAGAGTAAAGAACTGGGGCTGCAGAAGACTCTGGGGTGCCTGGCAGTGGGTTTAGTCCCCCTGGAAGGGCCTGCCCGTGTCTAGAGGAAAGTCTGAGCTGGGGTTCAGGAGAACAGTGACCAAGAATCATCCCTTGAGTATCACCACCTCAGAAATGGGAGCAGGAATGACCTGTGAGTGCCACCTGAAATCCAGCACCAACAACACTTGGTAGGCCCCACACCCACTCCATCATCTGTCTCCTGAATCAGCTGCATCCTGCATATCCCACAGACAGCTTAAATTTTTGTGGCCAGCAAAGATCTTTAAACTCAGAGAGAGATGGGAACTCCCTTACTTGGAGGCAATATTTTCCCAGCTGATCCCAAGATGTTCATAAACACAGCTACCCTCCTCTGTCAGCTGGGAGCAAAATGCCATCTTCTTGCTTCCCAGGGGAACATGAAGCATCAGAAATAGGGATGAGGAGAGACATGGCACTAGGATATCTTGGAGATGGACAGGGATGGATACACAGAGCCTACAGGCAGCCTGTTCTCTGTGAGAAAAATGTGTGGTTTGAAACCTTTTCAGACCTTGGTCTCTGAAATACCTCTGGCACCTTCATTGCGGATTTTATGCCACCTTTCAGCTACTTAAAACTCTGATCCATTGACACTGTGGATATTTAATCCTTGGCAGTCAGTGCCTTGAGTGGATTGGTTGAGTTTCCTGTAATCAACAGAGGAGGCTACAGAGATTATCCAAGGGCTGGAGCCCCTCTGGAGCCAGGCTGGGAGAGCTGGGGGTGTTCACCTGGAGAGGAGAAGGCTCCAGGGAGACCTCAGAGCCCCTTCCTGGTGAGGCCCTGGCACAGGGTGCCCAGAGAAGCTGTGGCTGCCCCTGGATCCCTGGCAGTGTCCAAGGCCAGGCTGGACAGGGCTTGGAGCAGCCTGGGATAGTGGAAGGTGTCCCTGCCCATGGCAGGGGTGGGATGAGATGGGCTTTAAGGTCCCTCCAGCACAAACCATTCTGTGATTCTGTGGTTCCATGAATTCTAGTGTGAACCAGGGGGCTTAAGCCAGTGCAAAGATTTGGGGAATAGGAAACGGAGCAAACGCTGAAGCACATGGTAAGGTATAAAACAAAACTGATTCTAAACTGGACTAACTTTTACAACAGAAAAAAAAAAGATAAAGAATCTAAAATAAAATGCTGCCTTATCAGTTAACCATGGCTGGGCCAGGAGTGATGGGGCTTCTCTGGACACCAGCAGAGTGATGTGGTACCTCCATCAACCCAGCCTTCACCTCCTCTGTGGCCTTGTACCAGAAAGGAGGACAAAACCTTATTGCTGTCTGGGGAAATCTGTGTTTGGGGAAGCGCTCTTTGGGGAGAAATGGAACAAAAGCTTTTATTAGTCTTCCAAATCTCTGTGCCATGCCATGACCAAGGTTAAAACCCACTACTCACCGGGCTCCACCTTGGGGAGGCTGTACTGCCACAGGAAGCAGCCGGTCATGGCCACGGACAGCAGGAAGAGGAAGACGACCAAGGCGTGGATCCACTTCACCTCCATGGCAGCGAGTTTGAGGAAGCTCCGGCTGCTGGGTGCCTGCTGGGAATGGGAAAGGAAAGGCTCAGAGAGAGAGAAAACACCCGTGTGTGTCAGCTGTGAGAGAGTCCCCTGTGCTGGAGAATAAAGCTGCTGCAGGGACAGGACTCACCTGGTCTGGTGGAAGTGTCCCTGCCCATGGCAGGGCTGGAATGGGATGAGCTTTAAGGTCTCTTCAACCCAAACTATTCTAGGATTCTGGGGTAATTTCAGTACCATTGCTGCACCAGGCAGGGCAGACCAGCCCATGCTGGGGTATCTGGAACCAGGAATGACTTCCTGGCTCTCACAGAACTCTCTGAGTCATTAACTCTCCTCCCCTTGGTGGTTCTTGTGGAACACCAACCACTCCTTTTGCTTTCTCCCCTCACTGCAGGGGAAGCTCGTCATCCCAGCCTGGCAGGAGTCTCAGTTACAGCTCTCACTTCCTCCCTTCTCAACCACCATGACTTATTCCTGGATATCTTTCCAGCCCCTTTTTCCAGAGTCCAGCATCTGTGCATGGCAGCCACCAGCCAGACCATCTGAGCAGATCCAGCTTTTCTAGATGAATGATGGAATTTTTCACTCTGTGCTGCCCTTACCCTTCTCTGTTGTGCCTGTAAATCCCATTCTATCACGTACCATCTGTAAGCTTGGCATTTACAGATGCCATGTTTTGGGAAACTGGCTGATATTTGAGTGTGTGCAGCTCTCACAACACTGGAGACCATCCAGGTTGGTGAGAGAACCAGATCAATGTTGAAGAAAAACAAGGAACAGATGACAAATGAGGAGGTGCCTGAGCCTGAGCTGTGCTCCTTCACTGCCTGCAGGAGGTCAGGAGGGTGCTTTTGAAAGTTTGGCAATTAATGTTATAAAACATATGGCCTGCCATTTGCATCCAATATGCTCCACATTCCTAAGCTGTTTCAGGTTGTCTGGACTCACTTGTAGGATAGACAGATTGAAATATTCCCTTTAGATTTCCACACAGCCCTTCTTTCCCCCTGTTTTTGAGATACAGGATAGTTCATGCAAAAGCTTCTGCAAATCAACTGAGCCTTGTCACTCACAGCCAGGGAATCTGCAGAGCCTCTCCCAGACTTGCACATGACTCTGTGGATCCAGCTGGGTTTCTCAGCCTCCACTGGAATTCTGGGTTGCAGTTTCACTTTCTGCATAATAATAGAAATATATCATAATTTTTCCTGAAGCCCTTCAGCCTGGTCGGGCATTCCTACAGGAATTTCTGAAAGCAGCTTATGTCAGGTTCTTCCATAACATAATTAAAATTCAAGGATGGCTTAAGACTGTGCAGGTGCCTGCAGACCCACTCACACCTGAGCCTGCCCAAGCACTCCAGGTCCATATTCCTGCCTGTGACATGTTTCTAAACAGGGGAATGCCATCCTGACACCAGTCCCATTTTTGTTTGGATATACCAACCTCCCACAGGGCCTTAGCAGGCAGGAGATCCCATCACTCAAGGAGAAGCCTGTGCTGAGATCTCTTTAATCCCCTCACGCTGGCAGGTCTCAGTGTGTGCTCAAGGATGTCACACACTGTTTTCCTGTTTTCCTGCAACGAGGAGAGGGACGGGGCCCTCTGCCCTGGAGTGGTCACGGCATGAATTTCTTGGATTTAGTCCCATCTTAACAACATTGACTCCTCCACCGATTTTCGGTTCCTCTGACCATCTTTCTGCCTCTTTCCTTGCTTCACTGAGAAGCCCTGATTTGTGAGTCCCGAAGAACAAGGTGAGAGGACAATATTTTCTGGTGTATTCCTCACCTCATGGACCCCAGACTCCCTAGACCACTAACTGAGGACACAAAGACACCAACTTCGAGCTCATCTTCTAGTCCAAACTCATCCTTCAGTCCAAAAACCCCTTCACTGTGGATCATGAGTGCTCTGAATGGCTTTTTCATTCTCTGCCCTGTGATGCAGTGGGAATGCAAAGAAACCCCGGCAACACCATGGACTAGAGACATGGATCTCTCCTTTATTGATGGGACACCAGATACCCGAAAGTGTGAGAAATATTCATCCACCTGAGGAGAGGTTCTACCCTCCAAACTACCTTTCAGGGGAAATACCACTTTTCCCCTGTACTGGGGAGACTGTCAGGCAAGCAGATGGATAGATCCCTATAAAACCTCATCACAATTCCCACTCCAGGACCTGTCTGGTCTCACCTTCCTCTGCCTTCCCCCTCACTCTGTGTCTCTGTGACCGTCGCTGCTCACAGCACAGACACAGCAAGGCAGGGGGAGGGGGACACTGAGCACTTAAACACATGCAAATGAATGCAAACACATGCAGGAATGAGTGCACGCAGCTTCCCATGGGGACAGCTTAGCAGCAGGATACATTTTTTTCCCCTGAGCTTTGCAAAATTAGGACGGGGAGAGAAACTGGGGATTCCCCATGGACCACCCAGGTCACCGTCCTGCCCCACCAGGGTCGCTTGGTCAAGGCACAGCTCAGCACAGATTAGGGAGAGCCAGAAAGACCCCCAGCCCCTCACATACCATCTCCAGGAGCTGCCTCACTCCCAGAGGCTGTTGTCCCTCGTCCGGGCATGTGGACACCTCAACAACCCCAACCTGGCCGGCCTCAGTCCCGGGCAGGGGGGAGCAGGACCCCTCGGCATCTTCCAAAGGCAGCTCCGGGTCACGGGCAGGTGCTGCTCTGTCACCGGCTGGAGCGGCCGGGTTTATCTCCCGAGACTCCTGCTCCAGGTTTATCTCCCCAAAAGTCCCGCTCCAGGTTTATCTCCCCGAGAGTCCTGCTCCAGCTTTGTCTCCCCAGAAGTCCTGCTCTGGGTTTCCCCATCCATTTGGCCCATCCAGGCCCCCCACAGAGCGCTGCTGATCTCCCCCAGGAAAGGAGCTTAGAGTGACAGGGACCGGATGGCGTTTGCACTGGAAAGTGCCTGAGAGATTGGATGTTAATTCTTCCTAATGCTTCTGTGCCATGTGTGTGAATCACAGCTGAAACCAGGAGGGCTTCACCATCTATTTATAGCAGCTTCATCTCCTCCTGACATCTGAACAGGAGGCGATTAAGCAGGAGAGGGCCAGTCTCTGAGTGCTTCCAGCCAGCACCGGGAGCTGCAGGAGGGGAGGGGACGTGGGGAGCTAAGCCGGGAGCTCAGGCACTCTCTGGGCTTAATCCTGAACAGCCTCCTGGAGTTCTCCCACAGTGACAGACAAGGGAGTCATTCCCAGCTCCCAGGCTCGCAGGACAGAGGTGGAGCTGGGATTTCTTCCCCCCTTATCTGCTGGGCACTCTGAGGGACAGTGGGAGGTGCACGAGGGGATCCTTACCCGCAGCTGTAACCCCTCCATGGCTGCTCAGGAGGCTCTTCTCATCCCCTGTGCTGCTGGTCCCCACAAATAAGGGGCTCATGAACCCCTGTGATGAAGAGGAACAAACAAGAGTGCAAGAAAAAAGCAGAGTCAGAGCAAGGAGGTAACAAGGCCCTGAGTAACAAAGCCCAGCTCAGGTAAGAAGAGCAGTTGGGAGAGACTGGCTTTGGACAGGGAGTCGGGGTTGGAATGAGGTGATCTTTAAGGTCCCTTCCAACCCAAACCATTCTATGAGATAAAGCACAGTAACCACACAAGGTAAGCCCTCAGCAACACCTTCCCTCTCTCTGCCTCTGGTCTGGCAGCACCTTGTGTTTACCCCCAAGCTCTGGGACTTCCCATTTCCCTTGACCATCCTCTCCTCCTCTCCAAACACAAGAGATTGGAGCTTTGAGACCTTCAGGGCTGGCACATTTTCACCGTGGCTCCTCCAAAGGGTCCTTCCAGCCCCCTGCAAGGCTCCTTTGCCTCGTTCCCTCTACACAGCCAACAACACCCCCTCAGCCTTGGGAATCACAGCCACAGACAAGGGACTGCGTGACAGGATTGGAAATGCCAAGATAATGGCACCACCACCATCTTTTCCATAAAATCTCCCGTAAAATCTCCCTCATCCATCTACCTGGAAGCAGCAATTCAATCCCCAACCCCCCCAAAAAGAGCTCTTACCAGCCTTGCTGCTACCTCCGGCTTCCAGCTGAGGAATTTGGGGCTGTCCTGCAGCTGCAGATGTTAAGAGCATCTGAAGCACTAATCCAGCTGCCAGCCCTTCTGAGCATGGATTAATGGGCCAGGCCTCACCCCTCCACAAGCAGCACAGCATCTGTCCAGGGATGCAGCCAGAGGGAGGGTTGCTGGTGATTTCCCGGCTCCAGCGGTACTGCAGAGTGGAAAATGGGGAGCTGGGGTGTGGGGATGCGTAACATGCTGTGAGCTGGAAATGCTGAAAATGAACTGATATTATATTATATTATATCATATCATATGATATGATATGATATGATATGATATCATATCATATCATATCATATCATATTATATGATATGATATGATATGATATGATATGATGTCATATCATATCATATCATATCATATCATATCATATCATATCATATCATATCATATCATATCATATCATATCATATCATATCATATCATATCATATCATATCATATCATATTATTTATAAAGTACATCCTAAATGCCCTCCAAAGAGGAGGGCATGGTTATACACCCAGTCACATTCCAGATCCAGGGGGATTATGCACCTCAGGGTACCTGCCATCCTATTCCTTCTTCAGATCTTCATAGGTAGGGGCATTCTCCCCAGTACCACCCCCTCATTCCAGTGTCTCCAATAACGGTCCAGACTCTGACAGTGCCTAAAATATCCAGTGGAGCCTGTGCAGCCCCGTGTCTGTGCGCCAGAGCTGTGCCCAACTTTTGGTGAATGCGGCTGCTCATGACATCCTCACTAATTAGAGTAGATCAGACTCCTCGTGATTTTGTCACACCCCATTTCTGGGAACTCTGATTTCCTCCTGTCCCTGCTACCAACGGTCTTTATGGTGGTCTCTTGCCCAGTTATCCTACACATACCAACAACCCGTTTGTCCTGGGAACCCAGCTGCTGCCTCAGAAAGGCAAGTCTGTGATGTCAAAGGTCCCTTGTGGTGGCCACTGCCCTGCTGAGGCTCCACCTATGGTTATAAAATATCTGTGTGCTTTTTGATAGACTTGCTGTGCCAAAGATTCTTTTCCCAATTTTGTAGTACCTCAGTCAAAGACACCCCTTTCTCAGTGCTGGGTCTATTTTCCCATCATTTTCAGTAACTAAGAGGGATTTAAATCCTATTCTACGTGTGCTTTATGCTGACCAGACTGTGCATGCGGAAGCAGCAAGAGAGGGGTTCAAACCCTGCCCCAATATAGAGAAACTCCCTCCAGTATTTTCACCAAATCTGCTGATGGAATTTTAACACTCATCGTTCAGTGCCTAGGTCCTGGTTCTGACCAGGACCGGGTTAATTTTTGCAGTAGCTGGGAAGGGGCATGGCCAGGACCTGGAGGTTGTTCTGTACCACCTCATGGAATTGCTGGGAGCAGGGAAAGGGACTCTTCTGGGACAAGGGGGAAAAGGGGTCCCTTCCAGTGAAGGAAGTGGTTGGGTATTGTCTATTATTGGGTGGCTTTTTCCATATGAACAGTTTCTTACACCCTCTGTCATTAGTATTGTTGCTGTTACTGTTCATTTTCTTATCTCATCACAGTTTCCAGTAAATTGTTCTTATCTCAACCCGTGATCTTTATCTTTTGTGCCTCCAATTCTCCTCTTCAGCCACCCACAGGTGGAGGGGGAGAGGGGAGCGAGGGCCGGGGCCAGAGTGGGAGCACTAATTTGGAGAATTCCATTCCTGAACTGCCACAGCCTCCCACGCCAAAGGTCCCAGGGAAACTCACAGTTGCTGGTAATGGATGTTTGGAGATTAAAGGATCCAAGGTTGTGGTCTTGGGTCCCACCTGGGCCATCAAACTGTTAAAAAAGTTTCTTCACCTTCTGCTTCCTGCAGCAGAGTCCCAGACATCCTATTCCAGAAAAAAAAGCAATATTTGAGTGCTACAGCAATAGGAACAGCTTGAGCTGGGTGTCTCTGCAGAGGGACCCTGAACAAAGAGATCCCTGGGCTTTCCTACCCTCGCAGTTCGTGCACGTGCTCTTCGTGCCTCCAGTGGTGATTTTTGATCTAGGGTCTACTAACACCTTGCTGGACTTTTTCTGTCTCCATGCAGATAGGCCATTGACTTCTCTCATCTTGTGGAGTTGCAGCTTCCACTGATGGCTGGAGTCTCCTTATCTCCTGCTCTGTGCTTCCTCAGCACTCGCTGAGCTGGCAGAGCTTGGAAGCCCAAAACCTTCCTGGTTTAGGGAAAGAACTGCGCAGCAACAGCTCAAACATCAGTGTGTCATCACCATTGTTCTCCTACTACATTCAGACACAGCTCTGTGCCAGCTACGAGGAAAATTACTGAGAAAATGAACTCCATTCCACCCAAAAGCACATCTGGGTGAGAGTTCAGAGCTTGTGACTTGAGGCTTCTGCAAATCCAGCTACTCAGACTGAGAAAGGAAAACTAAGCAAGCAGCTAAACCACACAATGTTATAACTCGAAGTGACCTATTCTGATTTAAAACTTACTTATTAAGCCAAACAACTGATATTTCTCAACCCTATCCTTGGCGGGGCTGAGAGTGGCCTCCACTGAATGGTTTTCCACTGGGTCCCAGCTTAGAGAAACCCCAGAAGGGGAATAAGAAGATGTTGTGGTTTCCAGGGCAGCCTCTCTCCTGCTCCCAGAGCATCCCTGTGACCCAGGGAGCCACAGCCGGGAGGGAACATTGAACGGGCACTGCACCCAGAGGATTTTGTGTTTCATAACAGCAGCAACAGCCTGGGGCTGCAAAGGTCAATCCCTGGAATAGCTCTGACCAGGAGACAGTGGGATAGGGAACGACCAAAACAAACAGCTGGCTTCTCCCCCCACTCAGCTGCAGACCAACACAAAGGCCTGCCCATGTCCCGAGCTGCCCGCTCTGGCTGCATCTGCCTCCATTGCCAGCCTGCATTCCCAGGTGTTTTACACACGTTGTCCTGGAGCAGAGAGCCAGGATGCCCATCAGGCTCTCTCCAGATGAATTATATTTCCATCCCGGCCCAGAAACAGCCGTTGGCACTAACGTGACTAATGCAGAGACTCTGGAAATCAGCAGTGTGGGAAATCCTCCCACACAGAGCCCCTTCCCTCCTGCAGCACCTGCTGGGGCCCCCACACCTCTCCTGCTTCCAGAAACTCCTCCCTCTTGGGTTCCTCTCCCATCCCATTTCCCTGGCTGAACTTGGGGATGCAGCTTGCCATCCTGCATGGGCTTTCATGGGAAGGATTTGGGGGGGTGGGGTGTGCAGCGGTCTCAGGGGGCTGGTCCCAGTCAGCTCCGTGGCCAAGGCTGAGCCCCCCGTGAAGCTGAGGGTGCCTCTGTGAAAACATTTCAGAAAGGGAAGAAAATGGTAGGTGGGGTCTGAAGGAAAGAGCAAAGTGAGAAGCGAGAGAGGAGCAGCAAGGTGGAGCAGGAGGGGCTCCGTGGGGGTGTAGATTTTCCCTGCAGCCCAAGGAGGACTCAGACCAGGGCAGATGTTCCCTGCACATGTGGAGGGCACCATGCCATGGCAGATACTCACACAGCATCCCACGGGGAACCGCTCCAGGGCAAATGGGTATTCCCGAAGAAAACACAGCCCATGAAGGACCACACTGCAGGTTTTCCTGAAGGACTGCAGCCTGTGGGGTTCCCATGCTGGAGCACAGGGGAGAGGAGGAGGAAGGAGCAAGAGGAACAAATCACTTTGTGCTGACCTTGCCCTGCTGCCCTCAATCTCCCCTACACCATGGTTTTTGGGGGGGAGGAGCTATTAGGGGAGTTTGAGTGCAGAAGCAAAATTGAATCTGAGAAAGGAGTGGGGAATGGTGAAGAAACATGTTGGTTTAATATTTGTTTTTTTGTTTCCCACTACCCAAATTTTAAGGCAATAAATTAAATTACCTTTCCCCAAATTGTGTCTGTTTTAACAAGTGACAGTAATTGGTGACTCCCCCATCTTATCCCAGCACATGAGTTTTCTTGCTCCTTTTTATCCCCAATTTTTCCCCCTACTCCTGCTGATGGAGTGGGCAGCTGGGTGGGAGTTCTGCTGTCAGCCAAGGTTCTCTCATCACTGCAACTGTGGCAAGGGGTTGAAATGAGACGATCTTAAGGTCCTTTCCACTCCCTTTCTGCCCTTCTGGGGTTCCATCGTTCCATGATCACATGTACATAAGGAAAAGCTCTCTCCTATGGCTTTTCCCCAGTACTCTTCTTCAACCTCTCTGCCTTGAAGGGTATTCCTGCCATTTTCCAGCCATTTTCCTGCCAAAACATGCATCTACAGGTCTTCAGGAAGGCCCCAGCTGCTGCCCAGCCCCTGGTTCAGAGCAGGTCCCTGCGCAGGGAACATGGCAAGGTCTGGTTTTGCTGGCTAGAGGGGACTGGTGGGGATATTTTGTGATCAGATTTTTTTACTGGCTGGAAGACAAAGCACCACAAATGAAACAGTCTGAGCAGATGAATCAGGCCCAGGTGTTTGAGCAGCTAGAGAAGGAACGTGAAAATGAACACGGGAGGCTCCCAGCTGCATGGCCCAGGCACTGTCTGATGCCGGGAGAGCAGTGACATGTCCCAGGGACAGGGGCTCGGCTGCACTGTCCCCTCCTCCCCGGGCTGTCAGTCTCTCACAGGGACACGGCGGGGCTGCTGGGGGAAGGCAATTGCCAGCTCTAATTGCCCTTCTCTCCTCGCAGCCCTTTGAACCAGGAGGGGGGTGAGGGGGGTTCTCCCCCTCCCACGGCCCCACATTGCAGAGCCCAGCCAGGACTTTGTTGTCCCACTGGGTGTGCTTTGTGTCCTACCAGGCACCATTGTCAGCCTTTGTGTCCCGTTACCAGCTGCTTCATTTTATTGATGGTTTTGTGTGGTTGAAGTGAGCTTTGAAAGTCAAAAGATGGAGCAGAGTTCCGGAGGGGCTCCGGCTGCACGTTCCTGTATCCAGGATTAGCAGGATGGCGTGGCTCGGATGGCAGTGGAGGGGGGGGCCAGCAGAGCCTTTAGCTGTCACTGCCCCGCTCAGGGAATCAGGAAACAAGAGTCAGAAGCATGAGAGGAAATATTCCATATTGGGGACAGCCAGGACATGTTTTCAAAGATTTCTTCAAAATAAGTAATACAGAGGCACAATGGTTTTACTCTTTTGTTTCATATGTCATGACCCCAAGACCCTGGGATTTGGGGTTTTTTGAAAACAGATTTGTGACAAAATCAAACAAAACGGGGAATGCTGCTCCGTGCTAAGGACTGGATATGCCTCATTTCCAGGAGGATTTGCCAAGGCCCTGGGAGCACCAATGGCTCGGGCCAGCCTCACCTGGAGCCTCGCCCTCCCTGCCCTGCTTGTTGGCCCAAAGGGCTGCGTTTAAGCTCCAAACCTGAGTCTTTGGCCCCTGCCTGGGATTTGCTGTAACTCTGCTGGTCCCCAGTGCAGCCGTGCCCATTCCCTGGCCGTGGATTCCACTGATCCTCACCCCGGTGTGTGAATTGAGGCTGGACCTGCCTCACCATCCCCAGCCCCCTGGTGATGGAGACTCTCGATTGCCCCTCCCCATGAGGCTGGTGCTGCTCTGCTCCCCTCCCCGCTCAAGGGCTGGTGGGATCCCTGACCCTCTGGCCACAGCATCTCCCCTGGCTCCCAGCTTGTGGTCCCTCGGGAAGCACAGAGCCCTCTGGCTCCTTGACAAGAGTAAACTCCTTTCTATACATTTCATTTATTTACTGCATTTACAGGAAATGCATTTTTAAAATCTTTCTCAACTTGACCACATGTTGAGACAAAAATTCCCCCTGCTCCTGGACCTGCACCCAGACAGCAAATGGACCCGTTCTCAATGCCACAACCTCCCTAATTATCCAGAGGTCATTAACACACAGGACAGAGTTCAGGCTTTGTGCCACTGAAAAACTCCAGGCTGCCTCTGGGCACTGGGATTATGGAGATGCTCCAAGGGCTGGAGCCCCTCTGGAGCCAGGCTGGGAGAGCTGGGGGTGTTCTCCTGGAGGAGAGAAGGTTCCAAGGAGACCTCAGAGCCCCTTCCAGGGCCTAAAGGGGCTCCAGGAGAGCTGGAGAGGGACTGGGGACAAGGACTTGGAGTGCCAGGACACAGGGAATGGCTTCCCACTGCCAGAGGGCAGGGCTGGATGGGATATTGGGAAGAAATCCTTCCCTGTGAGGGAGGTGAGGCCCTGGCACAGGGTGCCCAGAGAAGCTGTGGCTGCCCCTGGATCCCTGGCAGTGTCCAAGGCCAGGCTGGATGGGCTTGGAGCACCCTGGGACAGTGGAAGGTGTCCCTGCCCATGGCAGGGGTGGCACTGGATGAGCTTTAAGGTCCCTTCCAACCCAAACCATTCTGGAATTCTCTGATTCTATGATCAATCTCTGCAGAAAATCCCCCGTGCTGGGTCCAACAGGGGCTTCCCTCGGTCTGTGCAGTGACAGTGAAGCTGCCTCCACCCCACATTGGGGCTGTCACAGCTGGACCCAGCTTTGGCTCCCTCTCCTCTTTCATAGCTGCTCTGAAGCCTGCAGGGAGCTGGGTTTTCACTGAGCCGTTTCAAAGCTCTCTCATTAACTGCTTGCCAGCAGCCAGCTCTCCGATAATGGGGATCGCCTCTGGAAATTGCAGCCCCATAGCAACAAGGAGTTTAATGGCTATTATTCCTAAACGAAGGACACAGGTCTGGTAATCCACCCCGTGCCTCTGGCAAAGGCCCTTGGAAATGATGATTTCCCATTGCAGGTAAGGCAGGAAAACACACACAATCACAGGAGTGTTAAAATGACAAGGTCTGGCCTGGCGGAGCAGTTTTTAACATAAAATACTGGAGTTTTAAATTTTTTTTTCTTTTTTTTTTTCATGGAGTCAAGTGAAGACACAGGAAATCTTCACATGTTTTAAAAATTGAAAGGTGTTAATCTTCCTTACAAGAAAAAGTGTGAAACCTGTTTTCAAGGACAGGACTCACTTCACCTGGGCTCCAGCAGAGACTTCTGGCACCCTGTGCTTGTGCACTTTCAAGCTGAAGAAGTTTTTCTGTGTGTCCTATTGATGCCAAAGGTTTTAACTTCTATATTTTTCAAATCCTGTACTGCCTAGTGTGTAACTCTGCAGTGTCCTGTAGCCTGTGAGCTGCTGTTCTCCCATGCTGGTCAGACAGAACAAAGCCTCTCCAGGCTGCTCTCCAAGGACACCCAGCCCGTTCTGGGTCCAAAAAGTATAAATCAAAAGCCTCTGATAGGGTGGCAAGCTTGGGGAAATTACATCATTAACTGAAGCTTTAATTGGAGAATTAACTCTGATATGCAAATGAACCAAACTTATGAAAGTGTGAAGAACTCGTGACTCAGGGTCCATCTTGGCAGCAGCCTCCGGACTCTCCAGGGTGTGCCTTTGGAGGCCCTTCAAATAAATACCTGCCTTTATTCCCTTCCTCCTGTCTAGTCTCTGTTTCTAGGTGGCCACCTCAGGCATCACCATTGTACATGGAATAACACGGAACACCAGAATTCCAGACTGGTTTGGGTTGGAAGGGACGTTAAAGCTCATTTCATCTTCCCCTGCCATGGCAGGGACACCTTTCACCATCCCAGGGTGCTCCAAGCCCTGTCCAGCCTGGCTTGGGACACTGCCAGGGATCCAGGGGCAGCCACAGCTTCTCCGGGCAGCCTTAGCCCATTGCCACTGTCCCTTCTCTGCACACCCAAATCCGGCTCCATCCTCTCTCCAGCCCTTTCAGGCAGTGGAAGGTGCAGTGAGTTCTCCCCTCATAGGTACAGTTCTCCAGGTCAATCCATCCCAGTGACCTTCCCCTGCATCCATCAGGGAGCCCTGGAGCAGCTCCCCTCAGCCCTGTCCCCACGACCTTTGTGCCACTGGCTCTCACCATTTCCTTCTCCATCAATCTAGGAAAACACACAACTTGTCACTACAAAGGCCTTTTTATGCAGTTTTGTCAGCATTAAGGAGGGCAGAGCCAGGTGGGGGTCGGGCTCTGCTCTCAGGTAACAAGCGACAGGAGTAGAGGAAATGGCCTCAAGTTGTGCCACAGGAGTTTTGGGTTGGAGAGTGGGTAAAATTCCTCATAGAAAGGGCGGTCAGGCAGTGGCACAGGCTGCCCAGGGCAGTGATGGAGTCACCATCCCTGGAAGTGTTCCCAAAACATGTGAATGTGGCATCTGGGGACGTGGTTTAGGAGTGGACCTGGCAGTGCTGGGTTGATGGTTGAGCTTGGAGATCTTAGAGAGCTTTCCAAAACTTAATGATTGGAATTACTAATTAATGAGTTAATTAATTCCATGATTTCTACCCACCCAGCAGCTCCATCACCCCTGTCACGGCCAGCAGTGGGTTTCTTTGAGCTTCCTTGGACATGATCAGGCTGAGCTTGGTAAGACCCTGACCATCTCCAGCCAGGATGAGCTAACACTGGAAGTGACCCCAGATGTCCCTGTGACAGGAGGTGGCCTCACCCTGCATGTGCCCAGCATCACTGACTCCATCACTGCTTTTCCCTGCCTCCCCTGTGCTGCCTTCCCCCACCCTGTCACCAGTGCAGGGAGAAACCAGGATAGTTTGGAGCTCTAGAGTGGCCTGGGAAAAGGGAATATCAGTCTGCTTGGGTGGAGAGATAATGGTTAGAGAGGCTCCAGGGTGGGAGGGAGATGGGAGCCTGAGGGGAAGGTGTGCATGGGTAAGAGAAACGCTGGAGAGGGCTGAGGGCAACCAGCAGAGGAGGCACTGGTGGGTACACGCCTGGCCATGCCTGGCTTGGAGCCATGAGGGTTTTGGGAGTGGTTTCCCCTGCAGCTGCCTTTTGGAGCCCTCGGGATCGCATCCACTGCTTTTTTCTCTGCCCGTGGGGCTGCAAAAGATTTCTGAATTTTTCCATGAAAGCAGCATTTCTCCCACAGTCATCAGGGGACTCCAAGAGCTGGAAAAGACTGAATACTGTAAGAGATATAACAACCTTCTAATATCGTTGTACATCCTCTGTAGAGTGGACAGGAGGCTTGAGCTCTGTGTCCCCCTGAAGAGCCACCCAGCCCAGCCAGGCAATCCCTGCTGGGGACCAGTGTGAGCCCAGGGAGGGGGCTCAGCACAGCTCAGCAGAGCCGTATCCTCTGGCGTATCCCAGGGTGCTGGAGCTGGTGTCTGGGTGCCTCCCAGCCCGACTTCCAAGCCAAGGAGACACCAGCGTGCAGTTCACCTCTGCAGCCATTGCCACGGTTGCACAAACCAAGTCACTGCAAGAAAGAAGACTTAATTCAAGTGTTAAAGGCCCAGCTTGGAAAGCTGCAGCGCCAGTGGCAATGAGCGCAGGGAAGCTTCCCCTTTCTCAGCCCACAGGAGGATGGTGGGATTTGGGCAGGGGCTGAGGAAGGAGGCCCCGGGCTCCCCAAAGCCTGGAGCGCAGGATGGGCTCTGTGCTGGGTTGTGCCCCCCGGGCCAAGGTTCAGCTGGGTTTGTGCAGCCCCTTCCCTCCCCAGGCACCTCTGGTACCCAGCCCAGAGCCTGCCCAGGGCCGCGCTGGCAGCACCAGCTGCCTGCTCACACTGCCCGCACTGAGAGGATGCTGTGGGTACCCTGTGCCCCCAAAAAGGTGGCCCCAGGACACGTCGCCTGCAGCCTGACCCGGCTGCCGCGGGCTGAGGCAGCAGCGACCTGCTCTGCCCTGCTCCGGGTACTTTAAATAGGTCAGCAGCAGGTGACTGGTTGAAATTACCCTTCATTTTATTGTAAGGGAGCTGCAGACGAGGCCCTTCCCCGTGGCTAACAGCGGGGATTGCCGGTGACAATGTAATGATTTTAATCCAGCAGTTTTCATTAACTCCTCACGCGCCGTGGGCCTGCGCTGGTTCAGCCTTGCCTCGAGGCAGCACCAGCCGGGTCGGGAGGATGATGCCACTGCTCTGAACGTGCACAGGGACGTGTCCCAGACACCACCATGGGCCACAGTGGTACAAACCCATCACTGGGGACTTGGTGCAAAGCCCAAAGCCTCTCTCTGTGCTCCCCTGGGTCAGCGCAGAGCCCAGCAGCCGGCGGGGAGCTCTGTGACAGCAAAGTGCCAGTACAGCCCAGGGATCAAAATCTCTCCATTTCTGGAGGTAAACAGAACAACACAGCTCTTCATGTGTCACTGGGTGCAAGTGGACTTTTGTCAGAGAGTGAAGGGCATGACTTGAGCATCAGGGTACGGACACGGGACACAACAGGACAGCAGGGGAGGCAGGGGTGGGGATTGAGTGGTGGAGAAAATGATGTCACATTGTGGGTGAACACGAGGGCAGGGCTGTCCCACTGGGGAAAAAAGCAGGCTGAGGGTTCAGAACGAGCCCAGAGCTGGAGCTGGCTTGTGGTGTCAGGTGCTCAGTGAGCTGCGTGGGGCAGAAGGAGAGTGAGTCACCACAGTGTGACTGAAAGAGGCTGGCTTGTCTTTATCCCCTGAGCTCTGATGTTAAATCCACCTGCTCTTTCCCCCAGTCTCCAGCAGGCCCTTTGGAGAAGCAGGGCTGACACAGGCAGGTGCTTTTTCATCTCTGCTGTTGAGAACAAGCCAGGTCCACAGTGACTGTGCACGGCCAGTGCAGGGCAGCCCAGTTTGGACTGGAACCACAACCAGAGGAGTGATGGTGTTTGAGGTGGTCCCAGTGCCAGAACAGACCATGAGAGGGGTGATCCACCGACTCTGGAACTGGGACACTCCAGACCCCAGCAGTTAACCCCCAAAGCAGAGAGGAAAGAGGATGAAACAAGGGCAATTCAGCCGGTGGAGCAGCTCCTGGCACAGACAACGGGAGGCATCCTCTCCTCTTGTTCCTCTTCCCACATTTCCCACTCTTCCTTGACCCCAGTCCCTGTCCTCCCAGTATCTCATGTGCTTGTCCACCTTTCTGCATGGGGGTTCAGGTCCCAGACCCGCTCCAGGAGATCCCAGCACCTCTGCGGTGTGTGCTGAGCACCTCTGGAGCAGTGCAAGGTAAGACAAGACCTCCCCCTTGTGCTGAGCTGTCACAGCAGATTTACAGCTGCAGCTCTGGACAAATGCTGCAGGTATGAGATTATTAAAGGAATGATCTTTTAAGCCCAGAGAAGAAAATTTCTTTTGCTTCAAAAGGTAGGATGAACTTAGTCATGTCCCGGAACAGTGTGGGGGAGACACTGCACCTCTATGAGCTGTGCTTGGGCTTTTTCATTTATTTTTTCCTAGGATGTCCTTCAGAATGGAAGGATGTCCTGAGGCCAGGAAGTGATTTAATCCAACCTACTGCTCAGACCAGGGTCAGCTCTGAGGTCACACCAGGCTACCTACGGCTCTTTCCTGTAAGGTCTTGGAAACCCACAAAGTCTTCTGGTCTTCTGACAGCGTGGTGAGATTCTTGGGATTGCCCTGTAGGGCAGGAGTTGGACTCAGTGGTCCTTGTGGATCCTTCCAACTCAGGGCATTCTATGACTCTGTGGACTGGTTTTGTATCTCTCTGGGTCTTTGGAAGGTTCCTTAAGGAAGATTAATTGCTGAATGAGAGAGCCAATGCCTTCTGTGTCCCACTGGTCTTGTTGCCTTTCCCTGGTCTTACAATCAGAGCCAAACACGGTTAAAAGGGAGAAGGGGTTTACCTCCGTATTTATTTCAAGGATCCTTAAGGTGCTCTCTCTGCGCAGGTGGAATGAGCCGAGAAAACACACACACCCACACCCACACACCCCAAAAATGCCTACACATGATACAGTTAAGGCTTTGCAAATTAGCATACCTATCAGAGCCACCCCAGTGAGAGGCTCGAATGAACCCCCCATTCTGAAGAGTCCCCCCCTGGATGGGCCTATCTTAGTTTACAGAATGTGTTCTGGAGAGGACCTTGGTGTCTGGGGCTTTCTGACCCCCAGACACCTGACCTTCAGGATGTTTGGTCTCTTGGCTTAATGGAACATCAGGTCTCAGCTAAGTTATCAAACTTAAGAAATTACAAGTATGTAGGCTAAAAGCACTAAGGGTACATAAAAGCTATATAAAAGGGTATATAAGAGGGGTACAAAAGAAAAAGCAAAAAAATCATCATGGCATGAGTCTGGCCTTCAGGGACATAACTTAAAATCCTATTGTCCTGTCCAGGTGACGGCCTGAATGTGCTAATGAAGCACTGCAAGCAGTGGCGTCTCCTGGCTCCCAGCCCAGGAAGAGGGAGAACACCATTGTTCCCCATCCATCCTGCTGGACACGGGTGAAACTGAGGCACGAGGAGAGGAGGACTCCTGCTCCCACTGTGGCATGGATGGGGCTCCACAGCCCCGCGACAAGGACTTGCTTCCACACGAGGCTTTCCATGGGACAGGGCCAGGGCAGGAGCAGGCTTATGGGTACTAAAAAAGCCTCAGCAGGGAATTTCTTCAGCCCTCTGCAGCATTTTGTGAGAGCTCTGTCTTTCCCATGAAAATTATTTAAAACGATGTTACAGTTTTGTAAACTTTTGCACGTGCAAGTTGTTTTGCAGTATTGTTATGGTTCTAACTAGAAAAATATTTAGAAATGGGTGTCTTAGAATTTGGCCAATCACCTCAAGGGGTGGATGGCCAAAGGACCAATTACCTTATGCCATTTAACACACTTTTGCGTATCAACATATAAAAGCCTTTCGATTTTGCCGTTAAATGCCTTCCATTTATCTTTGGCGCTTGGACTCTGTCGTTTCTCTACCCGTCCGCGGTGCAGCAGCGACACAGGCTCTGTGCCCCGAGATCCCAGTGCTGCCTGATGCAGGTACCACTAACACTTATCAAAGATGGGGAAAACCTCTGAGCAGCAGCTCTGCTGCAGGCTGGTCAAGCAGCACGACTGAGACCCTGGGATACTTTCCACAGCTCCTGAAATATCTCGGGCAAGGAACAGCCAGCACTTATGAGCCAGGCTTGGCTCTGTTTGAGCTGTTCCCTAAGCTTCAGAGTAATCTTCACTATTAATAAATGTCCAAGGTCAGGCTGGAGAGGGCTTGGAGCAACCTGATCTAGTGGAAGGTGGGGTGGAACAAGATGAGCTTTAAGATTTCTTCCAACCCAAACCATTCTGGAATTCTATGATTAATGAAATTATCCTGATTTATGGTAAATATGGCCCTTTACACTTTTTTTCTTTTTTTTAAAAAAATCATTTCTTTTGCATTTGCTCTCCTTATTTAGGGTAAATATGATCCTTTCAATTTCTATTTTTAATCATTTCTCTTGAGTTTGCTCTGCCTGTGGCATATGGAAAGGAAGCAAGCCATGGACTCAGGGTGGCTGAGTGCTGAGATGTGGAGTGAAGATCAATTCCTGAGGTCCCAGAGCAGTGCTGGGCTCCTCTGCAGCCTGTCACAAGGTGCCACTGACCACATGGGGCTGTCCTGGCACTCACAGCCTCACCAGGGTCATCCCCTCTCTCCTAAGCCAGCAAAGGTGTTGATACCACGTCCAAACCCTCGGGAACAGCATACGGAGTGTTTGTGAGACTCTCACTGAATCCTTGTGCTTCACCTGTCTAACAGGGATAGTGTAACTCCAACCTGTCCACACCAAGCTGTTTATTGTTTGCACATGTTAAAAATATCAAAAAAACAGAAATACTGATACCTAAAGAGGCCAACCTAGAAACAGACACTGGACAGGAGGAAGGGAATAAAGGTGGATATTTATTTGAAAGGCCTTCAGAGGTGCACCCTGGGCAGGCCAAAGGCTGCACCCAAGATGGACCCCGAGTCACGAGTTCTTCACACTTTTATAGCTTTGGGCCATTTGTAGATCAACTCAATTTCACCAATTAAACTTTAGCTAATGATGGAATTTCCCCTCAGCTTGCCCCCCTTCTCAAGATGCTGGGTTACACATTTTGGGCCTAGGCCGGGCTGGGTGTCCTTGGAGAGCAGCCTGGAGAGGCTTTGTTCTGTCTGTCTCAGCATGAGAGAGCAGCAGCTCCCAGGCTGCAGGACACTGCAGAGTTACACACTGGGAATGCGGGATTTGAAACATATAAAAGTTAAAACCTAAGGCATCAATACAGAAAACTGGTGCAGAGGAGAGAGGAGTCCAGTCACGGGCTAATCCTCAGCCATGGAGGACAGACCCTCCCAGGTGTCTGCAGACCTCAGAGCTGGGGCTTCCACAGAGTCTGGCTGGGGGTCATTGAACCACAGGCTGGGAGGTAACTTTAATACCATCAAATCATAAAGTCAGAGTGGTTTGGGTTGGGAGGGACCTTAAAGCCCATCTTGTTCCACCTCCTGCTATGGGCAGGGACATCTTCCAGTATCCTGGGTGCTCCAAGCCCCGTGCAACCTGGCCTTGGACACTTCCAGGGTTTGGAAATAATATCCCAGAAACTACCAGATGAAAGAAGTTGAACAGTGGGTTTAAATGGAAGCTGTGCAGTTCTGAAGAAAACCAGTACAGGGGAAGGGGAGGGAAGGAATAGGACCCTTTCATTTTAAAATTGCTGATACATTTGTGACCCTCCATCATCTAAAAATAGCTGTATCTGGATCATGTATCTGGGCAACCTTATCCAGTGGCTGGCAGCCCTGCCCATGCAGAGGGCTTGGAAGCAGGGGTTCCTCCAGGCCCAGAGCAGTCTGTGGTTCTGTGGTTCCACGAAGAGTGCAGTCGGTTGGATCTGGACTCCACTCCAGGCACATACAGGCTGTGTCGGTATCTCGGGGCAGGGCAGGAATAGGGGAGCTTGTGGCTCTTGATTTGGGAACTCACAGGCATTTCCAAAGATGGGGCAGGCTTAAAAATGACTTGGTCCAAGCCACGTGTGAGCCACCAGCAGAGCCTGGCTGACGCCTTCCCCTGGCATCCACGAGCAGCCTCGTGTGCCAGGTGACACGGGGCTGGGGCTCCTGCCTGTGCTGTCCAAAGCACAGAGTCTCCCTAATAACATTCGGGGGGGATTGGGATTTTTGGGCCCACTGGGATTTTTGAGAATGGTTGTCCAGTAACCTGAGACAGAGGAAGGGTGTTGGGTTAAAGCTTTGAGACTTGGGAAATGCACCTTCAAATCAGACATTCCATCAGCCCAAGTACATCTTGCCTGGGGAAATGCTCCAATTCACAAATTTGTAGGGTCATTTGTTGGAGAGGACGTCAGGAGGTCTCTGCTCCAATCTCCAGCCCAAAGCATGGATGGGTATGGGGTCAGATAGGGCTTCTCTGGGCTTTTTCCAGTTCTGCCTCAAAAACCTCCAAGGACAGAGACTCCACAGCCTCTATGGACAACCTCTTCTGACATTTGATTCTACACATAAACCCAGCTGCACATTATTCCTTTATTTGTGGAGCTCCTAAATGCCTGCAGCATATTTAATAAAAAATATAAAATACATATATAAAAGATATATATATGGGGCTACATAAAAATATAGCCCTAAAAATGTGCTTATTATTTTATAGAATCATAGAATTATTAAGGTTTGAAAAGACCTCCAAGATCATCAAGTCCAACTTTTGACTGCAACTATAAATCCTGGTTTCTGCCCTGTACTACTTCCAGTCCCTTTTTCTGTCCTAACAGACAAAATTCTGCAGGTGAGGAGCACAACAGGTAAGAGTGGGATGGTGGAAAGAATTGGGAAGATGTTCAGATGGCCTTCAAAGGTGGGTGTTGGCACTGACAGACACTGCCCTAAAAAATGTGACTCGGTAGATTTGATTTATTGGTAAATGATGAGTAACTTAATACATTTTAATACTTTTCTTTCCCAGAATTCATACAAAGCTGTTTCAACAAAGCAGAAGGAAGAAAAAAATCTACAAAATACCCCAAAAGCTCACAATAAATTGCTGTTTGCCTTCGGAGGAAAGAGAAATAATTTAGTCCTCCTGTTTGGATGTCAGTAAGGACCACTGGTCTCAGGAGATAAGGATGAAGCCCATAATGAAGAACACTCATAAATGTTTCATTTTGAGAGAATATTTTAAAATTAGTGATCTGGAAAGAAAAGCAAAGACTAAACAACTATGAGCATTTTTTATGTGGGTGTGAGGAACAATGCTGGCAAACAGAAAAGGTGAATCCTTAAATACAGAGAAGTCTAAAGTACAAGGAAACATGAATGTAAGAATACAAACACAGACACTTCTGAGCGGGGCTTGGAGAGGCCAAAACACAGAACATTTCTGTTCACTCAGTGGTAAAAGTATTGGAGAAAGAAGGATGATGCCAAGAAATTGAACTGCAGGTGTCAGTCCCTGCCTTGTCCCTGTGCTCCAGCTTTCCTGTGTGTCCCTGGACAGAAGGAGGAGATGCTGAGAGTGCAGGAGGGAGAAAAGGGCAGCAGGAAACAGCCCCAGTGCAGCCAGCCCCATCCCAGGGCTGTGGGTCCTGCTGGGAGGGACCACACCACTCCCACTGCCCCTCACTCTGCACCCTCTACTCAGTCCCTCCTCAGTCCCTCCGGCACAGAGACGCTGGGAATGTGCCAAGAGACTGATGGTATGTGCTGATTTGCAGATGAATTTGCATGAATTTGCATACATCTCCCTCTCAGTTTGCATTCATTCCCGGCGATGCCTTTAAGAACAAGTAAAACATTGTCTGCTCTGAATGAGTCAAATTTTCTACTTTAGTTTTCTTTTTTGCTGATACACAAATGTGAAAAATTCAGCTACTGGTTAATTTATTTTCTTCCTTTTCTATTGCTTTTCCCACCTCCCTTCCACCCTTAGCTACCATAGTGATCTATTCTTCTTTTTTTTACATTATATGAAAATTGTTATCATAAATTATTCCCTCAGTTGTGCACAAAGCAGGCAATATCCCAAACTGTGGCATTGGCTGTCCAATTGCACAGCACTGATGGTTCACAGACTGATCTTAATATTCTCCACTTCTCATTTCCTTTCCTGGAGGAACAGGTCTCCGTACTGACATCTGCTTGGTGAGAAGTTTTAGGTAAATAGAATTCCACACAATTAAATGTTGAGGAACAATTATCCTGACAGCTCTTTGCTGTGCAGATGAGGGAGTTACGTGGAAGATCACGGACTGGGAATGCTCGTTCTGCAGGGAGCACTGTGGCTCTGGGGAACAGCAGATATTTCGGGAAATGCGGTCACTGTGGGACCTGATGGAGTGAGAGCTAATGCTCTGTCGGCATTTTTTCCTAATATCCCACCTGGAGCCTTGTTGTCACTTTGGTGTCCTTCTCTAAGCGCCCTCCAAGTGTTTGTGGGCTGTGATCTCCAGCCCCTCAGCATCGTCTGTGTGTGACAGCACAAACCAACCCCTTCCACCTGTCCTGGGGCCATGTGTGAGCCCTGGCACCTCAGCCATCCCCTGCCACATCTCCTGTGTGTTTTTGTCACATCCTCTTGTTCTGGCTGGAGAAGGGCGTTTGGGGGATGGACAAGAACAGGGGATCCCAGCACAGAGAAGAGGAAACTGATGACTCCTCCCTTCTGGTCCCAGTCATCGTGAAGCCCAGTTTGTGGTTTCCCTGGTTTGCCATGAGAGTGCACTGTTGACTCATGTTCCATCTGTCCTCCTGGCCCTTCCCAGCAGGCTGATCCATCGCTGCCCAGGCTGAGCTGGTGACCGGGGTTATCCCGCCCTGGCCCGGAGCAGTTTGGGAGGTTCCCGTTGGCCGAGATCTGAAGTTCGTTGAAATCTTTCTTGGCTAAAGCTCTGCCATTCCCATGCCAGCTGCTTCCTTATCCCTGGTGTTGCCTACAAACGTGGTAAGGCTGCACCTGAATTGTCACCCAGAGAGCACATGGAGACATCGACCTACCCCAGGCCACTGCTTGGCCCTAGGATACTCAGATTGTCACCTGAAGTCAATCAAACTCCAGTCTGACTGTACCCACTGCCCTGCCTTAGGGATGGTCCATTGCCACAGTCTTTAACCCAAGAATTTTCACTGGATTAACTCAGTGGTGTCCAGGCTGTGTCAGGGCAGGGTTAGGTTGGATATCACGGAAAGGTTCTTCCCCAGAGGGTGCTGGGCACTGCCCAGGCTCCCCAGGGAATGGGCACAGCCCCGAGGCTGCCAGAGCTCCAGGATGTTTGGACACCGCTCCCAGGGGTGCCCAGGGTGGGGTTGTTGGGGTGTCTGTGCAGGGACAGGAGTTGGACTGGATGGTCCTTGCGGATCCTTTCCAGCTCAGGACATTCCATGATTATATATTCCATGATTCCATGTCTTTCCTGAAATCAGTCTTCTGTTCTACCACCTTCAAGTTACCTCCAGCATCTCCTCTTCCACTGCTTCCCTTCCACTTTAGCTCAGTCCTCACCTGTTGGATGCACATCCTGGCTCAAGCCTGACACTTCCCATCCTGGGATCACTGGAACATGGTCTGTGGCTCTGGCCTCCCTGCCTCTTCCCGTGCTTTGGGATTGTCCTGGCAGGAAATGGGTTTGCCAAGCACCCCCATGCCCTTCCCTCCTGGGTGTCCCCAGGCACGGTCAGTTTTGGGGGGATGTTTGTTGCCATGGGTTGGCTGGGGTTTGGGGAGCTGGAATGCATTCCCATGCAGATCTGTTCTCTCTGGTGAGGCATTATCCCAGTTGTTTGCCATCTCAGTGCGGGGCAGGATGTCCTTACACTGATTTATGTGCAGCAGGGAAAAGGCAGGGGCCTTTCCAAGGTACCTGTGTGTGGCTCGTTTATGACAACCAGTGAGAGGGAAAATCTCCTTCCGTGACCAGGAGAGGACTGTTCAGAGTCAGTGGGACAGAGATGGGGGCGTTCTCTTATTTCCCCCCTTATACAACATTGTTGCCGTGCCAAAAGATAGTCTTTGCCTTTTTTTTTAAGACACAGGTGAAATACATCATTACTTGTAGCTGTGCTCACTATTAACTGTAAACCACAAATCTGATCAAGTACCTGAGTTGTGCAATCAAACTCCTGAGGAAAACATGAAGCTTGCTCCAAACGTGGCATATAAAGAAATGCCAGCAGAAAGAGGTGCAGCCCCCTGAGCCAGGACTTCCTTCTCAGCCAGGGGACTTGGCACAGGGGGTTCTGTGCAAGTGATCACCTGGGGAGCTCAGGCTCTTGGAGAAGCTGGGTTATTCCATTGCCATAGAGAGAGGATGGGCTGGGGATTATCTTGAAGGATCAGTTAACTACTGATCCTGTAGATAACTACTCAAGTTTTAGCTACAAACAATATTTCACAGATGTTTAGAATTAGTTTGTCAAGCTATAACTTTCAATTAGCAATTTGCTCTGCTGTTTTTAAAACTGCAGGAGGGCAAACTGTGAATGTGATCTCTATCCAAGAGAAAAAAAACCTACTCACTCCTCAAAATCCATTCCTCCTGCTTCTCTGGAATCAGACTTTTTTGGATTTGGTGTTTTTTTCCCATTTCACCTGCAGATTTGCTCAGGTTTTCAGTAGTTTGCTGTCTTTCCTTGTGCATCTCGCAGCAGGCAGTGCAGCAAGAAGGGTTAAACAAGCCTGGGAGTGTGCAGGGGACGTGCTTGACTTTCATTACTGGTTATGGCACATGAGACAGAGAACCCAGCATGTCCTCTTTAAAGGAAAATTGTGTTCCTCTGCCTGCTTTAAGTGTGTCAGCAAAGCGGTTGTGAAGGATGCAATTTACCGAGTCTTTCAAAAGCCTTTGTCAAAGTTCCTCCCGAAAGTCACAGAGAACCAAAAGCATCTCAGGAAACCCCGGCGTACAACAAAGTCCAGCCAGGCAGGGGCTGAACAGGGATTCCCCTGGTGTGGTCTGGGGGCTCACAGGTGAGCCAAGAAAATGAGAGGCTGCTCTTCAAATTCAATGTTTCCTTCTGGGGTTGTTCAGCCTGGAGCAAAGGAGGCTCGGGGGGGACCTCCTGGCTCTGCACAACTCCCTGACAGGAGGGGGCAGCTGGAGGGTGGGCTTGGGCTCTGCTCCCAGGGAACAAGAGGAAACGGCCTCAAGCTGTGCCAGGGGAGGGTTAGGTTGGATGTTAGGGAAAAACCCTTCACTGGAAGGGTGCTCAGGGCTTGGCACGGGCTGTCCAGGGCAGTGGCGGAGTGACCATCCCTGGAAGTGTTCAAAGAAGCAGTAGACCAGCACTTTGTGCTGTGGTTTGGTGGCCACAGGGGTTAACTCGTGTGAAGGTTGGACTTGATGATCTTGGAGGTCTTTTCCAACCTTAATAATTCCCTGATTCTATGAGATCCACCACCCTCCGTGGTGTTCATCCTGCCTTGGCTCACAGAACCGTGTGGGTTGTCCCCAGGTAAGCGCAGGCTGTGAGTGGCAGCACAAGAGAAGAGAGTTGCTTGTACAAAGCCCTGGGCCCGGGTGACTTGGCAGCAGAACCCTGTCCCCCGGCAGCTCTGGCAGCCAAACACCACCGTGCCTGTGCCATTTCTCATCCTGTTATCCCAACAAATACACCAGATCCACCGGAGGCCCCAAATAAGGAAACACAGGCAACAGAAATCAATCTCACTTAAGACTTAACTGAGGGTGAAGCAGGAAAAAGTCTAAAGCAAAAGATCACACTGCAATAAATGTTGACTTCTGGGTCAAAACTACTGCCCAAAAACCTCTTATCCTTGACAATCACGAGCATCCAGGGAGGGATCGTAAGGGCACAGCAGCTGACACCCTTTCTGTGCTGCGTTTGGAAAGGGTGCTGTGCCAGCTGCTGTGTCCTCACCATCCCTCCCTGGATGCTCTGGAGTGGTGTGGGAGATGGATTTTGGGCAACAGTTTATTGCAGCGTGCCCCACCCATGCACCACAGCCTGGGGTTTGTACATGTGCATGTGAGGATGCAGGGGGGCAGGATCAGCCTCCCTGGAAAGTTAAATTAAATCAAGTCAAGCCCTTTTCTGCTTCCCAACAGTTTCTCACGGAGTTTTGGTACTCTCACCACAGACTCTTCCCTTGTGGGACAGAGCCTTTCTCCTGCATTCCTGCAAAAGCTCCTCGGGGCTGCTTTGCATGGCTGAATGGAGAGATTTCCTGCATAAAGGGCTCTGTCCCTCTTCCCTGAACCACGGGGTGCCTGTCCCAGCTTGCACGTGAATCTTAGGGAAGATGTATTTCTGCAGCTGTTTTCTGTGCAAAGCGAGGGGTGAGCAGCCCCAGAGCCTCCCAGGGGGTTGGGAAAAGGCCAGGCTGTCTGGTCTGCAGGTCCCTGGCAGCACAGGGGAAGGACTCAGTCCCTAGGGAAAAAATTAAAAAAAAAATCAGGAGAAAACCCCCATTCCAAGCTCCTATTTGCCTTTCTCTGCAGACAGCAAGTGTCTTATGGGAGACATGGGAGACAAGGGCTTGGGGAGCAGGGAGAGAGACAGAGGGCTTGGGAAAGGGGGAAACACTGCCAAAAATCTGTGTCTGCAGGCAGCAGGAAGGGACAAGTTGAGACCTGAGAATGACACATCATTCTCTGTGATAAGCTGGCAGATTGTGAGGGGGCCAAAGGTTGTAAGTCACAGACCTGGAGGTGTTTAATTGCACTTCCCAAAGCTGCAGCAGTGCTCAGTTCTCTGGGGAGCTGGGTCTGCTCACCCCAGGTCAGCAGGGCTTTATGTGTGCCCTCCCCACAGTGTCCATCCCTGGAGGAAACATGCCTTGGGATTCCCTGATGACTGAGTGGGGCCATGGGGATCCATATAATCCTCCCTCTGCACTCCTGAGCACATCTGAGGGCATCTGAACTCTCCTTCCTGCAAGATCCTGCATGTTCTGCTTCGTTTCCCTGTACAGAAAGGGCAGGGAGCTGGTGGTGGTAGGAGAAGTCACCAGCAGCAGTGCTGTGATTAAATTAGAGTCAAATCCAACTTTGATTCCTGCTCTCCTGTGCCTTCCTCCCTCCCCTCAGGGCCAGAGGGAACCGAGTGAATGGAGTTCAGCTGCAGGGACAGACGATGGCATCCCACCCAAATATCCTGTCCAGAGGTCCAGTTGTGCCCTGTCTCCTCCAGAGAGCAAATTTCTGTGTCCCACAGGTGGTCCTGGGCACAGAGCAATGTCCAACCCGCAGCCAAGGCCTCCTCCCTGCAGGGCATCACTGAGAGACACTCCTGGATCATCCCAGTGGCTCTGTGGCAAGAGGGAGCCCAGGAGGAGCTGACATGGGGAACACCTTCACCAGAGCAGTGCCGATGGAAGGTCCTCACAGAATTCGTGGAATGCCAGGCTGGTTTGGGTGGGAAAGGACCTTAAAGCCCATCCCATCCCACCCCTGCCATGGGCAGGGACACCTTCCACTGTCCCAGGGTGCTCCAAGCCCTGTCCAGCCTGGCCTTGGGCACTGCCAGAGATCCAGGGGCAGCCACAGCTTCTCTGGGCACCCTGTGCCAGGGCCTCCCCACCCTCACAGGGATCAATTCCTTCCCAATATCCCATCTATCCCTGCCCTCTGTCCATTTGAAGCCATTCCCTGTGTCCTGTCCCTCCATCCCTTGTCCCCAGTCCCTCTCCAGCTCTCCTGGGGCCCCTTTAGGCCCTGGAAGGGGCTCTGAGGTCTCCCTGGAGCCTTCTCCTCCCCAGGTGAACACCCCCAGCTCTCAGCCTTTCCTCATAGGAGAGGTGTTCCAGCTCTCACCTCATGTCCCCTTCCCTCTCTGGACTTACTCCTGACTCATGGAATAAGCCCAGAGGCCGGAACGAGGAGCACGGTGCTCTCTGAAGGAGGAAGAAGCTGCTGTGGGAAGCCCCAGGCACATCCCTTAATGCTGGTAATCAACAGAGCTGAGCCCCAGTTATCCCAGTTATGTCACTAAACCCTCCCACAGCGGTGCAGAGTGCTGAGGAGGCTGGAGGAGAGAATCAGAGGATGTCAGAAATGTCAGTCTGGCTGCACCCTGGGAATGTCACCTTGAATGTTCCCTATCCCAGAGAAGTTGTGGCTGCCCCATTCCTGGCAGTGTCCAAGGCCGGGTTGGACAGGGCTTGGAGCACCCTGGGACAGTGGAAGGTGTCCCTGCCCATGGCAGGGGGTGGGATGGGATTAACTTTGAGGTCCCTTCCAACCCAAACCAGTCTGGGATTCTCTGATTCTATGATTCCGTGTTTCAGCCCCAAATACCCATGTTCTCCTTGCTGGGTGACGTTTTTGACACACAGTGATGGTTGAGCACAGTTGGTCACCAGCTGCTCACCCAGTTTAATGGGAGCCAGCACTGACTTTTGTCTCTCTGCTGAGCTTCACCCATGGTGTGGGAAAACACGGACCTGTCACACGGTGCTTTCACCTGGGCTTGAGGCATCCGGGAACTGCATTTTCAGGACAGGTCAGAGCACTCTGATAAAGGCCACCTCAGCCTTTCCCACTGACTCAGATGCTCCTTATTGTGAAACACTTCCCTCTTTCCCAACACTGCAGTCCCAGCCAAGAGGATCATGCAAGAGCCAGGGAAAACACCGAGGAAAAAACAGGGTGTAAAAGAGTTTGTCTAAACAAGTTCCCATCACAGATCCTGATCCTTAGTTCAGCAACAGTGAAAAATAAAAGATACAATTTCCTGCAGAGGCGAGGTGATGGCGACACATCCTGCTGCTCACCACCACGGTGGGATCAAGGGAGAACAAATCCCCTGAGGATGGGGGGAGAATGGACAACAGATCAAAATTCAGCGGTTACCAAAGTCGAGGAGGCTCAGAACAATGAGCTGCAACTGGGAACAGGTGAATATCTCACCCAGCCATCAGTGCTGCCAGCCAGGGCTCAGCACCAGGGAGCATGGGAGACAAATAATTCCTGTTTACAGCAATAAAGAGCTCGGTGCTGAGGAAGGAACCGCATCCATTCCCACCTGGGCTTGCCCAAATGCCCCACTAGGGCCGGCTGATTGCTCAGGTACAGGCGACTTGTTTCCCAGGCAGCCCAGAAAAGCTGCTCAGAAACATTTTGATGTGCTCTCAGTTACTTTCGGAGTAAATCAGGGAGGGCCTTGGGTCAGCTGGGAATCTGTGGGAATTTTAACAGCACCACTAATGGCAGCAGAGGGGCTGGAGCCTCCGCTGTCTGTGAGTGCTGCTGCTCCTCCTGACCCCTTCTGGTCGTTGTCCAGCTGCATTGTGTTTGCACAGAACTTTGAGGTCCCCTCCCTCCTGTACTTTTAAACCTCTGTTTAACCCTGAATATTCCCCCAGACCCCACTGTGCTTCTCGCATGGAGTCCCTCCCACCCCTCCCTGCCTTGCACAAATTCTAATATTCATCACAGAGCTCAGAAGTGCCTTATGGCTTAATAAAATCTGTCTCAGTCAAGGGAAAAGATTTAGACAGGAATCAGCTCACTCAGCAGAGGAAACTGTTCTCCTAACAAACTCATCAAACCATTTCCCATAGGAAACCAGTTCCAAAGGCACGTTGGCAAGCAGCAGCCTAAGACAAAAGGAGATCAATTTGCTGGATAAATTGCACGCTGCAGAGAGGAGGGTGACATAATTGTGGCTTTTTTTCTTGTGACAGGTGAATTTCAGACCCAGGACACCTTAGATCATACAAAATCACTTGTTAAGGAAATAAAGTTTTATGCTGGCTTACCAAACCCTAAGCAATGTGGAGAAGGGGAGGATTTGCTGTCGGATGCCTCAGAGCTGCAAGGAGCTAATTTATTTATAAGCACCCCCTCTGCGAGGGACTCAGTGAGGATGTGGAAGGTACCTCACAAATAATTCAGCATGCACACAGAGCCTGGAGCTGCCCAGCACATCCAAGGGCTACCGAGGGCTGGAGGATGAGGGGTGGGAAGGGATGTTCTCATGGGGAATGTGAGGGAGCTGTGGCAGCTGAGAAGCAGAGGTTTTGCCAGCACTGGGTTTCAGCCTGTGTCCTTTGGCCGTTTGTAAATTGGTAATCAATAGTGATGTTTACTGGAGCTTTCTGTGAGTGCAGGGGCTGCTGAGCCCTCAGAACACCCCAGGGTCCTTCTCATGGCACAGTCCTGGCTCTGCTTGGCTGGTGCAGAGGCTGGTACTTCCCATTCCTGATTGTCTGTTCACTGGGGAAGCTCAGGAAAATACTGCACTTGGCACTGATGATTTCTTTGGTTTTATTTTTTCAAGGGGGAAAAGAAACAGATTTGTTGCCCAGAGAAGCTGTGGCTGCCCCTGGATCCCTGGAAGTGTCCAAGGCCAGGTTGGGCAGGGCTTGGAGCAGCCTGGAATAGAGGAAAGTGTCCCTGCCCATGGTGGCACTGGATGGGCTTTAAGGTTCCTTCCCATCCGAACTATCCCATGTTTCTATGAATATGTTATTTCCAGCCTTGCTGCCTCTCACATAATCAAACTGTAAGTTAAAGTCACTGCTAGAGGCACCACAGAAATTCTGTGTAAGTACCTGAAAATCAGGCACTTATCTCAACAAATTTCCCCTGTGGCTTCCTGCTCGTGCTCTACCAGTGAAATCGTCTATCCCTGTGTTTCCCTGACACATTTTCACGCAGAGCCCCTGCTGCTCCAGCTCTTCCCCTGGAGACAGACCTGCAGCCCAGGGGATTGTCATCCCCAAAGGACTGAACAGGGGTTTTCAGTGGGGAGCTGTGCCCTGCAGCCCTGGCCCTCAGTGCTCCTGCCCTGTCCCTGCTGCCAGGGCTGCTGGCACAGGCACCAGCCCCTGCCTGAGTGGCACTTCAGCCACTGAGTCCCCAACAAAGGCAGGGTCACACATGGTCACTGTAATTAAGGTCTTTATTTTCCAACACGTTTCCCTGTCAGCCGTGCCCCTGAACTTTTGAACTGCGCTGCCATTGGGCTGGGACTCCTGGGGACGCCTCACTGCCACATTTGCGTCCCACTGTTGTTCCCACTTATCCCCATCACCTTGGTGCTAATGGATACCCAGACCCCACAGCTGGTGGCTCTGGGCAGTGAGGTGGAAGCGCTGATCCTGGTGTCGCACACAGACTCCTGTGTCTGGCTCTGGCAGCATCGCTGTGCCTGTGATTTCGTGTTCCTGGGGCTGCCCTCAGACACAGGCACCTGCATGACACACTGTAGGAAACACAGGAAAAGATAAAACGATTTTAGGGCCTGAGAAATAAAAGCAAGTTTCAGAATCACAGGGAAAGAGTTTAGAGATTAGTTTTGCCTGCAGGAACTCTAAGAAGATGTAAGTATATAGCAAGCAAGGACACTGAAACAATGGTCCAAGCTTCTAGGTCCAGCTGAGACCGCTTTTAGAGTTGCAAAAATTATGCTTAGTAAGATAGATAAAGTTAGGCTGAATAATGGAATACTGTGCAAGGGATAAAACAAGCAGGTATTGTTTATAACAAGCACACGGGCACTATTAGAGACTGGTTAAGAGAACTGTCTGTAGTTTTTAGGAGTATGCCATTGGCTGAAACACTTTTAAGAATACTCTGTAACCAGGAAGTTCTCTGGAATTCTATGACTACGACAACAGGAGCCTGTATCATCTCCTGTGTGTGAGGCTGATAAAATAATAAAAGGGCTCATGGAGCATCTGTCCTGCTTCCCCGTCTCGTTTGCCTAATGCCAGCAACACACGTCCAATCTAACCCTGCACTGCATCCCTCGGGTTAAAGCCCCCTGCTCGCAGGTGCCACAGCTGCACTGGGACACACCTGATGATGTTCCCACACAGGATTCTTCCCTGCCAGCGACAAGGACTTGGCATTTTGCACTGAACAGGCTGCCCAGGGAAGTTGTGGCATCTCCATCCTTGGAGATAACCAAAAGTCATCTGGAAATGATCCTGGGCAGCCAGGTGGCCCTGCCTCAGCAGGGGACATTGGACTAAATGACCTCCAGAGACCCAAATGACCTCCAAAGACCCAAATGACCTCCAGAGATTCTCCCCTGCCCCAGCCAGTCTGTGACTCTGTGATTTTCTGCAGTTTCACTGAGGCTTTGCCAGCCCAGCCCTGGGTACAGGCGTGCTGGCTTGGGCTCACACAGCAGCCCTGAGTGCCCCAGTGCCACACGTGACTAATTCAGCTGCAGAACTCAGCACCACAGGGTGCCTTTGTGCTGAAAGTTGCCTTGGGTTCAAAACACCATTAGGTGGATTAATAAAATAGTAAAATAATAAATACCACCTATTTTTTTTTTTTTTTTTAAATATGCATAAGCTGCAGATGCTGAGAGGAGGTTTAAACAACAGTTTAATTCTGGTCTTGCATCCACCCCAAGGCCTCCACTCCTGCTCTTGGTGGGAGTTGTGTGGCCATCTGGAGTGTTCCTGCAGGAGAGCAGGGTTGGAAGTCAGACTGAAGGGTGTCTGCACAAATCATTCATCTGAAAATTAGACTTCTCAGGGAAGACTAGAAATAAAACATCTCCTTCCAAGTCAAGGGTGAGCTGAACCCCCGGGTTCTGTTGAGACTTCCCAGCACTCCAGCCCTTCCCTGGGAGGTTTTCTGGACACTTTGTTCTGTGACCTGGTCTCACGCTCTGAGCACCGCTGGAGCAGGGTGCTCCCAGTTCGTCCCACCTGAGGCTGTGTCCTCGCTGCACCCTCCCTGCAGGTGTTCACACACGCCGGGAATATCCAGAGGGCTATCCGCCCTCTCACTCCGTGGGTGAGTGGTGCATCCTCTGAGCAGTGCATTCATTTGTGCAGTGTAAGCTATGAGTAATGCACCTTACAGTGCAGTGCATCCTGTGAGTAATGCACCCCACTGCATGCAGTGCATCCTGTGAGTAATGCATCCTGTGAGTAATGCACGCCACTGAGTAATGTGTGCAATGCAATCTCAGTGATGCACCTTGCTGTGTGCAGTGTATCCTGTGAATAATGCACCTCGTGTGCAATGCATTCTGAGTAATGCATCTGGCTCTGTGAAATGCATCCCTTGAGTAAAACACCTCACTGTATGCAATGCATCCCACGAGTAATGCATCTCATTGTGTGAATGCATTCTGAGTGATTCAACTCACTGTGTACAGTGCAAGCTGTGAGAAATGCACCACACTGTGTGCATCCTGTGAGTATCACACCTCCCTGTGTGCATTCTTTGAGTATCACAGCTCTGTGTGCATCCTATGAGTATCACCCCTCCCTGTGTGCATTCTTTGAGTATCACAGCTCTGTGTGCATCCTATGAGTATCACCCCTCCCTGTGTGCATTCTTTGAGTATCACAGCTCTGTGTGCATCCTATGAGTATCACCCCTCCCTGTGTGCATTCTTTGAGTATCACAGCTCTGTGTGCATCCTATGAGTATCACCCCTCCCTGTGTGCATTCTTTGAGTATCACAGCTCTGTGTGCATCCTATGAGTATCACCCCTCCCTGTGTGCATTCTTTGAGTATCACAGCTCTGTGTGCATCCTATGAGTATCACCCCTCCCTGTGTGCATTCTTTGAGTATCACAGCTCTGTGTGCATCCTATGAGTATCACCCCTCCCTGTGTGCATTCTTTGAGTATCACAGCTCTGTGTGCATCCTATGAGTATCACCCCTCCCTGTGTGCATTCTTTGAGTATCACAGCTCTGTGTGCATCCTATGAGTATCACCCCTCCCTGTGTGCATTCTTTGAGTATCACAGCTCTGTGTGCATCCTATGAGTATCACCCCTCCCTGTGTGCATTCTTTGAGTATCACAGCTCTGTGTGCATCCTATGAGTATCACCCCTCCCTGTGTGCATTCTTTGAGTATCACAGCTCTGTGTGCATCCTATGAGTATCACACCTCACTGTGTGCATCCTGTATCACAGCTCCCTGTGTGCATCCTGTGAGTACCACACCTCCCTGTGTGCAGTGTATCCTGTGAGTACCACAGCTCCGTGTGTGCATTCTTTGAGTATCACAGCTCTGTGTGCATCCTATGAGTATCACACCTCACTGTGTGCATCCTTTGAGTATCACAATTCCTGTGGGCAGTGTATCCTGTGAGTACCTCACTGTGGGCAGTGTATCCTGTGAGTACCTTGCTGTGGGCAGTGTATCCTGTGAGTACCTCGCTGTGGGCGGTGTATCCTGTGAGTACCACACCTCTCATGGGCACCCTCTGCCAGCCTGCGGGGCCCATCCGATGGGACGGGATCATTCCCGGCTGGAATGGAGGCTCTGCAGCCTGGCCAAGCCCAGCAGCTCCCCATGCCTCCCCTGTGCCCAGGAATCCATCCCGCTGCCTGCCCGGGATGGGGACATGAGGAGGGGAGGTCACTGCGGCAGCTCCCCGCGCTTCCCAGCCTCCAGCCCATCCTCCAGCCCCGGGATGGAGCGGCGGGACTGCGCACAGCCGGCCCAGCAAAGCCCTGTTTGGAGCTGGCAGCTCCGTGGGATCTCGGCAGACGGAGTCCTGGCTTTGGTGTGACAAGTCCTGCTCCCCACTTTCATCAGGACGCGCCTGGGTCAGGGCTGTTTCTCCCTGCTCAGGTTTTCAAAGGCTCCACATCAAAGTCAGCCCGTGGGTTCCTCAGTTTCTTTCATATATCCCACAATGGCCTTGTTAAATCACAGAAACCTTTGCGGCTTTTCTCCTTTCTTTCCTTTCTTTCTCTATTATTTTTTTAAATAATCTTTTCATTTGGGGGGAATTGATAAGGGAAAGTGGTTGTTGGGGGAAGGAAATTTCTTCCATAACATTTCTTTAAGAGTCTTGCTTATCAAAGCAGTAGAAAAGAAGCACCAAGGAAAATGCAAGC
>VWZT01015427.1:4514-28723 GCA_013397055.1 Pachycephala philippinensis
CGTTCTCCGCGGGAGGGAGAGTCACAGGGATCCCACTGCCCCCCGTGGTTTTGCTCTGCGGGGAGAGTCACAGGGATCCCACTGCCATCCATGGCTTTCCTCTGCAGGGAGAGTCACAGGGATCCCACTGCCATCCATGGCTTTGCTCTGCAGGGAGGGAATCACAGGGATCCCACTGCCATCCGTGGCTTTCTGCTGCAGGCAGGGACACACAAGGTCTTGCTGTGACAGAACCATGCCAGAGAAACACTCCCTCTCTGAAACTCCTGACTGGCATTAACACAACTCAGTTATTCTGAGCACTCAAAATCTCAGTGCAGGTCAGACCCAACACAATGTACAGATCTCTGGGAGTGCTGGGGCCACTCCTCCTGCTGCAAGGAGCCGGAGAGAGGAGCCACAGAGCTCCTTCACTTGCCAGCTGCACCCTGCTAACAGCAGCCACCGTGCCTCCAGTGGGAGAAAAACCCAAAATCACTCCGTGTGCTGGAGCAACCTAATGGGTTATTCAATATTTGTGTAACTAGCTGCAGCCAGGAGAAGCAGCGGGGCTGTTCCATCACTCCAGGAGATGAGGATGGATGGATGGACTCCCGTGGCAGTGGGAGCTCAGCTCAGCCCGTGCCAGCCCCAGGGAGGGCAGCGAGGGTGTGAACCTGCCTGGCCACGGATCAAAGGTCTTGGTAAAGCTCCTGGTGGGGCAGAAGAGGAATGAGGCTCAAAGTGCAGGAACAGGAGAAAGCATGGGCCCAACCTGGAGAAACAGCATGGCCTGAACCCACACTTCATCCTCCAGCTTCTCCCAAGCAACATTAATTTTCTAATGTTTCATTTAGCCCAGCTACAATAACGCAGGCCCTGGGGACGGGCGGGAAGAGGCAGAGCTGGAGCACTCGGAATACTCGGGGGAACTACTACACAGGCTTGCATTTGCAAAATGCTTTCAAACTGCCTATTTGTCGGCATATAAATGCAACACTGAAAATCATTAGGAATAAAACAGCAGCAGGAAGCCGTGGACATGAGCTACAATTGGCCTGGGACGACAGAACCCTTCATCTCTATCCACTGATCTGTGTCTCTGGTTGTATCCACGTCACAGAGACCTTCTGAGGGTTTTTCTCACGCGACACAGGCATCACCCAAAGGACTGTCACCGTTTGAGAGACACCAGTGCCTTTTCCTTTCCATACCTGTACGTGTGTGTGTCCCCAGCAGGCTCCAGCTCTGGCCCCGCTGCAGGCAGGGGAGCCCTGAGGCAGCACATGGGGCACGTGCTAACATTTATCACTTTGCTGGTATTGATCAGTCCCTCAGCGACTTACAAATAATTCAGTCTGAATAACAGCATCCAGGGAGAGAAGCTGCAGTGACTGGGGATGCACCAGACCTGAGGGAGAAGAAAAGAGCTTTCCCTGGCAATTTTCATGCATGGACAGGTGCTCTGCTGTGTGGGTGGACGTATTTCACCACCCTTGCCTGCAGTGATGGATGGGTGACAAAACACCTCCAAACGGACTGAATAAGAAAGTTACAGCACAAGAGAGCTTTACATGAGATTTCCCTTAATAAGAAGCAAAACCCAGCACAGGACGGGGTCACCCCCCTGGGCTCTGGCTTCAGGAGCACAGCTTGGGGTCCCCAGCCAGCACAGGCTTCTTTCCTTCTGACACTTTCTGGTGCTGCAGCTGATTTCCCAGCTGGGTTTGGAGATGACAGTGCTGTCGCTCAGCTGTGCTTTTTCACAGTAGTTTAGAAGTCAGATAGAAAGCAAAATTCCCAAGCTCTGTGGAGCCACACTACCAAACAGGGATGAACTTGTCAAAAGACACCAACTATACACCAGTGTAATATGGACATGGAAAAGGGCCAGACTCAGCTCTTATTTTCACAACTGAGTTATTTCAATGTATTTTAAATAGTTAATGGTTTTTGCTGTTGGTTCAGCTCAATCCATCTAAAATAAGAGAAGAATTAGAAGGAGAAAAGGAAGTTAAAGGTGGTCAGAAATCCAGCCAAAACATTAGGCAAATAAAGAAACCCAGCCTGCCTGTGTGTGAGCAGCAGTATTTGGGGTTAATGACACATTTTGTCCAGACTGGAGCAGAGAAAAGGAAATTCTCAAGACTTAAAAATATTGCTGTAATGTGAACCGCAGTTCTCAGCCAGCTCTTGTTCAGAAGTTATTTATTTGCCGTGACTAATTTGGCGTTTCAAGTGTGGTCATTGCCTCACACGTGGCAGTGCCTGGGCTCTCTGGGCACGGGGCTGGAGGCTCTTGGAGCCCAGCAAAGGAACTCTGCCCGTTCCCATGGGCAGTGCCAGCCCTGCTCTGCAGCCCCAAACCAAAACCCATTAACACTGAGTTTCCAAAATGCACATCCCAGGCGTGAGGGATGCTCACACACCAACGTTAGAGTGCGGATGCAGACTCGGGTTGCTGCCTCACTATTTCTCATCTTGCCCTGGTTTTTTTCTTTTTTCAGTTAATCAGCCCAGAGATGCAGAGAAGCCAAGTGTCTTGACAGCACAGAGGTAATTTGAGAAGGGCAGGTGGGCTGCAAACTCCCAGCAGCAGGAACAGCTCCTGGCTCAGCTCTGCTCTTGCCCCTGCTTTAAGGGTAAGTATGTTGTTAAGTTTGTTCAGCCAACCATCATTTCCCATTTTCCGTGCCCAGAGAGCAGGATGAGGCAGGCAGCACTTCAAACACAGGTGGTTTAAGGGTTCTCCCCACCCTAAATCTTCTCTGTGGGGTGAAGAGAGCGTGTCCTGATGCTCCCTTCCCAGCACGGGCAGTCTCTCCATCTGCCTCTGGTAAGGATGAGAAAGGGGGGCTTGGGGGATTCCGGGTTCATTTATGGCAGTGCCACTTTCAGATTCCTTTAGTTGTGTGTGACGCACATTGGGCATGAGCTGAGATGCACCAGGCAGAGAGCTGGGCTAAAAATAAACCCGGAGTGTCGCTGCTGTGTCAGTCCCCTGTTGATATTTCTTGGTTCGTTTTATGACATCTTCAAGGCCAATCAAGTGTGGGGGAAAAACAAAAAGGAGAGAATTTTGGCTTTCTGAGGCTGGATGAAGAGCGAGCAGGTACAAATCATGTCATTTCACTGAGTGGATACAGAGCATTACAGTCACTGTGGTGCTGGCTCACACTCGTGCTGATGCATTCTAAATAAGAACTGTACAGCTTGTGCTAATTCCTGATGCACTATTATATTGATACCAATTTAACTTATGCTAATTATTGTTATAGGAATGGACAAATTAAATCAGCACTTACCTGGATAGTGAAAGAAAGGGGCTGTGTTGCAGCTTGGAGTCAGCAAGCAGCCGAGTGCTAGCACCCCAAAGGTGTGCATTCCTGGGGAATGTGAGGGGTTGGCCCAGAGGACCTCGGGTTAGGGACTTAGTGGATCTGTGGAGAGAAGGACTAAATCCAACAGAAAAGCTTCTAAACCAGGGATTCTGGAAAGAAATGTGTGCTTTTAAATGCATTTGGACATTGCATCAGTTGCCTGGGGGTGTAAGGTCTCTGCAGTGACCAGGCACAGCTGCATCCCACTCTGGGATGGGTCACAGGGGTCCCTGGGCTGTCCCTCCCCAGGGACACTGCCTGTGCCACGGTGCCACGGCGTGGTCCTGCTGTGGTCGGGCTGCTGGGAGGAGCTCACAGCACTTTTTCTTTTTTACTTGAGGCAAAAAGTAATTTCTTCCTCTGAAGGCCAGGGCTGGAGCCGTCCTCTGCTAATGAATGCAAACCATCAGTGAGCAGTAATGCAAAACTGGGGATGACGTGGCAGGCAGTGGCTTGCTTTCAAGGCACCAAAAAGGCCCTTTTAAATTTAAATTTAGCAAAGAATTTAAAGCACATATAGGCAGACTCTATTAGAAAGTGAAATATTTGATCTTGGCTATTAATCTGTTATAAGAATACTTTCATTTCCTTGCCATGTGTATCCAGTGATAGACTTTCATAAATGAGATCACATTAAAATGTACTTTATGTTTCTAGTCAAATCTCTTTTATTATTATGCAAGTCCTAGTTAGGGAAAAAAAAAACAATTACAGAAGGAGACTAAGAAGAGCACATTATTTTAACTCTTTTATGTAAGTGAAATATTGCTCTCCTACTTGAAGGCTGTACATTGTGCACTACTAAGTACCTTGGGAAGAGGTTGCTCCATCGCAGCCATGCTACCAGATTTGGGATAATTTACAGGTGGAAATACAAATAGAGTCTAAAACAGCTCACGTGGTGTGGGGTACTGCTAAATGTATATATACACAGATATAAATATGTATTTTTATATAAAGTATCTTTATATCTAAGTATAATATTCATATCAAAGTATTACATTTGGCTTCTGTCTTACTGAAATGAAATCTATTTTCTGGATGGTCCATAATTAATGTGAGCTGTCACTCCTGGCACTCTGCACCACGGGCAGATGAGTGTTTTAGGAAGTTTTTAGTGTTTCCATGTGGCCAGGGAGGCTGGGAGGCTCAGCTGCCCTGGTGGGCACGGGCAGGGGCTGTGCCAGCCCAGCTGGGCCAGGGGCTGAGGCTCTGCACTGCCTGCTCCACTGGAGGCATTAATTCAGAGAGGAGCCCACTGGCAGCCTGGAACCAGCAGCGAGCGTCGTGATGGATGTTTCAGGGCGAGAAGGAAAAAGAGCTTTACATCTCATAACTCACTTTGGCTGATTAGGCACAAATGTCTGTTTTAAACCTCCAAATCCAGGCACACAAACCGTGTCATATTCCTGCCACCTTCCAAGCATCTTTTCATTTCCATTCGAGCAGCCTGACAGAGACCCAGCAGGGGCCACAGCATCTGCTGTCAGGCTGCTGGAGCACAGAGCTGTGCCTCCAGATTCAGCAGTGCTGTGGATCCAAATGCTTCCCCAGGATGGGGCAGCCGTGGTGTACAGTCAGTGTGCACACTGACCTCATGCTTTAGCTGAAAAGTCCAACCTGGTCTCTTCCAGAAGAGGGTGCAGCTTGGGGCTTGAATCTGCACAACGCAGGACACTTTGAGATCATGTTAACACTATCAATAAATTAACCTGAAACTCCTTGCCCATGAATTTAGGATCCTGGCATGACTCTGCTTTGACTGAGAGCTGGCCAGAACGAACTGGTGTTTGGCAATTTAGCCCAGGACACGCCGTGTCTGAGCCTGGTGCCCCCAGAGCCCCCCAGCTCCAGGCTCAGCCCTGCCCCATCCCCGTGGGATTCACTGCTGGTGCCTTGGCTGTGCCTGGCTCAGAGTCCTGCAGTCAGGGCAGGGAGCAAAGGGCTGATTTGGCACCAGAACAGCCAAGATCACCTTTCCTAGAAGAATGAAAAATTGCCATCCCTGTCTGGTTTTTTGACTACAGTACAACCTCACGCATCTCCTGTTTTTTAATCACTCATAGACAGCGAAGATTTACAGCTGTTTGCATTTGTGAAGCCTCAGAGTACTAACAGCTTCTGATTTTTAAAAAATAGGTTACAGCTTCTTTAGTATAAGATGAAGAAATGCCAAATATCAAATCCCCATTGTCAAGGCAATTAAATACCTCGTTCCTGTTGCACTTGGTTTACTGTGCAGCTATTGGCAAACTGCTCTGCCCCAGATCTTGTGTCATTTTGTGAATTAACCATGTTCTAGACTATAAATAATTACAGCAAGACACCTTAGGCATGGCAGAGGCACAAATGTGGTGATGGTGCTTCCAGCAGACAGAGGCAGAGCCTTTCCTGGCAGTGTGACACTCTCAGACCACCCTCTCCATGACCTGGGATTCCTGTGCCTTACAGAGCAGATTCCTACTGAAGTCTACAAAGCAAACAAAACACTTGAGCACCTGGGAGCCTGATTTTCCCCCCCCACTTTTCTTTAAAGTAGTGGCCAATGACACATTTGGAGATAATTAAAACAAAGGTTGAGGGGTTTTTAATATGCCATGACTGTTAGCAGCTGGATTAGGAACAAACCAGCACAAAAGCAGCATACTTCCTATACCAGCTATAAATAAAACCAGGCTTCAAATTTGAAAGCAGGATTTTTTTTCCTTTTTTCCCTCCACAGAAAAATCTTTTCTTTGTGCCAAGACTAAAATATTAGTGCTGTGTTCCCTTCTCTGTTTAAACAGACCTCATTGCATCTAAGTGCCAAAAAAGTGGAATTCCTGAACAGCAGGTGAAAAGAAAACACAAGATCAAACACATTTCTGGCTGCCAAGAGAACCTGCAGCATGGCTGGGGGGTGCAGGGAAAGTCATGCCCCTCCTGTGCTGTCAAAGACTTTTGGAAGGTCGTCAAGGAGGTTTTTTCAAGCATCCCACATCAAAAAGCTGTGCAGAGAGACAAACCTGCAATCCATCATGAAGATGGGGCTAAAGATACCAATCACCCACTTTTAGGAGAATTCAACTTTTCCCCACCACATCTATGGAAGCAGCTCTAAGAAATCAGGGCTCTGTGTGGAGAGCAGGGCTATGGAAATAAATGTAAGTGCTCAAACTGGGGGAACATGAGGCAATGGCTGGTTTGGGTCCATAACCCAGCAGGAACTATGGAAGAAATGTGTCTTTCTGAGCTCATCCTTGCACTTAAGGCAAAGGACACATATTTTGCTGCTCTTGGAACCAGCCAGCCCTTGCATTAATTCAAATTTCTGCCCCCAGTTGGACATCCCTAAGCCCATGACAGAGTTCTTTCTCTTTGGCTGATGCACCCTTTGGGGACGCAGGGAAGAAACTGCTCCAGCACTTCTCATGGTTAATGTCCTTCAGAAAACAGACTTCAGCTGAGCTCCTTGTTAATCCCTTCTGACCCTCTGCCTACCATTCCTTGCCATCACTGGAAAAGGCAGGGAGGCTCTGGCCCAGAAGCAGACCCCTGGGTTTGAAAACAAGAATTTGGCCGTGTCTCTGGGTCCCGCTGTGCCAGCAGTGCTGGGAGCCCTGCAAAGTCCATCCACCTTCCTCCCCTGCACTGGGGCAGAAATGTCTGAGCAGGCAGCAGCACTGGGATCACAGCCTGGAAGTGCTCACGCCCATTCTTCCTCCTAAAAATCAGCAAGCAGCAAAGTTCTTTCAAATACAACACACATTGGAGGGGTTGAAAATAAACAAGGTGCACACGCGCTCCTAAAGACAGCCTTTTTTAAAATTTTATTTTAAAACTCTGCATCTGAAAACACCGTATGACAGAAAGCATTTATATACACTGCAGTGTTTTTGGTATAATACAGTATTTCATACATCCATTTCTTTTTCTGCAAAAAAATTTGCTTTGTCGGACAAACAACCAAACTCCCATCGACAAAGAATACAGCTAAGGCACATTGTTTCTGCTAAATGAAAGACAAAAGGGTGCAAAAACGGGTAGTGCAATAATTGCTGAAAATCACATTCTACTACAAGAAAAGCATTCTGACTTTGAACTTTGATTACCGGTCAATTTAAGACATTTCAATATCTCATAAAATACTCCTTTAAATAAATAGCAAAATATCTACATCTTTCAGTGTGTTCCATTTGAATTTCCAATTTTTTTTTAAACTTTCCTGTATATACACCGTTTTCTTTTTTTCTTATTCAATAGATTACAAAATATTTCTGTACAATTTTATGCATATTATGATCTATAACAAAATAGTTATTTCTTAAAACTATATTACCACCAGTCTTTGAAAATGACAGAATAGGAATAACTTATTATGGACTATGTTAGGCAATAGAAAAATCCAATCAAATCAAAACAGAACCAAAAGGACAAAGTCAGAAAAATAATTTCATTACATTGAATTAATTATTTTAGTTTCACAAACCTTGTTTTACATGTAAACCCTTTTCAGTTGCCTTTGGGTTGTATCCACATCTGAATACCAACACAGGACAGGATTTGGGGTTCCTAAAAGCCCTGCAGCCTGCCGGGAATATTGGTGCTACTCACTGAAACATGACAGTTCTCATGGAGAAAAGGATTGAAGAAACCCAACATACACAAGCCTCAGCAGAAGTCACTGGATTCTGCTGACTTTGACTACCTTTGAATGAAGCTCCAAAAGCCAGATTTTCAGAAATGCATTTGTGACTTAGACAAAACAACCAGACTCCACTATGTTCCAAATGTACTGTTATATTCCCAACCAACACCCAAAATCTGGCCCCATGCGGTGACACTATTCTGATTTTAAGACCATACCATAAGAGGCTGTTTCTTCTCCCAGCTACCAGTACAAATCTGAGAGTTATGCTACTATGCCATGTTAAAATGAGTGAAATTACTCTACAGTTTGTCTTGTGCATCTGGGAGCAGTCTGTCCTGTTGTAGTCTGAAGATAAATTAAAAGTTGCTAAATTTGTACTTTGTAATTAAACCAACCTTCCTTATCTACAGCGAGTTGCAAAGGACAGAGCTCATAATTTCCTAAGGTTTATATGAATGTCTGAGACTTCCTTTTGCCCGAAGGGAAGGTCATTTTCTTTCCTTAAAGACTGCATTTGTAAGCAATTTCTATTGTATTTGTGAAGTGTAAGCTGACAGCAACACAACCGAGCTGTAATAGAAATCTCAAGGTGCCTTTTATTCATTCCACAACAAACAGAGAAAGTGAGCAAGACACGGACAACACCAAAGTTCCTAACACAGTTTAAGGCCACATTTAGAAAGGATGGAAGTAAGGCTTTCTTTAAGGGGCAACACACTGGATGCCACAATGGGAACAGACACCGAGCGATCCAAAGCTGACAGGATTCACCCACAGAAACGACACCCTAGTTTTGGCCAGCAGGTCTGTGCCTTTTTTGGGATCTAAGCAGGAAAATAAAATGAAATGCCACAGACATCCTCCTCTGGAATATTCCCAGCAAACTGAAGGTGCTCCCCTAGCAGGAGTGCCATTGTCTCAGCCGAGGGTGTTAATTACAACAGAACCAAAGACAAGCCGAGTCATTACAATACACAATGCAGCGCCATGAACCGCGCCTAGAATCTTCACTCTGGTATCAGAGGCACCTGTACAGTATCTTGCTGTTTATTTGGCAAGGTTACAAGTAATACTTCTAGGTTTTAACAAAGTAGAAAGAGAATTTGCATAGATTGTACATTCAGTTCGAGGAGATTTCTGGTACCTTTTTTTGTTGTTCTCAGGTAAACGTGTTTGCAGACACAGTGAGGTAGCAGCTGCGGTAGCACCCATGAGCAAAAGAAGGTAACCAAGGCAGAAGCAAAGAGCAGAGTGATCAACACACTACTGTTAGTGAGAAGGAACGGAATCAACGTGGTACCTGCAGTGTCACATCATGAAAGGAACTGCTGCCAACGCCACGCGGAGCTGAGACACCCCAGTGCTGCCGTGGTCCTGGGTAAACAGGGAATCATCCTGGGTAACACGGGCTGTCAGCTCTGGCAGCCTCAATTTTAAATGCTCTCAGCCTGATTATTCTTTCCCTTACTGGTAAAGGCTTTGAAAGTCAATCTCTTCTACAATACACCTTCGAAGGGAATTACAAATCAGTGTTTCCTTGCTTTTGAAGATTCTGCAGGAAAATGTGCTGTCCTACAAATTCTTCCTTGCTGCCCTTCACCCTAATTCACATTTCTTTGGCTCCTCTGTGCCTGGCTGCAGCAGCAGCTGCCCTCAGGGCTCTGCAGCAGGTATTCCTGCTCTCAGGAACTCCTCCTGGGCCTCTGGAAGGGCAGTGCTCTGTCCTCTCTAACGCTGCATCGCTCCCTGCCCTCTCTGTGGGCATCACCCCTGGAGCTGCCTTGGCAGGAGCCCGAGGGTTTGCTTTGGAAAGGCTTTTTTACATGATGTTTTCAACTGCCACTTATTATGGGCTTAAGGTAATGTCCTACTAATCCTTAAGACTATACTGGAGGTTTGAATGGTAGAAATAAAGACACATTTGGATCATTATCTTTTCACAACCGAATTGAAGCAAAGGCCAGTGGGAACAGTCACCAACCCTTTCCTACCAGGCCTGTCTTACTCTGTTGCTGAAATACCAAATAACCAAGTCTCCTCTTACATACATCAGATTCCCATGCCTGAAAATCAGGACAAGGTAACTGCTGCCTTTCACCAACTCCCTCCTGTGTGCAAGTCCTGAACTGACTGAAGGCTGCTCTGAAAAGCAACCTTTGCTCATCTGCAGCTGGGTTTCTGAACCAGCCTAGGGGCTTTGGCTCCCTCAAGTATAAAACATCCTGCTCTGCAGAAAGTGCCGAGTTGGCCAAGATTTCATGTGGCCAGCTCCTGAAGCTTTGGGAGCTGGGAAGACAACAAGGAGGGCGTGCTAGCCAGGGGCAAATTGGCAATTCTCTGACAGCTGTGATGCAGAACTAGAGAGATCAACAGAAAGCTGGTCCTCATTGCCAGGCCACAAGAAACATCTGCATCTTGTTTATCTGGGAGGTCAAAACTGAGACCTCAGAGCATCAGTGGTTCTCAGCCTTGCTGTGCAGAAGGAGCCCAGTTTGTTCAAAGGTTTGTTACAACACTGTTGTGTCAAACTTTTGCAAAGTTTCAGCCTCCTTTACCCTTTCTCTCTGCCTCTGGTCAGGTTCACACTATCCCCGTTCTGATTCACTGACCTCACCACTGTGCTCACTATAATGGTGGCTAAGAGTGATGGAGGCTTCATCAGGGTGGCAATTAGTGCTGCAGGAGATGGAGGGAAAGTGAATGCACATTAGCTGGTACTTTTGAAGGTGCTGCAGGATCACTGTTAATACACCATTAAACAACTGTACAGGCATTGTGCACTGAAGCCAATACCCAGGAAAGTCAATTTGTAACACACGAATGCACATTCCTGTATCTCTAGGCTTAGCAATAATGAAGGCTTAACAACAGAGATACAGAGGGACTTTCTTGTATAACACTTGCTATCATGAAGGAATTGTTAAAATTCTCTGCTTGCCGAGAGCACAAAAAATGAAGACATAATTTCAATTCTAAAAACCCCCCTTGAATATCAGAAAATGAAAATGCAAATATTACTACTCAATGTCCAAATGTCATCAAAGAAAGAATTGGACAAATCTGAAAATAAACTGTCATTTGAGCTATTTCGTTTAGCCTTGGGGTTTAACATTACCATATAAACAGGTTTGCATAATGTTAAGACTGACTTTGGACATAATTCATTAAATCACGTATGCAGATGTTCTCATTTTGCCACATTCCCTTTCTGTGTAACACAGATTGATCACAGCAGTGTTACACAGCTGTCATGCAGAACGGGCAGGGAATTTAAACAAGCAAAGCATTACACACAGAGGATGAACGTGTGCTTATGGAAATACAAACCCCTCCCACTGAAAGGAATTTTGATCAAAGCAGGCTTTCAGCTGGGCTCCTGTTCAGCAAGGGCTGGCCAGTGTGACTGGAATAGAACACCTGCACATTCAGATGAAGATGCGTAACTCTCTTGTTCTGTACCAACTCTGGGTCCCTGCTCTGAATTCTCCTTTCCACCAAATGTAAGATCTGTGAGGTTATTCTCTTCTGACCACTGACAATGTTCATCACAGGCTCCCAGTGCTGCCACTTCCAACCAGAGAAGCCACCAAGCAGGACTAGGCTGGGCTTAGCAGCATCAGCTTGGAGCCAGCTCTGATCCCTGATGCAGAGTCTGGCTTTACATGGTTTTTATTCACTACTACTGGACTTTGTAACTCAGACACAGACTCTCATATATATCTTTTGGATCCATGTCTGCATGAGAGCAGCTATAGTAGAGGTGGCTGTTTAGGTCCAAAACTTGACATTGCCCCCAGAAGATGTTCCAAACATGGCAGCTTATCCTTTGATGACTTCAAACAGACAGCATTTACCCCTAGCATACTGTCACACCTTTTATTTATGCTGGACTTGACTCTGAAGTCCTCATTTAGCACTAGCACTCTGTGGAAGTTTTTCCTCAGAAAGGATTGCAGGATCAACCCCTTCAGCTCTGCATCCTATATTTCAACAGCAGCATTGGGGTTGCCAGCTTGCTACAAAACTTCACTGTTTAAATGCTTCTTGCCTTTCAGAAAATAAACTCTCATAAATTTTCTTTGAGATATTTTAAACCTAGCATATAATGCAAATGGATATATCAGCAACCATCTGTTTTCTTTCCCTTTTTTGTACTAAAACAAAATAATTTGCACCTTATATTTTAAATGATAAAAGTGGCAGCTTTTTTCCTAACTGCAGAAGATGTGATTGTTGTCACCTTCTGCTTGGTCTAGTTAATGAAAACTTACCAAAAAAGCACTTAAAAACATTCCTGCTTCAGAATAAAAACAAGTATCAAATTTAAAAACGAAGTTATCTGCGTGCGTGTGCGTGGGTGCACCCCTGCACATGTGCTTATGTGCAAGACAGACTGAAGGTTTTGTGACTACCCCAGGAGTCTCACTGAGAACAAGCACTGCCTGGGCTTCTTAATGAATTTTATTCTGTGCCCTAAATACGACGTTCTTCATTGAATCTGCAGGGCTTGAACCGTGCAGTCTCCACTGCACCAGTGTGACCGAAGCCCTGGACTTCACAGTGAGGATTGGAGGTCCCCAGAAAACACGAACTTCACGAAGGAATGTTATATTAAAAACAAGCACTGTTAAAAAACCCTACTGAATAACTAATAACACTGTGGTTCTATTACATAAACCTGTTGGCAACCCTGGTTTCCCACACGCTTGCCTCTGGAGCTGGTTGAAAAGCTGGAACGTGATCTTGACTGGAATATTCCAATCAGCTCTCATTGCTACAAACTCTCCTAAAGCTACTGCTCGTGACTGACAAAATCAAGACAAAAAAAGAAAGGGAGGTGTGAGGGGAGGAAGGCCTTTTCTTAATAAAGGCAGCTTCAGTTAGTAAAATAACATAATCTTCAAGCTGCAAAAGCAGCACCTACTAATTAGTCATTGACTAAAACATAAATAATAAATACCTAAATTGTTCCTTCTATGCATCCATTTTTGTGCCAGATAAACATTTCAATGCTCTGCCTTAATGCCAGCACAGCTGACACCACAATTTCAAGTCCAAAGCAAACTGAAGTAGCTTTAAACCAATAGGACAGAGATAGTACAAGCCACGGGGATCTGTGTGTTACAGTCCTACTGCAAGTGTTGTTTAAAAGGGAATTCAACCTTCCTGTGAGGCGTGATTATGGGATGATCTAAGGCTCTGTTTCCCTCCTGGTGTGGACACTTAACTCTCAGCAGAAAGTTATCCACCACACAGAAGGGTGAACAGATACCTTCCTTTATTGCAGCAACAGGACTTCTTTCCTAATTAACCCAATCGCTTTTAATGGTCTTTTTTGGTTCTGTTGCTAGCTAGAGATTAACACAGCAACAACAACAAAGTGCATGTTTTTGCTAACGTAAAATGCATTAGTTGGAGGTGAATTTCCATACAAAACCTGTATTTTAAAAAGTTCTTGGAAAGTAAATTAATTTTTCCCTACTGTAGAAAATGCAGGTTGAAATGATGCAAAACATGCCTATTTAAAACAGGATGCAGCCTGCTAGGAATTCTGCAGACAGGCAAGGATAGACTGTTGACAGAATAAAGTAAAAGCACAGAGAAACACAGCATTGTTCTCCTTCCCCTGGCTTTGGGCACAGACCCACATCCTGCACAGCCTTCCAGAGGCCCTGGCAAAGCCTGCGAGGATCCAGCTTCAGGAGGAGATGGAGATCCAAGGGAGGGAATTAGTGTTAAAATTTACTAGCGACTACTCAAATTAGGGAAGAAACCTGTTGTTGCAGATTTAGGTCCCAATTTTACTATTTCACTGGTTTACAACTCCACTGCCTGAGAAAAAGCTCAGCTCAGCTCAAGAGCAAAATCAGCAAAGGGTGTGAGCAGACACATCACACCCACCCCAGCCTACACACACACACCTGCTCTGCTGGCAGTCTGAAAATACTCAGGTACTGGTGGCTTCCAAAAATACCTGCACATTTGAAAGGGCTGAAATTCAAAATACTTCTTTGTTCTTTAATAAATACTCTTAGTACACTGACCCTGAACCCGACTGCGTGAGACATAAAAGACTACTATAGCAAAACACTGGTTTCATTTAGAGTTTATCGTGAAATTAGTCTGAAAAAAACCTCTGAAAGTAATCTGAAAGTTTCTGCTTTTGCTCGTTTTCTCTAACTAGGATAACAGACATCAGCTGTGTCCAGAATTACTGTGTGTTATTAAAAACCCGAGTGAGGCTGTACCATAATTACTTGGCATTCTCTGAGGTGATGTGGCCATACAGGCTCCAGCCTGCAGGAACCAAACTCCCCAGGAAGCCTAAGTAGAAGGGAATTTTGCTGTGATTTATCCATGATAGCAAAATAATGAAAGCCTATGAAACAGCAGAGGTACAGACAAACTTATTTAAAAAAAAACCTTTTAGCAGCTGCTCCTTCACTGCCCTCTCCATGGCTTGGTGCTGCTGTTCCCAAGCCCACGCGATGGTGGGTGCAGCGGCACCTGGAACGGCCGGGTCCCACGGCACAGCACAGGCTGTGGGATGAAGGAAGCTGATGGAGAGGGCAGTGCCAAAGGCCTTGTCAGAACTTCAGAACTTTTTTTTGTTTTGTTTTTTTAAATGAATTCTATTGCAGTAAGTAACAAAAAACCGTAATTTTCCCTTAGGTCTCTGAGACCTGGTGCGAGGCTCACAGAGAAGCGAGGTTCAATTCCCTTTTAACAAGCCGTGCCGGGGCAGAGCGGGCCCGATGCTACCTGAGGCGGCCGTCGGGTTTGACGGGGCCCAGCTCGGATTTGGGGTCGGGGCTCAGGGAGCTCCAGGCTGTCTGGGCACAGCCCTGCAGCACGGGGCAGGCCGTGGCGCCCACGCTGCACACGTCCACGGCCGACCAGAGGCCGCTGACCAGAGAGTCCACCCAGGCGTCCAGGCGGGCGCCCACGAGCGCGGCGCTGCGCCGGGCCTGCTCGGCACGGGCGGAGCTCACCGGCAGGTTCAGCACCGGGTTCAGCCCCTGGAAGCTCTGCTCCATGTACGCGTTCTTCGGAGGCCCGCTGTGCAGCTTGATGGCTTCCTCTGCAAAGGCACAAGCAAACCCCAACGTTAGTGCGTTCAAACGGCCACCACCAAGGATATAAAGGTACAGCAAACACAAAGACCGAGGTTTAGGGGTGAGCTGTAGCCCGTTTCCCACACGCTGCATATCCCAGGGGTTTGGCACTCCTCATGCTCAGCGCTACAGCTTCTGCTCACTGTGATTCTCATCCTGCAAGTGCTGCCTTAGCAGGCAAAGCTCTGACCCTGAAAACAGTCACCCTGATTATCAACGTGTACAACTGGTGTCCCCAGAGCTGCAGGACACCCAGGACTGGCTGCACCTCGAAACGAGGAAACAGTTCAAGGACACCTGGTGTGAGAAGTCTGCCAGCCCCTGTCAGACATCCAAATGCTATCATTGATTTGTCTAGGAGAAAGAGCCAAGATCTCAGCCTGTTTTGTTGTGGGTTTTTTTTCCCTAAAAAGATGAACCTTGCCCTGCTGTGGAAAAGCCACAACATTTGTTAGCTCTATCTGCCTACAGAGCCCAGGTGGTGCCATTTGTGGCACTAAAAGGACAACACCATGGTCTTGGACAGACCAGACCCACAATCAAACAGGTGTAGCCCCAACATGATTCCTGGGAGTGCTCCAGTCTCTCTGGGAAAGTATTCTCTCATTACAGTTATATTTCAAGCTCCTGTGCTGAACAGTAGATCAAAACCATTCCCTAATGATACTTTGCATTGTGGTTCCTTTCTATCCAGTAACCCCTCTATCTCAGCAAAATACAGTACAATACCCCAAATTTGCAATATTGCAGTAAAAACCAGTGTCAGGCTGTGACAATGCTTTCAGAGACCTAAACTGGACACTGTGGGTCCGGCCACCCCTGTCAAAGGCTGGCTGACTTCTGAGAGTCCGAGCGCACCAAGGTGCTGCTCACAGAATCCCGATGGGACCCTCCACAAACGCTCACTGAGTGCCTGTCAGGAGCAGATTTCCAGCCATTTCTTTGCGCTCCCAGCTGCCTTCCCCAGCACCCTCCCCTGGCAGCACAGAGGGTGTGTTCAGCTCTGCCAGCAGCCGCGCTGTCTGGAGCAGAGAATGGGCCCATTCAGGGTGCTGTGGCCAGGAGAGGCACCGCGCCCGCCAGCCCCACGGGCCAGCAATCACAAACTCACAGCCACAACTCCTTCCACATGTCCTGCTGCCTGACACTGAGCCCTTTCTTCCATGCACAGGACAGCATCTCAGGTGCTGGAAATAAATCCCAGCATTTATTTAGAGGGGAAAAGGGACGTTTAGTTGGAGCTTTGCTGTTACATTTGCAAAGTCTTTAATGTTAAATACTGTGCAAGTCCGTTACTTCAAATCCCCAATTAAAGTGGTTCAGCACATGCCCATCACCATTAGACATCATTTCACTGTTCCTGCATTTATCTAAACCCCTCTTTTTATTTTAAATGGTAGATATCCACGATAACCTGTAGTCAAAATGAGTTCAATCTGTGCACATGTGTCAGGAACGTGCTCTGCCAGAGCACTGCAGTTTAAGAAACAGAACAAGTACACATGATTAAATTTCCTCCTTTGGAAGCAATTAAATATGGAAGACTGTTTGTCAACATATTAATTAAATAGGAACATTCTGAGTAAAAATCCCCAAATAAATAAGAGTTGGCATTACTAGCAGGATCATCTGATTGGAACAGGCAATTCAGCGAGCTCGTTGAATCAAAGCCTGTTGCACATGTGTTCAGTGCATGGAGCAAGAGAGATCCTTATTCAGACAAGAAACAGGATGAGATGGAACTTGTGGTTCTCCCTGGCTCAGCCTCGCTCTTGTCCCAGGCCTCAGGACCTGGTGGATTATCAGGACTGGAAAGAATGAAACCTGCAGGAACTGCAGGACCTGGTGGATTATCAGGAAAGAATGAAACCTGCAGGAACTGCAGGACTCAGTTCACAGGAGAAAGCAGGGAGGATGCTGCTCATCTGAGCAACAGCAGATGGGCTGTTCCTCCTTGCATCAAAGGAAAAATGACAGAGAATCATGCTCCATAACGTACTGAGCTGGTACTGAGCCCTGAAATGCTGTAAAATAGGAGGCTGGAGCTACTGGGTGTGCTCTTGAAGCACTGACACTTCAGTCAAGTGTCACGAGGAAGAGCTCATGAAAAAACAATGAAGAATGTGAGGCTTGCCTCTAAATGTTTAGACATTTAAATCCCTATGGTTAGAGCAAACAATTCAAAATTAGCTGAATTGCAGACATTAAGCCAGACTTTTTTTGCCAGCCCTTTGACTTCAGGAGGATGTGTATCAATGCAAAATATATTCCACTGACTCAAAAGAGAACTTTAAAAAACTTGGTTATTTTTGACCCCTAGTTTTATTTGCTCTTCACTCACATGTGAGGACACATTCCTCAATTGACTCTTCTTGGTCTAACTTCTTTGGATTAAACACACAGCCTATAGCCAGCCACACAGGCTGGGATTTCAGCATTTTTGTGGGGGTTTGTTCATAATTTTGCAGAAAAAGCAAATTAGTTTAGACAGAGAGTGGGCTAAGGAATGAAAAATGTGGTTACCTTGGTATACATTAAGGCACTAGACCTGTGGGTTTTTTAAAGCGCCACAGAACGTACAGCTTTATTTCTTTACTTGAATTGTGTTGAAACCCTCTGGCAAAGAGGTAATTTTTTATTGACATTTTGTTTGTTTTCTCTTGCAGCAAACAAGACAGTGCTGCATTTGCTCATTGTGGAGCTAATCGACTCCTTGTCAGCTGGATCTGAACTAAATTTCAAAGCAAATCCCTGTCTTTGGGGTTTTTCTCGGGATGATGATTCCAGGGCATGTCTGCTCTTCTGCAGTCGTGCGCCTGCCTGCTGCTATTGCTGCGTTTATCAGGAACATGTCACGTTACCTCTGGTTAATTTAGAGAAATCACAGCACTTCTGACACAAGTTGCCACCCACTTTATAATCCGTATAGATGCAATTAGAATTGATTGAGCCACTGCAAACAACCAAGGGCAAAACAAAGGTTTCCCAGTATCTGCTAAGGGAGATGATCTATAAATATGGATTAGGTTAAAAGGCCGTTGAGGAGCCTGAGTGCACCGCCCACGGCTGCTAATGCTGTCAGCCCTTGAAAGGGGTGGCTGCAGTCTGGGGGCACAGGGACAGGCACTGGGATTTCAGGCTCCACGGGAGCAGCAAAGATCAGCAGCCCCATGTCCACGACACACCATCAAGCTGGGAACAGAGTGGGAAAGGTCTCTCTTAAAGAAAAAAGGAGGTCGCTCTTTTTCACTGCTCTCCTTGCTTGAAGGAGGAAGGGCTTTTTATGCATTCATTTATTTACAATCCAGGGTTTACTATCATCTTGAGGTTTTGGGGCTTTTTCTGCCCCAGAAGTGAACCTGCTCCTGGCTCCCAATAACCTATTTGGCTTTAATGGAACGGGTACTATCCATTAAATGGATGACAACTCATTATCGGCACTCCAGCTGGGAGAGCGCTGGGGAAACTTTGCTGTGAATATAAACTCACATTTAAAAATGAAATTGCTTTGGCTTTTTCTCTTCCTCTCACTGTGACCCTGGGAGTCGACCACACTAGGCCTTTAAAGAGCAGGGAAGGGGGGAAAGTGGGATGATGGGGATGCAGAGACAACCTCTACTGAATTTGGTGTTTTCTTAGGACTTCAAGTCTGCTGGGTAGCTTGGATAATAATCTGTGAGCTGCTGGCTAAGTGCTCTGAATGATACCTGTCGTTGGGTTCTGCCTCTGCAGTCCCTTCCCAGGGGAGCTGGACATCTGCCCTTGAGCCTCCAAGCACTCAAATTCTGGTTGCCTAAAGCTGCCAGCAAGAGCCCCCACTCCTGTGTGTCCCCACTGCCAGGGACCTTACACGGATCTGCTCCCTGTTTTGTCTTCTCCACATCCCATCCCCTCTTTGTCTTGGCACAGTTATTCCTGGAGCATCCTGCTGGTCCCTGGCAGCCCTCCTGTGTCCTTACAAGCGTGGAGCACTTGGCTCTGACACACCCGACCGTATGGTGAGAACCTCTAACCGGTGTTTAGGACAATAAACAGGAATCTTTCTGTGCAGGAGATAGAGGGAAGGAGACTGGTGGAGAGAGTGAACCTGATTTCTCCAAATGATTTATCTCACAAATTCACCTAATTTCCTTTTCTTTTCTTTTTTACTTTCTCCAACCAGGCAAATTCTTGGAGGCACTCCTGAGCCACAGCACCTGCTGAAGGCAGAGCTGAGCAGTGACACAGCTCAAAGTAGGGAAAACAGACACAGATCTGGATGACCAGAGGGGGAAAAGGAGCAGGAAGGAATAAGTAACATTAGATTATAGACTCTCCACTGAAGTAGCTTAGGGAGCCATATTTACAGTGGAAATACCCCAAACAGTATACTCAGTAATTCCATGTAAGATCTGATCTCTTACAGATTCAGGTTTTGAAAAGGTCAATGAACCTGTGTTTTTAAAACAATTTACATTCTATCAGTTACTCACATCTGGACACAGCATCAAAGAAAACTCACTGTTGATTTCCCTTCATGGTTTTACTTGCATGCACAGAATTTAGGCCAAAATTAATAAATAAATGGAAATAGAAAAATGAATAAACTAGTGGCATATGCTGTTTTTATAAACTGCTAAACAGAACATCTTTGCTGGCAGCTGTCCCATGATTATTTTTTTATTTTGAATGCAATTATGAATTCTGAGAGTCACGATACAGGAATGAATGTGTTTTACTTTGATTATTCAAGAGAAGAGCCAGTGGCTCCCTTCATGATGCTGGGAAACCAAAACAACCTTTCCTTGTTGTGCTCTGGGCTGAAGTGATGTGTAGATAAGCAGCGATTTAGGAAACACAGGATTGTTGTCATGCCCCTGTTCTCAGGATACAGGATGCTGGTGGCTGCTGCCAGTTTTGGGCAAATGCTTTTGAGAACGGCAAAAGCAAATTGCACACAGGATCATGGAGAGATTTTTATGTCTGAAACTTTGTGGACTCCACTTTCTACGTCTGCAGTGGATGAGACAGAGGGGGCCGAATCATTGTTGAGGCAATGACAGGCAAAGGGCTATGGAATGTATCGCTCCAGGGCAATCTTCCTGACAAGAGCTGTTTTTTCATCAGGGCAGGGGAGGGCAGGTGGGGGTTTGTGGTGGTGGTGAGGGAGGATGGTTGGAAAAAGGAAAATTTAAAGAAATTCCTAATAAAACATATTCCCCTCTTCTACTGACAGCTCCTGGCTAAGTCTGATGGATGTTTTATTTTCAATGTTAAGACAAGAAAATAATACTATTCCTCCATTTTAGAAGATTTTTGGCAGTTTTTGCATTGTTTACAGTAACAGAAATCGTTCTTTAAGAAGTTCTAATTCTTCTGTCATACTCTCAAAATGCCTTTATTTGGCAGAGAAAAATGTATTTAAAGAATAAAGTGGTGACAAGCTGACAAAAGCTGGAAATCAAAGCTAAATGACGACTGCCTGCACAGAGCACAATAGTGTCACTGAGACAGAAAGCCTTACAAAAACAAACAACAGGAATTTGCATTGTAAATACAATTCTAACTACAGTGGAGTGTCACTACCTGCCCCTGTAATTAACTTTCTTCTCTACCTCCATGCCTCAGTCATCTAGAGATTACACATCACATCATCAGTAGCAAATCACTCCTGAGACTTTTTTCCTCGACAGTATTGTTCCCAAGCTCTGTACTTCATTCCTGTAGTAGATTCTAGTTACCATATGAATGAACAGGCTTTTTAGCAAAAAATGTGAGCCCAGGGTATCAATGGGCAATACAGGGTAACTACACAACTTCAGTGGAATTATTCCAGAGTCACAGTTCGGACCAAAGGGAGTTTTGCCTTTACACCACAAAGTGTGGCTTTATTTTTGAAGTCTGAGATATGTTTACCTGTCCATGGGGCTCTCACATTGCAGGGAAAAGCAGCAGGGTTGCTGGCTACATGCCACGGTTTTTGTGCAATTTATGCCTTAAATGTTAAATTACCAAAGAACATGGAATTCATTGATTTCCAGCAGACGAGTTGGTAGCAGCTGCATTCAGAAGCAGGCTGCCTCAAACTTTGAAAATGTATTCCTTCTACACATGGTGTCTGTTCACAATTTATCACTGCCTATTAGCTAATAACAGCAGTGGGTTGGAGGAGGTTTAGTTTCTGCTTAAGAAATGATGCCACCAAACGTTAGCAGCAGAAATCAGAAAGTTCACTCTTGTGCTGGAATGTGGGAATCAGGCTCCTGTTGAGCGAGATAAGGGCTGCATTAGCTCCCAGCAGTTGGCTGCTGTGTTTGCATTACAGAAGCAGCACGTTATGCTGCCAGGTAAATGCCTGACTCAGTTTATTTGCTGCCTTGTCAGGAAGGAGAACTTCTGAAAACTTAATAGGATCATTCATGTATCTAGCAAATTTAAGATGTCTAAAGTTATGAATATTAACATTGGGCAGATGGAAGCACTTGAGCACTTTAAGAAGAACGGTAAAGATATTCAGAGCAACAAGCTTGTTTTGATCTTACTGAATAAAAAACCAGGTGTGGCTGTAAAATGTTCCCTTTTCTTCCAGCACAGTGTGCTGGGCACTGCCTGCAGACCCGGGGATTTGGATGATGCCTGTGCCATGCAAACACGGGAGCCTGCAGAGCCTGGCAGCCCCAGAATGGCCTCTGCATTAGCATGGCTCAGGGCTGATGTGGCAAGGAAGAAAATGGTTTCTTTCTAAAAACCGTCAGTGTGGGTCTGGTCCCAGGACTGTTTTTGTAGATATTTCTGTAACACAGCCGCTTGGCAAGTGCTGAGCAGGTTCTGGCAGGTATCAGGCAGGACTGAATGCCTGGACCTGACAATTTGTCAGGTGAGCTCTGGCCTCGGGTAATTTTGTCTAATCCAGCATTTTGTATATTAATGCTTTCATGGTTAAACACACAGGCTTTGTCAAGAAAACAGTTTAAACACATGTTAAGTCTCTAAGAGGAAACACGAATGAAAAGCAGCACAGAAAGGTCAATTTTTCTTTCAATTTCTAAATGATGGCTTTTATGGTAGCTGTTAGATTATTGAGAGTCTGAAGTTCTCTGGATTCTGACCTGTGCATAATTTAAAGATACAAACAGTCTTTTGTTTGAAGTGGCTGTGTTTTACAGACTAAATACAGACACTTCCACTTGTCTTGGTGCAAAAGTTTCTTCTGACTTGGTATCTATAAAATCCCTTTCTTTAATCCTTTCCCAATACAGTGCTACTTCATTTTTATCAGCAGCATTTACAGTGAATACAGACACAATAACTGTATCATTCCTGTAGCAAATAATAAAACTTACCTTGTTTGATAGGCTGCTGATTTGAGAAGGTGAGAGGAGTAACGAGGAATTTGGTTTCAGCTACCTGTACCCAGTGGTGCAGAATTTTTATTGTCCAGACACCAGGTCGCAGGGGCAGGTTCAGAGGTGGTTTGTAGTGAGTAAACTCGGCACTGGATTCGATAAGAATATCGTACGTAGCTGCAATGACGTTAATGGGATCCACCCAAATGACAGTGACGGTGACATTGGGGCCTTTCCCCCACTTCTGCATCCCAACTGGCTCGTCTGTGGGCCCGAGGAGTCCCCCGAAATTCCGGAACAGCCTTTCCTTGGCGTCCCACTCGGTGCCAATCTGAAATTAAAGAGCATGGTGCTGGTAGCATCATCTCTGTGAGCATCTGAGACCCTTATGGCAAATAAGGGCTCTCAAGAGACTCAAATAATATTTCTCTAATCACATGAATTACACATACATATAAAAACTGGCAGCAATATGACCTAAGAGCATAATGTGCATAATGTGTGTCTTCTTTTGCCCTGATCTCCAGACTGCAGATAACCAAACAGTTGATTTGTTCCCTGTATAAAGCCTCTGTGGGTGACCTCTGGAGGCCCATGCACACACAGGCAGGATCCCCACTTTTAAAGCACATGTGCATACTGCAGATTTTCCCCACACAGAGCTGTCCTTGTCCCTAAGCTTCACCTCACAAGGGCATGGTCAGAACCTGCGCTCCTGAAAGCATAAAAAATAATTGTAGCTCATTTGCTTCAGAGATTTTTCTTCTAGATTTCGTTTCACTTCATGAGAATAAGTGATTCCAATATCATGCCTAAATCCCCCCAAATCCCCAAAACACAAAGATTACCTGACGCCTATTACCTGTACTGGAAACTGTCCAGTCTCCAGTCCCTTCTAAATAAATCCCTGTGGCTGGCAGACAAATTGCAGGAGGACTGCAAGCAAAAAGCTACAAGGTCAGTAAAATAAAACCCTACCATCCTAAATCCATCTGTCATCACACAAATTCCTCCTACCAGACTATGACACTGCAGAATATGAGACAAAATGAGCCTTCCCCTGCTCTGCAATCAACACAGCATTTCTGGTATTTCAGAGGTATTTCAGCCAGCACACCAGCTAATCAAACCAGACAGCATAGCCCAGATATCAGACCCAAGCATCGACTGCCTCGAGGAGCTGTCAGTGCGTGCTCTCCTGACAAGACTGACTGAATATGTATGGAAATAAGCTGAGAAAGAAAATTTCCTGACCAGACCTTATTATCTACTCTGCCAACCTTCACTGCGGTGCAGCCGTATCACACCTACCGGTGCTCAAGGGACCTGGAAATAATGAAGTCACAACATGTGAAACAAATCTACACCCTCCTGGGCAAAGAAAAGTCTGTAAGGAAGCTCTTTCCACCACATTCAATCTTTCTTACTGAAGAACTCATTGCAGAAAACTTACTTCATCCTCAGAAATTAAATATTCCCTCCTGACATCCAACTATTTCCCTTCTCTTTAGCTTCTCATCCCTGAGGAAAGAAATCAGAAAGTTACAGTCCCCTTGCTCCAGCCTTCAGGTGACACTGCTCCACACCAGGCTGCACAGAAGAGGTTGAGAAGTGCTCACATGCACAAAGGTTTATCAGACTGCTCTGCAGAAGAGCTACGGCTGCTTTGGGGGAAAAACTGTAACACAACTGTTGTCTGGTTGTTCAGCTTTGTGCAGGCGTGGCACTGGGTTCCCTGGAGCAACCCAAAAATCCCATCCAAAGGGCAGGGGAAGAGGGG
>VWZT01015440.1:1774-34199 GCA_013397055.1 Pachycephala philippinensis
GTTACACAACTGTAGAGTAAATCCAGAAAAGCATCACTGACTTTAATTATGTTACTCCAGATTTTTACTTCTATAAATTATGTCAGAAATAAATTCTGAGTACTCTGAAAATTCATGATGGTGCTTCCCAGCATCAGCTCTGAACTGTTCAGCAAGTGGAAGAGATCCAAAGGATGATTAGGCATGTTGGTGTAGTGAGGAAATGGAATAATTGCAGAACTTGATGGGTACCGTCCTTCAAGAAACTCTTTAAATACAGTTCTTTCATTGTTGAACAAGCTTACAATAATGTGGTTCCTTAAGCAAGCTTTTTTTGTTATCAAATTGAATAGTCTTTAAGGATTTATAGGTAGATAAATGTAGTTTTAATGATCTGACAGCTAAAGAAGTTTGCTTTGATATAGTCTGGGACACTAGATCATGTGAGAATTAGGTGATTTTAAGTCTTGTCTGAACTAAGTTGTTTCATTCTGGTTTAAACGAATGCAAAAAGGCAAGCCTATCTTCCTTCAGTACCCAAAAGTACATTGAGCGTAAGAGAATATTGGAAGGATTTAGAAAGTCACTTAGAAATTGCAAAGCTTCTTCATTTTCCCACCTGACCTGGACTTGGAGGAGAGGCTGGCTGCTGGAGACAGTTTGTGTGTAAAGAGGGTGAGGACGAAAGAGAATAATTTGATCGTACTAAAGGGCTTCTGTATCAGTATCAGAAGGAGTTTTAGATTTGATCCTCTCATTAATAATGGATGGCCAGACGGATGCTTCCTCCTCTGCTGTCTCTTTTTAATTCATCTGAATGATGGTGGAAAATGCAGCCCAGTGGTTTGAGCCCGGCTGTCTCTGCAGTTTAAAAGCTCACTGTGTCTGTCTCCGAATCTCCTCTTGCAGCACAGCAGTTTTGGTATGTTGAAAAGTGCACTTGGGAGGTTTCCTTACCAAACCAAGCAGGTCGAACAACCTAGTTGTTTAATACACAAAAGACCTAAAATTGTGAAGCTTCATCATTGCAGCCCTGGCTCAGCATTTTACTGCCATCTGCAACACAGCTGGCTTTGGCTTTCCCTGCTTTCAGAGCAGGGCTGCCTGTATGATTGCTCACCGTCCCAAAATACATCGTATTTGCTGTCCCCAGAGGACACCAGCCTCTTGAACACAGGCAAGACTGAGGGACGTGGTGTGGGGTAATGGGCTTGTGCTGCCTGACCTGGAGTGGGAGCTGGAGCCCTCGGTCAACACCACAGTTCAGAGCTTTACTGTTACCTGCTGACATACAGTGGATGTGTTTTTCAGCTTTCACCTATTCATGTTATTTTTAGTAATATCATTAAAATCCCACCATGTTCCTGGTCCAGTGGAAATACTTTCTGAGATACCATGATCCCTGATTTCTGGTATAATTTCACATAATCTGCTTTGGAAATGTGTCTCTTTTTATGAGCTTGCTTATGTTGTATGGACATAAAGAGGAAGGAGGAGGTGGATGGCTTCAGGGTTCTAGAAGGAATAAGCGTGTTCCACCAAGGGGCACTGGTTGGTTTTGTGAGAACTAAGACAGCTCCTCCTGAGCAGTGCTGCTGACAAGGACATACCCTATGGCCTTTGAGGTAATACTGGTGGTGGAAGCTGCTGGAGAGGTCACACTGTCCGTGGACTGAGAGTGATCCAGTCCTGCCGTGCTGTCGCCTTGAGCTCAGACTATTTGAAGCAAGAGTAGAAGGAACTAGAAGAACCTTGCTCTCTTCCCATCCTGTGGTGGGACATGGTGCCTAGTAGTGGGGGCACCTATGGTACTTAGAAAATTTTCCAGTGGCCCTGTGCCTACAAGAAAGCTTCACATGAGGCTGTATGGGATGCCTACTTTTTTGTAGCTCCATTCGCTCTTTATAAAAATAGGAACAATCTCATTTCCTTAAGGAAAGATTTTACTAATTGCCAGTGTTTTGGATACTGTGAGAGCCCCTGGAAATAAAGAACTCCTGTAGAGGGCTATTTGGTGGTGAGGTTTTCAAAACAAATCCAAGTATATGGTTATGTTTTTACCCAACTGTTGTGCCCCCCCTTTAGAGTGTAATGTTTCCTTGCAAGAATTTTGCATTTCCATGCTTGGCTGTTTCGGTGTCCTCTTGGTGAACTGTTCTTTGTTCCCAGGGCTTCCTTGGGCTAATACTGTAAACGTCCTGGCAATTACTAGGTTTGATTTAGTAAGTCTAGATGTTTGCACAGGTCTTTTGATCTTTAATATAGTGGACATAAATACTTGAAAATCAAAGCAGTTAAGAAAGCGTTGCAGGGAACCTGTGTGCAATAATTGATACCGTTTCACCACTGCCTTTATTTAGCTATGCTGTATTAGATTTTTTTCTGTGCCCAGTTTGCCTGGTTAACTGGTTTAAAGCAGGTTCCATCTGATCATATTCAGATACCTCTATTTTACTTGCCCGGACATTTTTCTGGCAGTGGAGCAAAAAGTGCACTTGAAAGATGTCATGCTTCTAGTCTGAAAATAAAGATCTACAAGAGGCCAGATAACTATTTCCTCGTAAGAGTGCCTATTCTTCTCCTTTGGCCAGAAATGGAGCCCATGGCGACAAGCTCAGATGAGGATTCAGCTGATGTTAAAGAACAAAAATCCCAGTTTTAATATTCCTGTATTCCTGTTGGTTACTTGTGTGGAGGTCAAACCTGAGGCTGTGGTTTGACTGTGCAGAAAACCCAGCTTTAGGGCTCCTACAGCTGTATTAAAAGCATAGAGGCCATGAAGTATAAAATGCTGACTGCTATAAAACTTGCTGTCAATTCAAATTTGTTCAAAATCTCTCAAAGCCTCCCAGCATAAGATTTAAATTTTTATTGCCAGGTCAAATATCAGAAGTCTTCCTATGGCTGGCATAAAGCTGACCTGTAAATGTGCACTCTGGCTAATTCAGCAGAAACATGACCATGTGCCCAGATCTGATTTGTACCACTGGGTAATCCAGAATAAAACAGATTTTCTGCTGTCCTGAGGGATTTCAGACCTCAGACCATTACAGCAAAACCATCTTTCAACAATAGTGTGCCTTTTTAGTGAAAAACCTCAATTCAGTTCCAAGGTAGTTTTTTCCTATTGTTGCTTCTTTGCTATTAGTTTCTAACTAATAAGTAGAAGCTACACTTGAATAGAAATTAGTAAATAAATGTCTTTTGCTGGTAGTGCATTTGTTTCTTCAGTGCTGAAACGCCCAGATGACTTTAGGAAAACAAGTACAATGCCTTCTTCTATATATAAAAAGATTAACGGTATATGTCAAACATAACCTTTAAAGCAATTATAAAGTGATCTCACTCAGGGGATGAAAACAATTTTTGGAATAACTGTATGTATGTTTTTCTGGAAGTTTAGGCCAGGCTGGAAATGCCAGAGGGGTTATCCTGGAGGATTGGGTCTTGGCCATTTGCACAAATCACCTTTTAAAAATCAGTAATGGGACATTTTAATGGCTCTCTATATTTCTGTTTCCCCCTACAAGAAAGTGATTATTGGAGCTCTTTACATCATTCCTTTGAGGACAACATAGGAAGAAAAACCTCAGTTTGTCAGAAAAGAAAAAAGCTTATTGCTTATGCACTGAATATCCACATATGCTTTTTGACAGTTCCAGCCTCAACTTATTTAAAGAAAGTATTCTTACTTTTTCCTAAATGATCATTTAAGACAGCTTTTTTTGCTGCCTTAAGAAAGCCTCAAAGAAGCAGACTCTCTTCACTTACATCATGTACGTTTAACTTGGTATTTTGAACTAAAAGGCTGGAGATGAAGGAAGAGAGTATGTTAGTTCCTGAGCCATAACTAAAAACTTTCACTGAGGAATGGAGAAGGAGATAGCTGGTTTATTTACGTGGGTGGTATTTCAGCCTTTGAGAACACATCTTAGGTGGGCGTGCTGGGTTGAACAAGGGCAGGTAAAAGCTGATTTTTCTGGCTGTAAATACTCCAGGGATGAAGGTGAGAAGAGCTGATAAACACTAAGAAGAGCAGAGAGCTGCAGAAGCTGCATGTCTGTGGGTATAAACTGATTATGAATACATTTAAGCTGGAATACAAACCATTTCCAGCTATTGTGGTGTGTTGGGGCAGCTTTCCAGCAATGTAAGTGTTCTTTACTTCTATTTGAAATCTGATGAGTTTTATTGATTAGAGCATGAAAAAGTTGTTGTGATAGCTGGGGTCTGGATTTGATGATGCTCCAGAAGATCTTTGTGGCTGGTGGCACAAGGAAGGGGACCAGGCAGCTCTGCTCACCGGGTGCTGGTGGCACGCCTTTGGGAAGAGGCATGCACCTGGGCTGCAGCCATGCAAAGTGGCTGGTTTTTTCTTGACTGGATGGAAAGGAGTGGTACTTGGCTGTTGGCACTGCTGGGTGAGAGGGGCCATGCTTTTTTCGAGGATTTTGCAGCAGCGTCTTTTTGATCCTCTGAGAGAGTCTGGCCCAAAAGCTTCTCTTCTTGCAAAGGAGGATGCCTGTCTTGTGCTGTGGCTGGCTCTGGGTTCAGTCCATGGGCTCCCACAGCAGTGGGGGGTAAGCCTGAGCCCTAAAACCAGCACTTAGTATGGTGAGAGTCTTTCTAATGTGAAATCCCATGCAAGACTGATCTCCTTTGTGGGTCCTCCTCACACTGACTGGTCATGCTGTCTCTGCACCGTCATGATCCTTCTATTTGAACAGGACTAATATTGTTTCCATATTGCACTCAGTATATTAATTGACGTTTCCAACCCCAGTTATCTTCCCAGTTTAGACGTTCTGTGCTTGCAAACATCCTGTCCGCAAAATCTTAGTTCACTTTATCCTTGAAACTGTTAATGAAGAAATCTCAACAGACCACACTACTGAGATCTAGGTAAGATGGGAGATTTAATTACCAGAGAGTGTGAATCAGTAGCCTCAGAGGGATTCAGAGCAACCAGGACAAAATCTCTTTGGTGGAAAGCTGTCCCCAGGAACACGGACTGCTTTTCCCAGGACAGGGGACTTCGGGCCCATGGGGCTGCCCATTCCCAGTTCTGGCTTGTTTTACTCCAGACAAGTCTAGGCAATTCCAGGGTGGGCATAAAATTAGAGTATGTGAGGCAGGTGGGATAGTCTGGCAGATCTATCACTTACAGAAAGTAAGCAAGGTGGTGGTGACTCCAGTAAATTTTCTCATGTGGGTCTTGAGTCTATTTTGTGGAAGTCAAGAGTAAAAATAAATTTCTTCTTAGTGTTGAGGTTTCCATTTTTATCAGGCAGGTCTATTTTTTCCCTTGATGAACAGTTTACCACCTTTCTATTTTTTGCTTCCATTGGCATTGGACACCTGAGTGGCTCTTCTCACCAGCACAGAGGTGCTCAGCTGAGTGCTGTGCTGTCTGTTACATCTGGAAGGAGTATTTCCTATTTATGCCTGTCTGGAGTAATTTTTCCAAAGCCAGAAGGTTTTGTTTGAGAATATCAAATCCCTTGAAAGTACTGTATAATTATCTACATGATTAATTTAAGTGTCTGCCATGGCTCTGCAGCGAGCTCAGGGGCGTAGACAGGCAACCCGCGGCGTATCGATGCCCGCAGCTTTTCCTGTGGGGAGAAGGAATGGGGTTTTGAAGGCTGCCTGCCTCCGGCGGCGTGGAGGGGGCCGTCCTCCTCTATCTCTGGAGGGATGTGTGTGCATGGAGGGGGAGAGCCCTCCAGCAATGTTGCTAAATGAATGATGGATGAGTTTTGCGTGGAATGCAGATGCCTTTGAATGCTCCAGCCAGCTAACTGCAGGATTGAAGCTGAAGTCAACATCAGTGCCCTTTGCCAGTGCAGAGGAGATTTGGAGACTTGAGCTAAAACTGCTTTCAAGGAGCCCCAAGATCTCCAGGCTGGAGACCCAGGCTTTTGATCTGGGGACAGTTTGCAAAGGACAGCCCATAATATATCTACCCAATGTCAAAACTAATAAACAGCTGAGAGCAAAACTCCTTTAATTATTAGGCAAAAAGGGCATCGAAGAGTGATCTGGTCCAATCTTCTCTTGAGTTTGAGTGGTTTGGAACTCTGTCTGGTTACTGAGAGCTGGACCAATGTTTGCTGTTAAAGCAAAGGGTGTCATTGTCACACGGGTGTCATTGTCTTAACTCACAGGATGTTACCCATTAAATGACCTCTCACTGTACTCTCACTAAAACAGAAAATGATGTTGAAGGAAGTGAAAATAAGAGGGATTGAAATGGAGACATCTACTCTCTCCCACAACCCAAGAGATATTGTCTGTAGTCATTGTTCATGGCAGATGTCTGACCCTCTGCAGAGACCATGAGTGATGGTCAGCACTTGAGATGATGTTCCCCAGTGCTTTGATATTCTTCACCCTTCTGAGTGTTACCTAACCACTAACCTAAACCTACCCGGATGTGATTCACATCCATTACTCCATCATGGACAAGAGGAACAGACTGCTCTTCTCCTCCTTGTCACTGTGGGGCATTTTAAAATACATAAGGACCTTTAGCTTATGCTCTCACACCCCACCTGCAATACTTTCCCCTTTTTAGACTAGCAGGCCCTAATTTTTTGAGTATTTCCTATTAAGTCACACTTTCAAGACAGGCAAGTAATGTCAGAGCTCTGGTCCAACAGGGCAGTTTTGCTGCTGAGACCTTCCCAGCCCTGGGAAGGCTACAGAAATACTTCACATGCCTTGTTGGCTTTGTCCCCCCGACACATCCTGGGACAATGACCTTTTTTTTCTCCAACAGCAGGACTTTATTGACAGGAATGATTCCCTATAAAATGTCAAAGCCAAGCTGGATAGGGCTCTGAGTAACCTGGTCTGGTGGAAGGTGTCCCTACCCATGGCAGGGGAGTTTGGGACCACATTCCTTCCTAACCCAATCCATTCTGTGATTCTATGAAATGCTGCATCTCTTGCCAAAGCCATATAGCCAACCCTATCTAAGTGAGATTTTCCTTTTGTAGTACTCTGCATTTGTCCTTGATGAACTTTATCCTAATTTTTCGAGGATGTTTTTCTGATTTTTGCCAAGATATTTTAGATGCTAATCCTGTTCTCCAGTGTGTCTGCAGACACTCCCAGCTTCGTGTAATCTGCAGATTTAATATGTGTACTCGCTTTCATTGTCCAGGTCACTAATGAATGTGCTGAGCAGAACTAGACTGTATAGATCCAGCAGAGCTCCACTCACAGTGTCCTTCTGTTTTCACAGAATGTCATTAATAACTACTCCCTGGGTATGGATTTATAGTAGTCTCATTTAATCATATTTCCCTAGTATATTTATGAGAAAGTTGTTTAAGACAGTGACAAAAGCTATAATAAAGCCCAGATAAATGACATCCAACAACTTCTCAATTTAAAAAAGAAATTATTTTGATTTTACATGGTTTTATTCTTGTCTCTCCTGTGTCTGCTGCTCTTTTTTTATAGTTTTGTTCTCTTCCACATACATGCAAACTCTTTGTTTGATTTGGAGTTTTTAAGATGATTGAAGCTAGATTGACTGATGTAACATTCTTCTGCTGCTTCTCTTTCTACCCTTGAAGACAGCCACTGCCTTTGCTGTTGTTCTTAATTCTGGCCCCTTACCTCTTACAGTTCTTGCAAGTGATCAACAGGGAGGTATCTGAGATGGTTTTAGCTGGTTTTGTAGGGAATTTAAATGGTGGTTTGTCCCACTCTGCTGGACTGGAAATACCTGACTTGGACAGAGGACTGATGTCTTATTCTGGAACTGGCAGAAACGAGGATAGTATGCCTCTGTAGTGATACTGTGTACTAATCCCCGGGCATAGTTGGTAATTTCAACAAGGGCTAAAGCAAAATTCAAATCCGTGTTGCATCTTTCAGTGTCATTTTTCAATAACTTTCTCTCTGAGCAACATTTTTCCGGACTGTCTTCTTGGTATTAATATGCATAGAAAGGGTGACTTTTTTTTATCTTCTGCAAGTTTCGTTTCATTTTTATGCCCTGATGTTTCTATTATTTTTGCCTATGCGCTCACGCTATTTTTTTTAACTTGTGCTCAGTAACCTTTTAGTGTTTTTTCTTCCTGTCTTTGAGGAAAATGAAAAGCTCGTGATGCTGCCAAGTCTTCTGATCCTTCCACATTGAGATGCTATTGTGTCTGTGCCTTTTAAGCACAAAATATTGTTTCTTCGAGAAACTACAGCTCACCTTGATTTCTTTTTCCTTTAAACTCTTCTCCATGAATTCTCGCCTAGCAGGTTTTTTTTTTTAATGTACTGAAGCCTGGCATTTCTGTTTTGCAGTTCCCAATCCCTTGATTTTACAGGCATCCTTACATGAGTTTCTTTCCACCTTCTTACCCCCAACACATCCTTCTCTGGAGGCACTTCCCTGCTGATTACTTGACCCATTCATTATGTGAGGATGTTGCTCTGAAGGCAGCAGGCCTTCTGTCTCCTACTGCTTTCCTTTCCTAGCAGATATCTCATGCTTTTAGTTTCCCATTACCATTGAGTCAGCTGTTACCAGGTTCTTGGTTTAGGGTTTGTTGTGCCCTCCCCTGTGTTTGTTTGGTTTTGTGCTTTCCCCCTTTATTATTAACCAGATAATTTAGCAGTTCTTCCTCCCTCTGTGTTCTGGACCTCAGGAAAAATACATACATCATCCTCAGTATGCCAAAAGATTCTGCCTCTACTTTTTCTTTGTTGGTCCACACATAAGCTGTGCATTTTTAGATCAGTATTCTAGATCTAGGTCTTACTACAGCAAGTTCAGTTATGTCAATTAAATCATTGCTTTTGTCTTAAATATGAGGTCTTAAATAAGACTTAAGTTCTGTGTTTAAAAAACCCACATACTCACCAGTGTTGCATTAGATATCTAAGATGTTCAGAGGATGTAACCTTATCTCCTGGTCAATCTGTGTCTGTATTATCACCTCTTGTTTTAGACCTGTGCCTGGGCAGTTTCTGTCTTTATTCTTTCCCTTTTCTTCCCTGTTTTTCCTACCCTGAGCCTGACTCAGAAGTTGTTCTCATTAAGCAGTGGGCCAGTTCCTTCTTTCCCAAGCTGGTATCTATCCCTGTTGAGCTGTTGGTGTAACATCACCCTCCTGGTGAAGATGCTGGTGTCCTCCTACAGGAGCATCACACGTGGCCCAGATCTCTTGTTGTCCCTGCCTGAGCTTTCTTGGGTTCACTCCTGTCCATCTCCCCACAGCCAGGGACGTGGCAGGACTTTGGATACCGCGTCTGGGCAGCAGCATTTTGCAAGAGCCTCCCTCTACACTCATTCTTTTGGGGTTACAAGCTCTTTCTACAGCTCTTCTACCTAACACAAGCCTTTCATGCACATCTGCAAGAGCAGACCTGCAGGCTGCAACGTCGAAGCTGCTGCTTTCTTCAGCTTTCCTGGTGCACAGCTCACTGAGCAGCATCCACTGCTAGAAAATAAATCCCTGAAAGAATCCGGTCAACCAGACTTGACTCGTGTCAGGATTTTTTTCTTGTTTCATAGATCCTAATGATCCTGGCAAAAAACCCCATCTCGCCCTCTTGCCTGCCGACTCCTAGCTCCCGCTGCCTCCTGGCTGCCTGTGTGCCTCCCTCTCCAAACTGCAGGAAATTGGAGAATTCACTTGCCCAACTCTTTTCCCAGGGAACTGGACAGTCACTTCCCTTAAATGCTCTACCCACAGGGTGGCTGTGAGCCACTGCTGCCACTAAAGGAGGGACCCCATTGGTGTCCTCACCCTTCGTGTTTGCTGCTGCATCCCTTGTGCAGCTTGGTGGGGAGTTTAGTCCAGGAAGAGACCGGCTTAAGCCTATCCCAGCCCAAAATGACTGGCGTGGATGGCAGAGCTGCCAGCTCCAGTGGCTGGTGAGGCCGGTGCCCCTCCAGCGGCCCTTGGAGCGGGTTTGGCAGGAATGCCTCCCCTGCTCCGGTGAAACCTGCGGCAGGAGCATCCCCTCTCTGCCATTCCCGTTTCACCGGGAAGGTCAGGAGCTAATGGTGACCTTTTATTCCCTTGCTGAGGAGAGCAGCTGGTGCCCTCAAGTGGTAAATCGCAGAAGGAGAGCGGCCGGGACGTGCGAGGCGGCCTTGGGCCGCCCGGCTGGGGCTGCGGGGCGCCTGCAGTGGTTCTGGCAGGTCTAACCACGCTGTTTTCCACTTGCAGGACGAGGAGCTGTGGTGATCGTGGTGGGAAGGACGCTTTGTTCCCGACGGAGCGGGGACCCCGGCGGCAGGCAGAGCTGGACGGCCACAGGCACTCCCAAACACTTCCCCGTGCTCCTAAGGCCGGCTGCAGCGCCCTCACACCAAACATCCTGCCTTGACTGCGCTCTTGATCAGCTGGAACCCCCAAAAAAATCTCCCTGAGACTAGATGGAGCTGGCTTTGGATCTGCAGCCCCACTCCAGCATGTCCCCAGGGGCTGCGGGGGGCCGCGGCGGACGCGCAGGGAGCCGAGTGGGGCCGGGGCTGATGCCGTGAGGGGATGCCCAGGGACAGCCATGCCCATCACGCAGGACAACGCGGGGGTCTTCCTGCCCCTCCTGTGCCAGTGGCTGCAGAACAGCCGTCGGGAGGGGGCCGAGGGAGCCGAGCAGCAGCTCTGCCGCTCGGCCGTCCAGAAGCTGAGCGAGTACATCCAGCTCAACTTCTCCGTGGACGAGAGCAACCTGCAGCCGGGGAGCTGCGGGACTGTGGATACGGAGATCTGCACCATGTACCTGGCCCAAGAGATGCGGAAAAACGAGGTCCTGGGCTTGAGCTTTGGGAATATCCCTGCTCTAGGGGACTATGGGGAGAAGCGTCGGGGAGGAAAGAAGAGGAAGGCGCATAAGGGGCCTGTGCTCGACGTCGGGTGCATTTGGGTGACAGACTTGAAGAAGAACAGCCCGGCCGGGAAGTGCGGGAGAGTGCGCCTGAAAGACGAGATCCTTTCTCTGAACGGACAGCTGATGGTCGGTGTGGATGTCACCGGAGCAAGGTAAGGGTGGAGGAGCCACCAGCATCCACCCCTGGCGCCACCTGGTACAAGTCACAGTTGGTACTGAATGGAAGTCCAGGAGCAGAGGTTTTGATCACTGCTCTCCAGCCCCTGAGAGAGCCCTGGGTTCGTTCTTAAGGTCTTGTAGAAAATAAGTAACAAAAGCAAATTGATAATTAGCCTACATGTGCTACTCACACTTCCTCTGGAAAATTTTCAGGGGTCATTGGGTCAAAAAATTATACGTCATAATCGCCAGAGGGGCTCCACTAAAACAGGAGCCTTCCTGGGTTTGCATAAAACTGTTTCCTTAAGCAAAAATGAACACAGACGCAGCAGCACTGGAAGATATTTTTACAGGTGCTTCTTATTTTTCTTGAATTATTTCAGTTGAGGGAAGCTTTTTTGACAGCTAAATGTTGTCTGAGACTTTCTCAAAGCAAGACATTTTTGTGTTTTCCAGTTTGGAACAACTTCATTTTAATAAATTCCCTTTGATTTGAATGCATTTGCTCTCTTCTGATGTCTCCTGACCCAGAAAACTTGAAATCTTTAACAGTTCAAATCAAAAATTAAGGTTTTTGCAATGATATAGATTATTCTTGTGGTGTTTTTTTAATTTGGCTATTCCATGCTGTAAAATCAGTTATTGTCCCAGTTTTGCTCTTTGCAGGCTGGCAGACTTTCACATTACCCTTTGCAAAGGCAAAAACCTTTCTCTGTTGTAGATGAGGATGTAAATGTTCATTTGTACCTGAGGTTACAATGTACCTGAGGGCATGAAATCCTCCCCCTCTTGCCAAAAGGGCATCTGTCTTGGAGATGGGCATTTTTGGAAACCAAGTTCTAATGAAGTGATCCCAACGGGCAGTGAATGTGGCAGAAGTTTGGGCTGACCATCACTCCCAATTCTGCCACGTGGCAGAATAAAAGCAGTGACTGCTTAGTCTGTGGGCGCTGGACAACTCAACCTTCTGTGGTTTTACAGGTATGAAAACAACCCTCTGTAATTCTTAGCCTGTAATTCAATGAGTGTATAAATATTGGTACTGTGGTAGGATCAATCAGTGGCACCTCCAACTTTGAGAGTGTTTGTGGCAAAAAGCAATTAGTTTGCTGTTTCCCCTTTGTCAGATGTCACTGTTCCTAAATACAAGGGAATTGCTTGCAGTGGGCAGCAGTAATGTTATCTTATTAATAATGCAAAATGAGAGATAATAGCCAATGAAGTCCAAAATATTTGGATATCCGTCCTTTTTGGCCTGCCCCTGAAGGCTTAATTTAGGGCTTGTTCCTTTTGGAAAGCTCTGTTACTAAACCAGCAAGCTGTGACTGCAGCTAATGGGAACCAAGTGCTCCATTTTCCTTACTTTTTTTGGCCATTACGAAGGCAGAGTTTTGGTAGCGTGGGGCCAGTGTTGTTCTTAAAATCCCGTTTTAGAATATTCTACATCCAATTTAGGCCAACACTTAGGACATTTTGTAGTCAAACCTGTTTTATTTTCAGCATCCAAAGCATCCTTGCCTAACTTACTGTTGACTGCTATTTGACAAGGGTGATGTTGATGGATGACAGTTTGGGACCTTGAGGATGCTCCCAGTTTGGAGAGCTGGCTTTTGCCTATCAGGGAGCTGGCTGGCACCTCCAACCCCATGTTCCCACATTGTTCATCTGGAGTGCTTGAGGATGTTTTGAGAGTCTTTCGGTAGCTTTCTCCATTGGGGTGCTCAGAAGGGACATAATTCTGTCTAGCATTATACCAGGCTGAAAGGCAACATCAATTTGCCTTCTGGCAAGACTGCTTCCAAGATGAAGCTTTCCTAGAGTATTTCAATATTGCTGCTGTGGTGGGAGTAGCAGAGCCCTTGCTCCTTGGTTTTTCAAGTTGTTGTTGGGGCAGGACAGCACACTAAACAGTAGTCCTGATTCGATTTCTGACTGCCTAATTATTCTCTGGCTGAGTGAGAAACACTTCTATGTCAATACAAGGGGCTGTGGGTGCTGTGATTTGTGGTGTGATGTACTTAGCGGAGCCTGCACATGGTCAGTGAAATTAAAATACTGCCTTAGCTCCTGCAGCACCAGGCTGGATTGGGCAAGCAAAATCACTGCTTGTGTGTTTATTCCTCAGCTGCCAAGTGCTCCAGGGCAGCCCCATCTTGCCTGATGAAGGAGTTTTTCACATGGATGCTTTAGGGAATCTCCTGATTTTTTCCCTTAACAGTGGAGGATTTGGCATGAGGATCTCACAGCTCTGCCACTTCCCACCTCTGCAGCAGGGTTTGCAGAAGTGTTCTCACATACCCTGGGCTTCATGTAACCTCAGCTCTGGTTCCAGTCTGCCATCCAAACACTCCCTGTCCCAAGGGGCTAAACCAATACACCAGACAACAGAGAGGAGAGGTGAGGTCACACAGTCCCTCCTGCTGGCTGTCCTATGGATGTGGTCAGCCTCTAGAGGATGCAGGGGCAGATGACTGGAGCTGTAACAGGTTGGGCAGCCCTGGACAGACTGGGCTGTTTTGGCACCTGCCTGGTGTGCCTACAGGTCATCAGGTCTCAGAGTGGTGGTGGGGTCAGACACAGTGAGTAAGAGAAGCACAACACTTCTTGGAGGAGCCAGCTGTGAGTACCGCTCATCTGTCTCTCCTTGCTAGGAAAGCTGAATATGACTTCTTTAAAGAAAAGGTATTTATTTAAATTCCACCTGATTTCCATGTAAACAGCAGAGACAGGTTGATTATTGCTGAACTTGTTTCTTTTATTTTTTTCTTTCTTTTCATTTAGAGAAACATTATGCAGTAATAAAATCATCAAAGCTCTTTGCTTAACAGGGTATTATTACATTAGAGAGGAATAATGTAGGTGGTGTCATTTTTGGTGATGTTAGTGATTGAGGGAAAATTATTGCTCTCTTTAGAGTTAGCAAATTGTGTGTGTCTATCAAACACAATTGCAGGGAAATGAGCTGTATTGGAGTACTGAATAAAGGGTAGTCAAAACTCTGCCTATTTATTTATCTTCTGTCTATACAACTGTGTCTCCAAAATACGTGGGTTATGTTCCCCCAGACAACAACTTCCTATGTATTTTGGAACTACTCTACTCATTTTGGGCTATTACTCACTTACTGGAGGGAGGCTGTTAGTGTTTCTGCAGATGACAGATGAATCCTTCATTTCTTGAGCATAACTGAATGGGGCTTCATTGAGCAAGTCCTGGGAGGGCTGAAAAAATTTATTTTGTCATGAATATAATTCAGTTTGAAATATTTGATTATGAATTTCATCGAGCATAGCTGCAGTGCTTGGACACAGCTACCATATACATTTAATCTTTAAAATCAGTGCTAAGTAGATTTCCAGATTCAAACTGTTCTTGAAGAAAGCAGAGTAAGATACATTACCAGTGATGACAGTGTGGTAGAAACATGAGATATTATTATAATTTTGTCATTGAGAAAACCCAACCACTCCTTCAAAATATCATCTTTCTCATTGCCAAAAATTACCAAACATCGCCGTATGTGGGAATACAGTCAGAGAAGTGGCTGGCTTCTTTTTAACCCACAGACTGGAGCTGCTTCCAAAAAATGAAGAGAGAAATGTTTTGACAGCCATACCTTTACACAGTGCTTTCTTAGTCTCTCCTCTTCAGTCAGTGTCCTGGGGGAAGTTGCTAAGACTCCTCTGCAGCACAAGATATGGCATGCCAAATGTCAGGGAAATCAGTTTATTTTCCAAGATGCTGAGGAATCAGGTCTGCCATGGAGAGGGAGCTTGAAGTGCCACTACTGAAGGCAAAGCTTTTAGTTTACCTGAAGCTGAGGGTTTTCAGTAGAGCCAAGGTCTTTCTGAATGCTTGCTGCTACTGCACATCACATGTTCATGCCTCCAGGATAGCTGGAACTATGAAGGGAAAGTCCTGTTCCTCCTAACAGGTCAATGTCATTAGTAGGTGTGTGATATATGGACCTTCTAAACACAGTCCTGCTTCTCTCCAAGTGCTAGCAGCTGATTACAGAGAACAATTCAAAATGTCTTAACAAAATTAGAGGTCTCAAAATGTGCATAGCTCTTTGTGCAGCCTGCTGTGGCAGTCAGTAACAGTCCTGGGCTCTGCTGGGTGAAATCTTGAGGTTCTCTGTCAAGAAAAAGTTCTTGCTGGTGCTAGAAACACATCATGCAGTCCCTGGCTGTAATTAGAGACAGATTCTGCCCTCAGCAGGGGTCTTCAGGAGGGCAATCTTCTTTGTTCCCTTGTTGTGAGCCCTGCAGACAAGGAGCAGACCTGTACCTGCAGAGCAGTGCATGTGCTGTGGAGCTGGGAGTGCTGAAATCTTTGCTGAGTCTGAGAAGAGCTGCTCAAAAATCTGGGTGTGGTTTGAAAACAGTTATTTCAGAAGAGCACACCTTACACCTTTCAAGTCACTTTTTTTATTGAGATCCCCTTTCCTCAGAAGTTTGAGTGGAATTTTTTTTTTTTTAAATAAACTGCTTTGCTCCTGCAGTAGAAATATTTTCTTGCTGGGAGGAACATCCTTCCCCTCCAAATGTGGTCACTCTTTGATATTCAAGTGCTCCAGTTTTGCATTTTCCATGGGGCACTGCTTCCTGCCATGCTGTGTTGAGGCACTGCCACTGCCTCAGGAGGCTGGCTGTCCTCGCCATGACTGCTTTGTCCCTGCCCTGGCAGCTGCAGTTGTCTCTGGAGCATCCGCAAGATTTTGTTGCACCGTGTTATTCAGCAGTGTGTTCAAAATGCTTCCATGTGCCCTGACTGATGTGTGGGGATGGGATGTATGGGAACCAGGATCAAGGGCTGTGCTCCCTCAGCGCATCAGCTGTGGTCTCAGGCCACATTTTGGGTAACAAATCCATTCCTTAGTAGGGTTGGGTGTTGGGGTGTATGAATGCCTGTGTTATGGTGGAACGGGGTGGTTCAGGTTTCTGTGCCTATGATGGGACTGTGTTTCATGGAAGTGTTTGGGGATTTATCTTCCTGGCAGTGCAATCTCCTTTATACATCCTTTTTATTACAGAAAAATCACCCCACGAAAACCATACCTGGTCATCATAGAAAGCTTTGTCTCACTGCACCCCCACCTTCCAGGCACATGAGGTTGCATGGATCGATTGCTCTGTTTTACTGTGTTTCCTCACCTCCTTCCTAAAGCAAAAGTGCTGCCAACACAAAGTGCTGCTCAGTATAAACAGCTGCTTTGCCTGGTATTAGTAGGGCCTTCTCTTGGTTATGTTCATAAGAAAATATTTTTGTTTTAATAGGAAAACAGATGGAAATCTATCCTGTCCCTTTGCCCTTGGCCAAGGGGCAAACATTTATGTGGGAGCTCCTTGTTAAAATATTAACAGCACTGACTGCACAGTGAAAAACAAATACAGTGGTCCTGGAGACTGCAGCCTCCAAATGCAGTTTCAGGGAATAGAGTTCTCATAACTGACCTAAAAAGAACCCCCAACCTGTTGTGGAATTGAATTAGTTTCCTTTTTTATATCATATTACCGATCTTCATGCTGCTAAGTGACGGATCAGGGCACAGAGGCTGAGACCTGGGGCTTGTTATCACAGGCAAGGATGAGAAGCCTGTGCTTACGTGCCCTCTGAGCTGCCTGGTTTGCGAGTCCTGAGGATGGAAAATAAGCTGCACATAGGGATTTTGGCTGAGTGCTTTCTCCTCCAGTTGAGCTGCTGTGAGCTGGGATCCAGTAAATGTGTGCTCAACCTGTGCAAAATGAGAGAAAGCCTATGGATATCTAACATTTGCAAGGCACAGTCGGAGTCTGACTGTGCTCCTGAAGTCTGGGGCATGCAGTCCCCTCTGAAGCGTGTCTGCTGTATTTTACACTGATAGTGGATATAAATCCCCAACTTGATAGTGGGTATAAATTCCTCCCTCTCCCCTCCCTTAAAATATAGCAGGACTAAGAATCTAAGAAAGAGATGTTTTTCTTCCCTTCTTTTATGTCTCCTGGAAGGTATAAGCAGACTTAGCCACATGTGTTGAGAAATAAATTGCTCTGAAGAAATGAGCTTTATTCCAAATCCTCTCTTAAGAGCCAGAGTCTTAAACAGAAGGTCACTAATCCCCAGACTCAGCAGAGATCATTTAGCTGGTTTGTCCTCTTTGCTTTATTAATCTGAGTGTGTGTTCCCTCGGTTTCCCCTCCTCACCCTCTGGTTCCTGCCATCGCTCTCAATGTCCCCATGCCAAGTCTCTGTGGAGGCACATCTCATCCCCTTACAGCAATGGTCATTTGCAACATCCCATCACTACAACTGCCTCCTCAACAGACTTTCTGAACCCCTTATCCTCCTCAAATTTGCATCTTATTTATCTTCTTGCTCAGACGAGTTTTATCTAAACCCCATTAAAAATGATGGAAAGAATTCCACTGATTTAAATAGCTCACATCCTGTATGTGCTTGCATGTTTGTCCAAAAATTAAGGGAGCAATATGCCTGTCATTGCCTTTTTCATACTGTCAGCACTGAACAACAGAGCTGGCCTCTCTCTGGAAATCGTGATCCCCAGGAGCATACATGTATAACTAGGCAACATCCCCAGGGTCATCTGCCAAAATTGCTCCCAGCCCTGCCTCTGCACGCTTGCTTTTCAGAGGCATTGCATCAGGCTTGCAAAGACTTGGACAGAGGTTGGCGGTGTTGCCTTAGGAGATGTAAAAACTTCAGAGGTTATAGAGAGGGGTTTTTCTGTGCTTTGTTTTTGTTTTAATGAGCTGTGAACGTTCGGATTAGAAATCTGTACCTTGCTACCCAATGTATGGCTGTGCCTCTGCATTTAATTCGCTGTTCTGACGACGCTGTAATTACGAGAGAACAAGCCCAGTGTTTGGGAGGGAGCTCTGCCCTCCCTGCTCTTCCCTGCCTGCTCACCCACTGTGGGAACGACCTGTTTTGGTGAGTCAGCCTTGTGCCTTGTCATTTACCCTGATACCAAAGTGCCAGCAGGATCCCTTTTACATCCTGAGTGGGATTTTCAGCCTGACACACAGCAGGCATCCCATGCTCTCAGGTCATCTGGAAGTACAGTCAGGGTGCAGCAGAACTTAGCTAATTGGCAAACTGCTGGAATGTGCAAAATAGAGTCGCTTTTTTCCACTGCTCAGCCAAGTAACAGGTGAGGCCTTCAGCCACAGCATCAGCTATTTTCTCAGCCTCTCCAGCAGTGCGTTTGCTAGCACAGAATGGCGTTTTAGCCATCAATAATTAAAAGTACAGGTGTTCAAAAACACAAGCAAGGAACATTCCGTGCCTGTTATTCCTACTCTTTCTGTAATGTTTGTGCCCTTACACACGAGTTTGCCATGTGCAGTCATTCACGGTGTCTTCTAAACTGTAAATGTGAATTTCTTGTCATATTCTGGGAGTCCAGAATTTTGCACAAAGCAGGCTGTAGGCTAAAGACTGATTTTCTTGAGACAGAAGTTCTGAGCTGCTGCAAGAGGAGGAGGTGACTGGAGCCAGGTTACTGAATGGCAGTGAGAATCCTGGGAGATTGTCCTTTTCCAGCTGTACTGACTGATGTGCCATGAGTCCTGGAAAGGCACAGCTTCTCCAGTCCTCATTCAAATATTTCTTCTTATAGCACTGGGCTAAGTGAGTGGCATTCCTGTTCTTAGATGTGTTTTGGGGCTGCTCTGCAAGCAGACCATGATCATACCTTCTTGCAGCCTCTGAGTATGATGGTTGCTGTCCTGGAAGATGTACTAGAACTGAACTGTGACCCCCCAGAGCTAAAAGCATCAACAGTGATGTCATCTTAAAACCTGCTTATCCCCTGTCACTGGGAATCAGGCCTGAACTGGAAAGGGCAGGAGCGGGGAGGGTTGAGAAGTGATGAAGAGGAGATGGTTCCGCAGTCAGAGAGAGGCTCAACATCGGCCTCAGGGAGATGGTTTGTCAGCATGAACCTGCCATCTCTGGACATAAGTGAGAGGATAAATACAACAAACATAGGTGAGACCAGTAAGTATATAACCACAGAGACAGCTGTTGCAGTGGATGGCTTTTGGGATGGGTATTTTTTTTTTACATGGAAAATTCACTGCTTTTTTTAGCTTGATGTGACACTTGCCTCCAGCTCCAAGCAGTATCACATGCTCCTCGAAACTTATTTTTCGGTCTCCTTTTTATCAGATGTGGGCTAAGAGGGGAAGGGCATATGTATCAACTGCAGACTGCAGTATCATTCACTGTACTTGCTGCTTTCTCTGGGTAAAATGTATGATGTTCAGCAAGATCACCTGATCCTCCAAAGGAAAACACACTTTACAGGCCAGTAACAGGGAAAAGATAAGTTGGCAGGCACTGCCACAAGGTTTGGGGCAGTTCAAGAATACTTGTACCTACCAGGACAGGACAAGAGTAAAGCAAATGGTGATTATTAGCAGCAAATTCCACCCTAGAGCATCCAAGACGCTGGAAGCCCATCCAACTAAAGCCTCTCTAACAAGAATGTGAGAAACTAGAGGTAGATGGAAAATAGATTCAGGCTTTTTCAAAATAAAACAGAATTGTTGAAACGTGACTGAAGGAGATTACTGTTTCTGCTGATGCCTAAGACTCTTCTATTATTTAAAAAGGTGACAAGATCTGGTTTTAACCCTTCTCCTTAGTAGGTATTATAGATAACCAGATGATCTTCTAAAAAAAGCAACAACTGACAAAACATATAATTGATTAATAGAGCAATAACCTTGACTGTGTTTCCTACACCATTACTTGATCACTGGAATGGGTTCAGGCTAGCAGGGTAACTATTCGATGAAACAAAAGTCAGGGAAGTCTTCCTTCCCATCCTCGTACACTTTGACCAGTGTCTCTCTTTGCCATGATAACTAAAGAATTAGTTATCTAATATATATATAGTTATACTAAGTGCTTGCAAATTTTTCATAGCCTGGGCTGTTTTTATTCTGGTAGCGAAGAGAAAAACACAGACATGTGGTAACCAGTAAACTTTGTGGTACCATCTATCTGAATTCAGAGCCCTAGGCTAGAGGCTGGGAAATTCCTTCTTGAAAACTCATGGATGACAAATGGAGCCAAACCAGTGTGTGATGTTCTCACTGAAAATGGTTTCTAACAAACACTAATTGTTCTGCTGAAAACAACATTTCATGTTTTCATCTGTGGAAGAGTTCTACTAAAACATATTTTTCTCGGTTTCCTCTAGAGGGCAATGTCATATAAATATTTTAAGCAATTTCTGGGTTCTGTCAACTGGGAATTTTTCGCCTGTCTTATCTAGGAATTTGCAAGACAGCAGTGAAAATTGTTTCTTTACATGCTTTTAAGTTGTGTATATATGTAATATAATCTGATTCTTGGGCTTGTAGACTGCAGTAGCTAATCCTTTTAAGAAGCAAGAAATATGTTGTGCATTTTGGGTCGGTTTGGCTATTCTGGAATGCAAAGAGGGAACTGCTGATGAAGACCTGACTATCTTCTCTACCTGTGCAGCTTCAAGGACTTCTAGGAGCTGCCCCTTGCGTGACAATTGTAGAAAAGATTATAATCCAGTCCTCTAAGAATGAAGTTACCAGTTGCTGTAGTTTATGTCGGTAGCTGGAACTTCAGAGCAGAGAATAAATCTAAATACCAAGTCTAAGTGGTTCATAAGACCTCGGAAGCAGAAGGGTATTATTTATTTCCCTAGGATTTTATGTATATATTCCGAGGTTCACTATCTGTATTGTTTGTTTGATGGATTTTAATCATTTAATCACCGTTTAACAGTACAATTTTCAAATTATTTGTCCACATAAACAGCTGCTAAAATTAGTGTGAATCAAAGGTGGCCACCCTGGACCTTAGTAATATAATTTAAGGGATATTTTTAGTCACTGTAGTATAAAAATGGTAAGTACAGATAGAGGCTGTTTTGTTTTCCTTGAAGCTCAGATGTAGGATTTGAAACACATTTCCCTGGGCATAAATTTCTTTTTTGTCACCTGTATCATTATCTTCCTTCCTTCTCCCAAACTGACATTACTAAAAGAAAAATTTGCTCTTGATATTGCAACATGAAAATGGCCTTAGGGAAATCCTTTCACAATTTTGTCTCCTCTCCTCTCCTGATGGCCACTAGTCCTTTGGAGAATCACCATAATGTCCTTACTGGATTATCTTGCAAATCCCATACATTTACTGAATTTGTGGGTTAACATTCTTGATACAATATTTTTTTGAAAACAGTCATTGGCAATCTGCAGTTGTCAGGTTCTCTAAATGAATAAACCTGTTTGTTTGTTTTTCCCCAAACAGGAAACTCAATTAATTAAAGTAAAACACTTATTCCCAAAAGTGCTTTATTTTGAAAAGAATGGCCTGTGAATAAAAAAGCAGTATTTGCATTGGCTTCAAAGCCAGCAGGCATTAGGTAGAAAAGCAAGATTTGCCATCTACTTTTGAGTAATAGCACCTCTCAGAAAAATCTGAGGTCTTCTGTAGGTTTTAAAATCTTAAATAGGTAAGAATTGCTTTTTAATTATTGCTGCTGGCCAGGCAGGACTTTTTCTTAAACCATGCCTTACCAGAGAAGTATGATAAGCAGTTTGCAAATGTTAAGTTCCTGGGAAAAATTTTTAGAGACCTTAGAGGAAACTAAATATTCTTAGTTTCATTTCTCCTGCTGCATGAGAAGCTTCGTGTTTGAACCTTATATTCATCACCACCTTCATTTAGGGCTTGTGTTTAGATCTCACTCTCTCTAAATTAGCTGACAGCTTAATGCTTAATCACAGGGGGATTATTCTTTGCCTGGCTGGAAGGAGCTATGTTTGGGGCTGTAGGTGTGTGAGGAGGCTGGTTCATCCTGCGCTGGGATCTCTGTACATGGGTAGCCCAGGGAATGTCATGCTTGCATGGCTGCAGGTACTGAATGAACCACTAAAGCTCACAACTTCATCTTCTCCTCACCCTCTCTGCCTTCCTTGCTGGTGAGTGCTCTGCAGTGCAGCTCTCTTGCTGCTATGCCTGACATCTCTGACAATTCCATAACGCTGTGGGCTTCCTGGAATGCCTTCCCACTCCAATTTGCCTTCCAAATTTCCTCCCGCCACTGCATATCTGTCCCAGCAACACGCAAAATAGTCTACTCCCTGATCTGGCTTTCTGTCATGGCCTGCATTTGGAAAGTAAGTGGTATATACAGCAGAGCAGAAAATTATTTAGTAATCCAGTTTCATCAGGATGAACTATGTGGTTAAAATAAATCGGATTTCAACAGTTTACCAGTTACGCTGCGGAGAAAGAAATAATAGTTTAAAAAGGTGTACCGATGCCAAATGGATTAGAAGTTAATGACTGGTGTGAGGAATTCTAAATCAACAAGGGTTAACTACAGGGCTCTGCCTTTAAATGGACTCTATTTTAAACAGTGGATGAGAAAGGTGGAATACCAGTGCTTTATAAGAATGATTTAGTGACTCAAACCCTTTCTCTGATGACCTGAGAAACAAATTATAAGTTGTGGAAATGAATTTAAGGAGCATCATCATTAAGAAAAAAATCATGCAAGTTAGTAGATAAGTAAACCTCTCTCTTCAGACAGGTAAAATTCATATGAGCTTCAAAACAAAAGAGGTAAATGACAAGAGGGTAGAAAAAATTTAGGACAGAAGAAGGACTTAGAAATTCATTCATCCTGGTTGGATGAATAATAATCAGAAGTGTTTTGTCTAATATGTAATTAAATTAGATATCGTTATCTGTTAAGACCATTCAGCCAGCTCTAATAACCAAGGAAACCGATCCTGAATCCAGGTGTTAGCTCCCACACTCCCTGAGGTTTTTCCGGCCTCAGGGACATTCTCTCATTTAATGATAGTATCAATAATAGTATTAAAGACTATGAGAAGCAATAGTCTCCCTTTTTATATAATCTCCAACATGCAGAGCAGTACACCTGGGACCCACTGTCCATGTCCTACATCAGGGGAATCACGCGTGACTTTGCGAAGCCAACTCAAGATCTCCTCTAGATTAAAAAATGTCATATACCGTGCTATATATGGAGTCATAAGCTGGTGTAAGAATCCAGCATGAACCCAATGCAAAGATCTAGTTTAAATTCCATGTAATGTTTTGACTTCTTCACATTTTAGTGGCATTTGCTATTTGCTTGTAGCTCATGCTGCTCTCTGCAGTAAGCCCATGCTGGTTCCACCTTTACCTTCCATTTCTCTTCCGTGTGCTTCTATTTTAAATCATGGACTTGTAAGTTATGTTTTCATAAACTGTGAATGACTTAGAGCTATGTGTCTACCTTCTGTCAGGGTCTTACATCCTAATAGATAGCACGTGTGGACTTAAGAAGTGTTGGGTCCTGGTCAAGCCTTTTCCCCGTGCTGTGAACAAGTCACGGCCCCAGTGACAGGGAGGTGATGACAGCAGCTCACTTTCTGCAGGTGCTTGAGCATTCGGGGGGAAAAGCACTTTATTAAATCCTGGGGTTTATGGCAGAGCATTTCTTTCCAGGTACTTGCTTGTCTGTTGGAGGGTTATAAAGTCAGAGTACCTTCATAAGGGCTAAAATTTTTTGAAATACATGTTTCTGCAGAAGTACATTGGAGCAATACAGATAAACCCTAGCTTGGGAGATACCTGCCTGGTTATGAATTTAGCTATTATCCAGTCTTCCCAAGTGTCTCCAAGAGGCGTCAGTGTACAAGAGTGAGACTTATTTACCTGTAGAGTTTTCCTAGAATAATGACAGTATGGAAAAACTGAATTCTGTTTTTCCGAGGCCTTGAAGCCAAAACCCTGTCCTTTCCTGCGCCTAGTGCTGGCTTTGTGGAAAAAAAACAACAAAAAACAAAAACCAAAAAAAACCCCTCAGCCTTGTTTTTGTCATGGTAATCCAGCCGACACACATCTGAAATCTGATCTCCAGATAGAGTATTTGAGATTTGTGGTGAACTGGGAAGGTCCAAAGCCAAGCCTGCTGGAGCTGCCAGTTTTCTGGTTGGAGCGCTTGCTCTGGTTTATAAAACTTTGCATATTATACCTTACTGCATTATCTCTTAGAGCTGAAACAGTGAAAAAGTCTCACAGGGCTAATCTTTGGTTGGGGGTTTATTGAAGAAAAAGGGGCCACTTTATGGCTTTATTGGGGAAAATGTGATGAAATAGTTTCCTGCTCAACACAACTCTTATTATTGTGAGAACTTCTTTGCAAGTATAAACAGGCTTATTGGGAAGCTGAGGAGGAACCAGTACCAAAGATAAGCATGTGAGGAAGAGAAAAACAGGATTAAATATAACCATATTAATTCATTGCATGGCAGACACATACTGGGAACAGTCTGGTAATGCTGGGGCCATTCCCCTGCCCCAGCTCCCAGACTTTACCCTCTCTCATGGTCACTTCACACTTCACTTGGTCATGTCACCCTTGCTTTGTGGTCTCCAGTTTGCCAGTCAAGGAGCCCATGGGAAATGTGCAGGGATGGTGTGGGAGTTTCAGGTGCAGACACAGGGAAGACGTCTGTACATAGAACAGGGAATACTGTTTCTTGTGTTCCCCAGGCTCCTTTTCTGAGGACTAACTTGGTGCATGGAATGGGACAAAAAAGTGAATGTCTGGTTGGGCTGAGAGTTTCCTTTTTGGTCACTTTTTGCCACATGCTCTTTCAGCAGCATTCATCAAAGTAGCCTGAAAATTGTGTCCTGGAGAAATAGCTTGATTGAATATATAAGTTTTAAACTTAGCATTGCTCATATTTTTCCGCAGGTTGCCTGCATATTGGAACTTTTAACCTTTAGATTGTGCCAATTGATCAAAATGTTCCTCTGTCATTACTAAAGCTTGATTTTTTTTTTTTCTTTCAACGAATGGCAAAACCTGCTCCTGACTTAGGAGGAAGGCTTGGAACCTTACCAAATGAAAACCTGAAACCACAGAACAGCATTTTTTGTTTGGAATACCCCTTCTTTCTTAGTACAATCAAAAGGCAAACTATTTTTCATCCCGTGTAAAATGGATAGATATCCATTGAGGAGAAAGGAGGTGAATCCCAAGTGTTAGGAGATAGAGGAGCAGTTCCTGATTTTCGTATTAAGCATTATGGCAGGGCAGATTGATTAACTAAAGAGGTGACGGTTTATGAACATGTAAAAGGAGAATTTAACCTGCAGGTTAACGTGCTCAGGATGTGTTCTCAAATATGGCCAGCTGCCACAGATTGGTCCAAAAGAAAACATCACACCTCAGGAGAAAAAAAGAAAAGCAAAAAAAAAAGCTAAGAACCAGGCATAAACCTTCAATCCAACAAGATTAAGAGATAGCCTAGGGAAAAATCCAAAAGGGACCAGAAATCCAAGAAGGATCCTGCCCATGGAGCCCATAGGCACAGTGTCTGAGATCTGCAATCAGTACCAGATGCTGCTGATACGTGGTGTGGATCTTGTAACAAAGAAATGCTGGACCCATTCAGCCCAAGCAGGAAGCCTTGCAGATTAAATTTGTATTAGTTGGAGTCTGTAGATTGTTTTAGCAAGCAAAATTGAGCCTGGGTGTTAAGATGATCTGGATCAAGAAACCCAAATTAGGTTTCCTCCTTAAAGAGGAATGAGCACATTTTGGCACCAGTTTTCATAACGGTTTTAGAAAGAAAATATTTGGAAACAGATGCAGTATGTTTCTGTATATTAAATCCAGTCTGTGAAATTAAGCTACTCTCTCTGACTGCACAGAATGGTCAGAAGACTCCTGGAACAAAATCCCCCCTAAATTTTATGTGTGTTTTAAGGAAGACCTTGAAACATTAATAAGTGGCGAATGGATGGCACGTTCTGATATGTGCTGGGAAGTATGCACAGATGAAATGCAGGATGGTTTGCGATGTTTAAAAAGCAAACAAGATCTGGGCTTCCACTTGGAATATCATAAGGATCACAGCATATTACATTAATGGAGGCTATTCTAGCATAAAATGAAAGCCACACTTGGAACAATCTCTGGAGCCCTGGTCTAGGACACTGGGGAGAGTAATATAAAATGACTCCAGGGTGGAGCACAGGTTGCTGGAGGGGGCAGCCTCTGTTGTAACCTACATTATTTTTGTAGTCAAAGAGAAGGGGAAAGTGTTGCTTTGATAGGAAATCCTAGTGAGCAGGCACATATGGGCAATGAATTGGGAACCTGGGAAAGTTAATCCCTGAACGGAGAGCTTGTGTAGCCCTATCTGCAAGTCCTGCTGGCTGGGGTGCTGGCAGTGCAAGTAGTGTCTAAGCATCCTGCTGGGTGTTTGCAAGGGGGTAAAACGCTCTGTTCCCTGGTCTGCTCTGAAAACACACCGTGCCAGAACTTGTGTTACTCACCTTGAGATGTGTTTGAGTGTTGGTGCGCTCCCGGCACCTTTCTTTAGCAGAGGGGCTGGCCTTGCTGCCCCTGGCCCAACATCATGCTGCAGCTGGAGTAGTGACAGCGGTGGGGTACTGTCACCAGCCCTCCTCTCCATGGCCCTTCCCTCTCTTGTCTTTATCTTATGCTTAATTCCCCTTGTGCTTTTTGTGGGATGTGTGGTCATGTTCCATTTTGTGTCATGGCTAAATCACTTCCAACACTGCAAGTGAGGGAAGGCGAGGCGAGCACCTGCAGGCACCCTCCTGGAGCAGATTGCCAGCAGTATCTTGATGGACTAGTTGCTCTCTAGTCCAAATCATTTTCCTCTGGTAGTTTTGGAAATTCCAGTATAAGACCTGAACAGCCACAGGTGTGCAGAACCCTTCCAACCTGCAGCAGCGCCTTGCTACCTCCAGATTGGGGTTGGTGGGTCTGAGGTGCATTTTTCCCTCTCTGTTGACCCTTTGGGATTATAATGAGATGAACATCGTGATCTGTGTGTACAGAGAAGATTCAGATTGCTGTTCTTGTGCAATGGAAACAACCCCCCTTGATAGCTGCATTCCCCTAGGCTGCTGAGCACCCCGTGCAACATTTTACACTCAGCAGAGCTTAGTGGAGTTAAAAATAGTTCTTGTTGTCAAAATATTTCTTGGTAGTTAAAATGTCCTTAGGATACTTTGTGAAGTGGTAACCTTTGGACACAACAGGGTAAGGAAAAATCAGAACATAGTCTTTAATGGTGAAAAAAAACAGAAAAAGTTTGTCTTAATTGCACAATATGGGGGAAAGTTTAAGAGCAGAGAAAAGTGCCATCACCTTGGGGAGGGAAAGAATGGAATTTCAGTGGAGATCTAAGGGTGAGTATGTAATATAAGATACTGTATCTTTGTTAAGTATTTTTTCCTTTGGTTCTTGAAATGAAAGTTCATCTGGGAGAAAATGTGTAGTGGATGAAGGTCTTGCTGGGAGTCTTTGGATCCAAGGCAGGGTAAAACCTGGCTTTTCACATTTTATTTGATTTTAAAGGGTAATGTAATTCTAAATTTGGCCCACAAGTTATAATTTCTAAAAACAAGCTTAGATAAGTGTTTCCACCCTGGAAAAAAAACACTCTTAGTGATAACAGATTGTTTTGAGCAAATGCATGTTCCTGTGTAGAGTCTCAGAACTGGGCCATACACTGTAAAGAAGTGAATGTATTAAGTGAACAGAAATTTAAATTAAAACAGAGGACATTACTGAGAAAAATAGATGCAGTAAATAGGGATTCAGGTGTGACAGACAGCTTGATGATTTTTTCATTCTAATAAATGTAGCTGAAGTTAAATGTAGCAGATAAGGCAGATTGCTTAAAGGCCGTGTGATTTCTGGCTTACTGCTCTCTGCTTTACTTCAGCAATACCAGTACATTTCCTTATATCTGTTTTCTGCTCTCCAATCTGGAGCTACTGCTTTGTGTTTTGAAATTAAATACAGTATACTTAATGCCACGTAAATCAGCACTGTAGTGACCTATGTGATATCATATTGTTCTGGCACTACAAAGTTACCTGAATTAGAGAACTGCTGTGTGGGAAGGCTTTATCCCAATTTGTAGTAGCCTCTAAATAAATTCTGTGAGCACATAAGGAAAATAATTAAAAAGTGAGGTCACAGCTATATAATGTAGATGCATTGCATCATGGTTTGGAGTTTCATGGAATATTCTCTGAAAGGGAGTAACTTTTTAATTAATATAATTTATTTTTAAATATACCAGCTTATAAATAAACTGCAAATGCATAAAATCAGCTCTAATATGATTGCTTACTAAATATAAATATTTCACAAACAACTCTCTGCCCTCAGAGCTCAACCTCTGACTAATGGAGCATATTTTGAAGATCATATTCCAGAAAGGGGCTTATGGGGAGCAGTGGGAGGGGGTTATCAATACAGTCAGTCTTACCTTACCCCACTGCAAGGAAATTACCAAGCAAAAAAGAAAAGAAGAATAGTCTACTGGAGACTAGTGATCTTAAATAACATTTTAAATAACAATTAGCCTTAACATAGGAAGTCACAGTGTCAGCCCTCTGGGACAAAGACCCTATGTCTGTATTTTCATTACAAACTGCTGACTGTATTTTGAGTGCTATAAAAATAATAATTATGGACAAGTGAACAGAATAATAAAATTGAGAGGTTCAATTTCTTGACAGCTCTCAATACAGTTTCCCATGGATTGCTTTCTACATTTTACCTAAAAATCCCTGCCTTCTGTTGCAGAAAAGGTCTCTGACTGTAGCCCATGTTAAGTAAGGAGCACAGATGAAAAGCTTGCTGACACATAGAGACAGGGCATCAGAATGCCTCCCAAAAATCAGTGTAAAAGCATCTAATTTCCTACTATTTGTATGGCGGCAGGAGTAAGTGAGTGTTTACAAAATAGTTCTAGTTTAGGTCTTGTAAAGGCCTGTCTGCCTGCAATTTGCACATAAAACCCCACTAAAGATTAAGGACTAGGTTGTTTTCCGCCAAACCTGGAGCTGCTTGGAATTTTTTTGGTCATTGGAATTGTTCTGCACAGCCCATGAACTTGCAGCCAGCACAAAAGGATGAGGGTGTAACTCCCAGCTGAGCTCTGGGTGGCTCTGGGGGCATGCTGGCTGTGGGCTGTGGTATTCAGCTCTCCAGGGCTGTTTATAGTAGCTGTGTATTTGAGCTATTAAACTTGCATTTAAAAAAAAAAACCCAACCCAACCCAAACTACTTTTGTTGTGCTTGCGTGCAGAAGAAATGGAGAGGGAGAGATTTTCTCTGTGGCAATCCTCCCATAGCGTAAGAGCACGTGGTGCAGAAATGGGGCTTTCTGGAGGTGGTGGTTGCAGAGGCTCGGGAAACTCAGTGGCCTCAGTGCCACAAACTGGCCGAGTGAACTGTTGGGAGACCCACACAGAGGTCAGGGAAGGGATTTTTGTATTTACACTGTCACAGCTGGGAGCAGAGCGTGGCCTTTGCAGTCCTTGACTCCGCCCTGGCATGCTGGATGCCTATGCAGTATTAACCCTCTTTTGTGTAATTTTTGTGGTTTCTGGCTGAGTCCTGAAGTTTGTTGTTTTGTTTGAGGAAGAAGTGGAACATCATGTTGTTCTGCTGGCTTATATGTGGTCCTGGATGCTTACTGTAATTTTAAAGGAATTTTGTTTAGATATGCATATTCATTTTGATGCCCATCAGATCCACAAAGGTCCTGGATCCTGGGAACGTGTACCATATAATTAACTTTATCTCTGTGTGTTGTGTGTCAGGGCTGGCAGACATCTGGTGCCCAGGACACAACACTGTTGACAGAATGCAAATGTCTGTGACTGTTGTAAAGAACAAATGTTTCTGGTGCTTCCAGCTTCTGCAGGTAATGCTTGAGATAAGGCAAGGCTTAAATATGGTGCAGTTTAAGTACTTAGGAACAGAGCTAATACTTAAGAACTTTCCTCAGTTGTTTCCTCAAAGTGTTAACTTCTCATATTCAGACATCAGTGAAACTGCTTTTAGTGACATTTAGTTTGTATGACGGTGGCCTTGTGGTGATTTGTATTCTTTGTTGTTTTTCTGAATGTGAATCAAGAATTTATTTGTACGAAGACAATCATAAAGAAAGAACCAAAAATAATGGCAGTCCAAAAAATGCCATGCAGCATTGCTCCTGTGCTGTGGCGTGGGATCCAACTGCACCTTTATTAGCAAAGAACTGAAGTGGCTTTTTCTGTAGCCTTCTTTTGACTGCCTTGGGAAATGGTTTCATCAGTCCACTATCCTTAATTTTCTTAATTTTCCATTTTGTACTCCTGAAATTCAAGCTAGAAATTAATTTGATGCCCAACTCCGTGGGGCAGAAGAGGATGATGTGTGCTAAGTAGTTCTCCTTGCATATGTATGAAGCCAATTTTCTTTAGACAGATTTCTTTAGATAAATCAATGCTTTATCTTTATAGAACCGTATGACTCAAATCCTGTTTTGGCTTATAGCACAACAGATTACTTTGAAATGCACAGCTGCGTGTATGTGCGTAAAATATGTAAATGCTATCAATATTCTTTAAAATAAAAGCTAAGAAGATTTGGGGCCCAATCCCCCAAATTTCAGTGGGATGTTGCCTTCTAAACAGACCTAGAAAAGCCCTGCACAGCTGTCACCAAGCTGGGAGGTGCCTAATAGTTCTAGACTTTCCTGATGCCCAAGAGCCAGTGCTCTGTGCTCTCTTCCAGGGCACTTCAGTCTTGCCTGAGCCTGAGCAGCTCATTTGTATCCTTGTCCCATGGGGACCCCGCATGCCATTTCCTTCTCCACTGTACCTCCTCAGGTCAGTTGGGAGGAGAAACCACCTTCTCACTCCCTAGGCTGCTTCTGCCAAGAATTTACGAGGCAGGATTTTGCTTTTACTTTGCATTTGAATAGGAAATTGGGTCATATTTTGTGGCCCATAGGAAAAACATTTGCCGGACCCTTCTGAACTTCCAGTATGATAGGAGGCTGTGCAGAATAACAACTGTGGTCTCATTTCTGTTTATGACTATAGCCTAAATAGTTAGTGACAAAAGGAGGCATCCCAGGGTGTGATTCCTGCTCCAAAACTCTTTTGTATTATTATAATAACCAGGTTGTGGGCAAAACACAGTTTTTGGGTGGGGACTCAGAACAACCTCTCCTCCCAAATTAATGTCCTGAATTTTGGATTCTGTTTTGCACAGAGGAACACATTTAAAGAAGAGGTGATGGGGAAGCCTTGGGCAGGAGTCCTCTGGGAGCTACTTGTTTTCCTAGGAAAATAATGCTGGCGAGCATTTCTCTCCTCTTGAGCAGAGGCTATGGAATTTGCTGTCCATATCCTGGATGAACTTCCCAGCCCCACTGCTGCTCAGAGGATGGATGCAGACATTTCAGCCTCCTCTCACCGTGCTCAAAATCTGATCTCTGCTTTTGAAATGAAGGGGCTTATGAGGTTTTTTTTTGTTTCCTCAGGAGATGTCAGGCTATGAATCATGGTGGGAAGGGAGGCATTTCCTGGTTAGCAGTGTTGAGCCCCAGAAAGAGGCACATCCCAAGGATTGAAAGCTTCCCTTCGGGTTAGCTCTAGGTATGTTAACTATTGGTGTGTTTCATTTTGGTACCTAATTAACTGCCTGTGCTCGCTGGGAGCTGAGGCACTGACATTAGGCCATGCATTTTGCTCCAAGGAACACAGTTCAGAGGCTCTTCTGTCTCCTTCTGAACTCCTGTGTCCCTCTAAACTCATGGAAGGCTGAAAATCACGCTGAAAATCCCGAAAAACACGAGGGACGGTTATTTCTGTGCAGGGTAGTACTTCTGGGAGCCAGAACTGCTGTGAGCAAAGCTAAGCTGTTAAAAGATGGCTTGAATACAGCATGGGACTCAGCGGAAGAATTTAATCCCTGTCCATCTTGATTACAGTGTGATCTGCTCACTCCTTGGGCAAATATAGTTACACTTTTTATTCCCCCCAGTTATAGCGCTGGCTTTTCTACCTTTATATGGCCAAAACTTCTGTCATCAGGAGATGGCTGTGACCGCAGCAGTATAGTTTAGATGGCAAAAGTAGAAAATGCAATGTTGGCTGCTGTTAGGTCTGCCGGGAACCGGCTGCCACACACCTGGAAAATGGCCGTGAGATGTTAAATGACAGCCTGTGATAAAGACACTTGGCTTTGGCACATCAGGCCAGGCTCCGGGGAAGGGAACAGCTCCTGGCAGTTGCGTGGAGGCAGCAGTGGGGATTTTAATTTGGATGCCGCGAGTGAGAAACATTTTCAACAGCGGGCGGGGGCGCATACGCAGGACGGCTCTCAACAGGAGCCTGGTTTGGGTGGAGCAAGTGTGAAAAGCACCGTGTCTAGAGCAGGTCCCGCCGGAAAGCGACCTGTGAAGGTGCCCGAAGGCAGCGCAAGGCTGCGCGGCACATCCCCCCGGCGGGGGCGGCCGGAGCTCGGCGAGGGGCGGGCGCTTGGGGCGGGGGCCCGGCTCTGTCCCCGGGCAGCGGGCGGGGGGTG
>VWZT01015440.1:34625-76464 GCA_013397055.1 Pachycephala philippinensis
GTCGCGGCGGCCCGGGGGCACCCGGCTGCGGCTGCCGGGGTCCGGAGGGTCCGTGCGGGCGGCGGGAGCCGCGCTGACCCGCGCGTTGCGGGACGCCCCCCAACCCCTGCTAGGGGCCCCGGGCTCGGTGCTGGGCAGAAACTTCATTTGGGATCTGGCAGGAGGGTACGCGTTCCCGTGGGGACAGGACTCGGTTCAAAACCATTAAGCAGTTCGTTTGGAGAAAATCTTTACAACTCCAGGTACAAAATGCTTTCCTGTAGGACACACGAACACCAGATTTTTAAAATGAAAGCGCTGCTGAAAGCCTTGTAGAGGAGCTTCTTTTGGCAAGCCTGCGTACTGAAGGCTTTTAATAAGGAAAATACAATCTTTCAACTGGATGCAAAAAATAGAGCTGGTTTATTACTTCCTAAATCTATCATGATTCCTGGCGTTCAGTTGGAAGAGCTTTTGGTGGCGTTCAAGTGCCACAGCCATCATGTTCCTTAAATATCTCCTAATCCCCGAGCAAACAAAAGTCTGTTGGTGTTTAGCGTGTTTGGTGCATGTAGGGCAGAATTACTTTGTGGTGATACAAATTCAGTGCTTCTCCTCAGCTGAGTTTTGGCAAGGTCCTGTCTTGCAGCGGAACTGGGGGACCTTCTAAATGAAGCTAACAAATAAAATATGCTTTGAAATGGAGTGCAGATGGGAAGCCTCTTAAGTATTGTGTTGCACAACAGTGCGCTCTCGGTGTGTGCATTCGGCTCGCAGAACTGTGGGGTTTGTGAATGCATCCACAATCTGAACTGGACCCTGTGCTGTTCAGAAATATCATGCCTTAGTGTCTGAAACAGCAGCAGTTCTGACAGTACTTTTGATGCCTGACACGTCTGGTCAGTATGTTACTTCAGAAATTTGTACATGTCCTAAGTTTTTAATTCTGAGATAAATAAATTTTGGAATAAGAAGAGTAACTGGTGTTTGCTAGCTCAGGTGGGTGGTGTCTCAACTTTTTTAGAGCTGCTTTGTGAGTTACGCAGCTGTCCCTTGTATTGTACAGCACCCGTGAATGGCTGTTTCATAGTGACTGATAGCAGTAGACTGATAGTAACACCCTTGACAATAGAAATTGAGGTTCTCTATCCCAATTTCTTTATCCCTGCATCTCACCCTTTCTTCACAGTAGGGAGTGTCCCTTTGGCTCCATCTCCTGGCTCAAAAAGAGGATCCCCCTTAATTGAGAAGGTATGGAGGGGTGGGAAGCCTCTGGGTGGTATTGGTGAAAAGTGGGTGAGAAGGTTAATGAAGGCTTTTTCTTCGTCTTAAACTGTGTGATCTTGGGATCTGTTACACCATGGTCCCTCCATTCTGTTGCAAGCTGGAAATTAGGTTCTCACTTCTATTTCCTGAAAAGAGAGCATGTCTCTTATGCTACTTCTTATGTCTTGGAAAGGTTTTTTACTTAGTGACTAAATATTATCATGGTATTTAGAAAATCATAATTTAGAATTTCATTCCTCTCATGTATCTGCTCTCAACAGAAGGGTTAGTCATCTTGCCTGATACATCTCTGTGTGTGATCTTTTAGTGGAAATGTGTTAATGATATATCCTTTATGTCATGATTTCTCTGCATGGTCAGGAAAGTGTCTTGCCTGCAAATTATTAATCCACTTGAAATAGAGAACCTGTGGTGCTGTGGAAGGATCTTGCTGTGATTTAGCAGATGTAAGACTATGATTGACTTTGTGTGTGAGCAGAGGGAGTCCTATTCTGCAAGTACAGTGAGATGGCAGGAACTTTCCTTTGTGGAGCATCTTTTGTATGCCCTGTCTTTGGTGGAGAACAACTTCCTTCAAATGCCAAAGACAGGAGGGACAGAGCCTTAGCCAGACTGTAGAACCAGGGTGCTTGTCTTACCTGTGACACCCAGGTTTCTTTATCCATCCACTGCACCCCAGACTGAAAGGGGAAGGTGTTGGGCTGTTCTGTCACTGATGTTTAGTGTCTGAGGTGCTGGTGGGGGTAGCAAAGCAATAAGGAATAACTTCCTAGAGCTGGTCAGCTATGTGAAATTGGGAAGATCTCTTTTGTTTCTGTATAGATGTTCTCTGTATTCCAGCAAGTGCCAAACAGTACATCAGTGCCGCGTAGTGCTTAATTGTTATTGCCTAAAGTATGATAAATCATGTGGGCTTAGGGTAAGAACTTACACAGGCAGCATGGTGTGGTCTGGGGGCTGCCTATGTTTTTTTTGTTTGTGTGACACTCTCAGTAGAGGTGTTTATAATCCTACCTATGGACAGCAGTTTTCCCTGCCCTGATGCAGAGTGTCCCTTCCTTGCATGCAGAGACATTCCTTCTAACACATGCAGTCTGGCAGCAGGGGGACTCAGAGCAGGGAATAGCTTCCCGTGGGCTGTGGTGGCTCACAGCTTCTCTCTGCTCATCCAGAACCTTTCCCTGGAGGCTGAACATTGGTGAGTCTCTGAAATAATTTTTTGTCCATAGAGTCCACTGCAGGGGGAAAAAAAGATAATTCTCAGCAGATTAGCTCTGTATGTCTTCTGATGTCTGTGCCTAGCTTTTTACCAAGCTTTGTGCCTGATAGGATCACAGAGCCACTACCACCAGCCCTCCGAGGCTGAGCTGAATTATTTTCTGACTTATGTATCACGAAGAGATGCATCAGCTCAAGAGATTCCAGCTGCAGAACGTGTGTGTGTGCAGCGTGCCTTGTTCAGATGTTATTTCCTTAATAAAATTGCTCGTTTGGTGTGAGGAGTTGTTGCCTGGTCTGGGTGTTAGGTTTTTTCTCCTCTCTCCTACTAGCTCTGGGATACAACAGTCAAGTTTTCTTCTCTCTGGCTGGTTCAGTAAGTTAATTTAAGGTCCACAGTCTTGGCAGAGCTGTGATTGCAGGGAACTTGAGGTGGTAGCCTGTTTGACACGTGTGGGCAGAAATAGATGCTGCTGTGGGTACTCTGTGTTTGCAGAGGACTGCAGAAAGGCAGCAGCCCCTGAGGAATGCTGGCTGAAAATGCTGGCTGCAAGGATCCTAGTTAGGTTTGAGTTACCTGAATATGCCCTGACTTCACACACACTCAGACATAAGCACTTTCATTCGCTGTAGGCTGAGGCACATTTCTTCAGAGTCTTGTCGTTTTTCTTTTTCCCTCTTCCTCCTTCTCATCCCCCAGACCTTGCCCTGTGGCAGCTGTCGCTCCAGTGGACAGGCTGGGTTTGCAGGAGAGCCTGCACTGCCTGTGAGATGGTTCACAACTTGTGGAGCAGGATTTGGTACCTCTGCTCTACTTGATGAACAAGAAACATTTTGCTCCTCATGGGAATGCTATCACTCGTGGAGCAGTTGCACTCAGTGTTTTGCTAGGCTAAAGACGTGTAACAGTCTGAGACTGCTAATGAGGAATAACATATTCAGTTAAAATACACAGTGGAATTCTATTATTGTAGGCCAAAATGTACTAAATGACTAAGAGCTTAGTCCAGGATTCAGGGAAAATGCTGTCTTTTCTGCAGAGTGCTTTGTGAATATTGATAGTGATCAGTGGTTGAAGTCACATGAGCCCAAACCTGGCACAGGCCCCGGTCTGTTTTCCAGAGTTGTAGAGAACTGGAGTGTGTAGAAACTCTCTGACTTGAGGACACAATCTCAGTCCATCTGATGTCTCAGAGGCTGATCTGCAGGACTTGTGGTTGTGGGAAGGTGATCACAGCACTCTGTGTTGTCTCAGCTCAGGTCCAGTAGATCCCTAAAGCCTTGGGAGAATGTGGCTCTGCTACCCCTAGACCTGCATGGGATGCAGCGTGGCTGTGTTTGCATAGCCCTGTGCTGGAGAGAGCTGGCCCAGGTGTGCTGGCTTTGGCGCATGTCATACCCATGCCATGTTTTGTTTTTTCATATACAGCTCTTCTCTTGACAGTAAGTGATTGACTAAAACTAATGTTATGTAAATCTAATGTAAATCTGAAACATAAGTTGAACACTGCAAGGGGAAGGCTGTTGGTGTGGCTGCCAGTGTTGCTTTCTGAAGATTTAGATCCACACTGTAGTTCGCTTGGTTTGTCCCACAACCAGTTTCTACAGCATGAAGAAGCTCTTGGCTGTAGATGACTTCTGCCAGAGCTGAAATTTGCAGTAATTTACAGAATTTGACCTTTTGTCTCAAGAAACTGTCTTGAGTCTTCCAAGTACTACTGTGAGTATATACAAAATAGACAGGGAATGTATCTGCAAATCCCTGCAGCTGCTGGTGAACTGGGAAAACAGCAAGGGCAGCGTTGATGTTGCTGACACAGGAGTTGCAGAGGGGAACAGGAATCTCACTCTACTGAACAGGAAGGAAGCTTATTTTCAAGTTCTTGTCCGTAAGGATGGTCAAGAATGCTTTGGTGGGGTCAGACTTGTGTGCTGTTTGTTCACAGATTATCTTGCAGTCAACTAATGATACCAGGCAAAAGACCTTTGTCCTTTGTCTTGGAACACTGACCTTCCTCTTTTGGGGCAGGATATTTTGTGATGTGGGTTGATCCCGTTATAGCTCTGGTGCTCTTTTAGGTCAAAGCTGAAAGGGGGGATGCAGCAATGAAAGCAAAAAGTTACTGAGATCCTTAAACACACTGACATGTAGGAAACAGCTTTTAAAAGACCTTTTTAAAATATGAATGAGCGTGAGATGTAAATGACTTGCTAAGAGGCCAGTTTCCAGAGACAGGATAACCATAGGGGACTGCTTGGCTTGTACTGTAAATTCATCCGATTGGCTGAAGTTCCTGGCTCTTTCCCAAATTCTTTAATGTGAAAATATTTCTTGAAGTTGATGTCTTGATTCTGTGGGTCTTCACCAGTGACCTAGGTGGTCACGTAAGTGTGACATGCTGAGCTGATACTCAGGCTTTTTGGGGTTGAGTACAAAACAGATTTGTTTATTGACTGAGTGGCATCTCCGGTGTAAATTCTCCACTGCTTGGTTGATGATGAGCCAACTGATAAGAAATTGGGAAAAGTTGCTTTCTTCAGCAAAGGGAAGTTATTTCCTGTATATCTCCTGGGAAGAAGGCTGTGAAGGATGTAGAAATGCTTTCTGCATGAAGTCGCCTCAGCTTTTTCATGTTGTTCATGAAATATAGGTGAAAAAAAGTAAAATGCTTTTGGTAGGCACTACTTGCTTAACAAGACCCAACAGTGATGCAAGACTTAAAACTGTGCTGCTCTGCTGAATTCCCAGTGCTGGTATCTGAATAGCAGAGTAGGGAGTAAAGAGTGAAAAAGGGCTTGGGAATGGGACATTCCTCTAGGGTGGTGGACATATCTGTGAGCAAAAGCAAAGGAAAAACTCTGAAAAGTACCTGCTAGCAATGGAAGTTAACCGCGATAGGTAGGTTGTATCTTGTAGACAGAGCATGTGTGTGTCTATGCAGCAGCATTTTTGGTCTGCTTGAGGTATTGCTGGGCTCTTCCAAGGGAGCTGAGAAGTTATGGGGTTTCAAAATGAAACATCTTTTCAGGGTACTCATTGTCCAGCTGGACTTAAATGAAATTATTTGTGATTTACAACGATCTGTAAGAATTTGTCTGCTCTTTCCTAGCTGTAGGCTTCGTTTTAAACTTTGGATAAGGATAGATAGTGTCTCATCTCTTCTCATGTCCAGCTGCTGCAATCCTTTTAAAGTGTTGCTTTCACTTAAAAACCATGAAACACCTTCCGGTACAGGTTTTAAAGCAAGAAGTTTAGACCAGCAAAGATTGTCTCTGAGGTTATCCTCCAGCAAAAAAAAAACTTCTAAAGAAGCCTCCACTCAGCCACAGTACTTGAGCAGCCTTCCAGAAACAGCTGTTGGGGATGCAGAAAGCTGAACTTTTCATGGCTGAAAAGTTAGTTTTGCCATTAAAACTAAAATTTAAGAGAGTGCAGCTGCCTGCAAAGTGCAGCAGCTGGCTTGAGCAGCCAGGGTACTTCTGGAGCAACAGGGAAAAATAATTCTATATTGTCTTGCATGAGCTCAGCTGCCCTGTAAAAACGATGCAGAATCGGCCAAAGGCAGTTGTTTGTCTTTCAGGTGAATTGCAGGAGAGCGCTTGGGGGAACGTGGGAACACACACTGATAGTTTTAAGGACACTTCAAAGAACTGATTATAATTTAATTTGGATCTCAAAAGCTACAATGTAAGAATAGTTCCCACTCTGTGTTCCCATTGCTTAGCAAAATCTCCTGCCAGTGCTTGGTTAAGAGTAGGAAATTGTTGTCTTTGGTGTTGCAATGACGACTTTCAGGATTCTGCCTAATGAGGGCGATGTCAGGTGTGCCAGTCCCAAAGATGCAGCACAGTGAAAGCAACAGATTGTGGTCCAGAGAACAGAGGGAAATTGGTAATTTCTGTTTGGATGAACTATGTAATTGACTAATGACTCATTTTCTTCTCATGGACAGAGAGTTTAGATGACCTAAAAATACCCTATGTTTAGTTGTAGGGTTTGAAGCTTGAGTGGAGTGCAGCAACTGCAAAAATATGTACACATGAAGCCGCTCTGTGGGCAAAGTATTTGGTTGTAGGAAAAAAAAGTCTGAAATGAGCTAGTTGTTCTGTTTGTGTCTTTTCTAGATCTAAGGTGGCAGTGGAATGGTAAATTCACAGAAGAAAAGCTTGTAGGGGTAGTTCTCCTTCCTTGCATGTCTCCTGTGGCAGTAGCAGTAGTTAATGGAAGTAATGTGGAGTCTAATTTCTACCCTGCTACAGAGGCATTTTAAGCCTTTGCTGTTGAGATGCTACAGAAGGCATAAACATCCACAGGTCTCTATACTGCAACATATGGAAAAGGTATTTGTATATAAATATTTGAGCAAGATGTTTTTGTGTTGTGTGGATTTCCAGGCACCTCCTGCCTAATCCCGCTTCTGATGCGGCACTCTCGCACTCGCCTCACGCTCGCTCGAGTGTCTGCAGGAACGCTGTCTGGAAGGGTAATGTCAAAAGCATCAGTCATGGGTTTTTATACTGATTGACATTAATTAGCCTCTATGTTTTCCTTCTCTCACCCTTGTCCCCTTTTTAACTTCATGTTTTTCCTTTGAAATAGAGATTAATTTGGAGTAGCAAGATAGTCAACTGCCCTTGTTTGAACCTACCTGCACTGTTAATTTTGTTGGGCAGTGTTGGGGAATAGTGGGGGAGTTCAGCCGTGAGGATGAATCGTTTGCTATCACAGGGCTGGTTTCTAAAGCCTTCAGCCACCAACCACCTCCTTTCCTTTAGAAGTGTTTCTCTTCTAACCTAGTCATTTTGAGTGACCTGCTGTGCTTTTCACCAGCCTCCCTTTGTTGTCTTCTTTTGACTTGATTCGGGCATAGCCTCAAGTTTCCTGAGGAGAAGTCATCCCCTTTTCAATTGTGTAGAGATTTGGGAAGCCAAAGTAGGTTCTACTGTGTCTGTGTCATGAGTGTGGACCCTCCATCACTTAAACACCGTGTCTCTGTGGTGACAGCACAAGACCTGGTGACAGGTGGGGGAAGGTCTGGGGAGTTCTGGGGTAGCAATGCAGCTCCTGAGCCTTGTTTTGTGGGCTTACTGGGCTGTAGATGGTGAGCATGTATATTATCAGGACCAGCTTTGGACCTCCTGCATGGTTGGCCATGTTTTTGGCTCCTCCAACAGCTATCCTATAGAGTTTGAGGTACTGAACAGTCAGTCTCCTACCTATTTCTTTTTTTTTTTTTGCAAACCTCATTTCAAGTTCCAGCCTAAGCCTCTTCATAGGTGGTTTGTACTGCTGTATCTTTCCTTGTTCCGCCCCCAAAGAGGCCTTCATTTTGCTGTAGTAGCAAAGCCATCGCCTTTTTGTCTCATGGGAGAGGTCATCCTGCTGACCTTTCCCTGCACTATTCCAGTGTCACATAACCTTTCTTGAACTCTGTAACCTGAAACTGCACATCATTCCAGCTGAGACCTTACTAGTGTCTTGCATATTTTCCCATTCCTCACTGAGACCTCGAGCAACATCTGGTTTTTTTACACTCTTGCCATGAGCCACTAAACCATCAAAATCTTTCCCTTTCTATATCACTTCCAACTGTTGAGCTTTCAAGCTGCAGAACATATTTCTTTAATCCTAAAGTGCATGATTGCGCTTGGCTTTATTACAAGCTGTACCTCCTGTCAGTTGTTTTAGTCCTCAGATGTTCTGAATGCACTTCTGCCCATCCTCTTGAGTTGACAGGCTTTCCCAGCTATCTGTTGTCTGCAGATTTCATTCACAGTCCCCTACTTTCCCTATCAAGGGAATTAGTGGAATTGCTAGATAAGACTGTCCCAAGGCAGATCTTTTAGGAAATCTGTTTATAGTTTGTCTTTCTCACCAGAATTTCAACATCTGCACAAGCTGCTCTTCTTCTGGCTTTTGGGAGGTGGAGCTTGGTTTGGCTTTAACCCTGGTCCTAAATAGTAAACAGGATGGATTGTGGAGCTGGGCTGGTGGGTGATCCACACGCAGATAGGCTCTGCATGTGCAGAGTACTGGCAACAAGAGTACATGTGTCAGGGCCGTGATGGTAAATATTTCCTCTTGGACAGAGAAAAATGGCTTTGTGTTCTAGCCTGTTATTATCAACACTTAACAGTTCCTGGAGAAGGTTTTTTTTTCATCTTAAAAAAAAACCAAAAAAAAACAAAAACAACCAAACCCAGAAAAAGAATAGATACATGAAACAGACGATTTGAATGTGAAGTGGGAATGGCACTTCTAATTTATACTCTTATTAACTGTAGGAATGACCAGAGCTGAAAATATCAGTTGTGTCATCTCTAAGCATAGAAGGCATTACTGAAATAGAATTGTCACTGTCTCACTTGCTTATTTGAGTGTGTCTCTGGCAGAAATGGTCTTGAAAACTTTAATCTATGTCTTCCTTTATGGCTAGTGCCAAAAGACCAGAATAGCTCATCTCTGTGGGCCTCATAGAAGCCCAGTTCCAGTTGGGAGACGATTACTATGGTCTCCCAGAGCTTTGAGCAAGCAGCACAGCCGTTTCTAAAAACATCAAACACACCAAGTGGGTCATTATAGAATGGAAAAAAAAAAGAACTGTATTTTGAAGCATATGTTGTATATGCCTAAAATGGCCAATAATCTAAATTATTAATGGAGAACACAACAGATCTAGGGCATTAGCTTTATAAATTTTGTGAATACATGTATCAGAGAGAGAAGTCTGTACTTGCATGATATTCACTAAAATCAGCGTTTGAGGAAGGTGAAGTACTACAAACCCATTCTTAACTGCTGTGCTTCCTTTGTTCAGTGGCTTTAAAGCACACCTGGAGAATTCAAGCACATAAAAGGAGCAAGCAGGCCATTCCTGGGCCCGGAGGGGGATTAAGGAACTCGGTGGCATCAGTGAGATGTTCAGCTGAGGCAGTGAGAGTCTGGACTACACTAGTTTGAAAATAAACAGCATTTGCTGTCCAGCCACAGAAATCCACATGTGACAACTTGCTCTGTGTGTGTGTACTTTAAGAGACAATTTAAAGTTTTGTCCTTGTATTAGTATCTGGAAGAGGAGTCTGTACACAAACAGATCTTTTTCTGTTAAAGAATCATCTAAAGGTAGGATTTTAAAATTTATATCTTTTCAGTGCCTGACATCTGTTCCCTGCTGCTATTCTGCACATATTTGCTCATCCAGAATGCCAGCGTTGGGTTCACAGCATCTCTGTTAAAGTAATGGAAATGTCATATGATTGGGTCGTTAGTATTTAGTCAGCTGGGTGTCAGTTGTGCAGTGTATGGTTTCCTTTTTTTTTTTTTTAATGGCTCTCGAAGCCTTTATAGGGTCTGATCCCTTTAAGTTGCATGACAGAGAAGTTTTTTATCACTTAGTTAAAAAATTTTCTGCTTGAAGTCCAATTACTTTCCACAAAGGTGTGGAAAGCCCCAATTCTCAATAGAGGTTATTTAAGGGAATGTTTGTACTTTGGGTGGCCAGTTAAGAGGCTTTGATCCTTAGATCTGCTGAACTGTGAAACTTGTGCAAAAAATACTTTCCAAATGTGAACCAGTTTTTGTCCTACCACCTGGATTCACCTGGTGTGTTAGAGGTGATGGAAGAGGAAAGGCCAGGTGGGAATGACTGCAGCTGTCTGTTTGAGGCTTTTGGCACTGTCCTAATTTTTGGTTCTGGTGCTTTCTCCGATCTATTGGAACAGATTTTTGAGACCTCACTACCACAGCTGTGGTGTTGCGTGGGCTGCATAGCTGCATACCAACCCGGGAATGTTAAACAGAGTTATAATGGATTCTTATTTTCACCTCGTGATTTAAAACAAACTCTTCAACATGTGGTTGTGGCTTGTGTGTTGTCACTTTACAGCACTTGCAGTTTCAAAACAGATGACTGGAATCGCAGTGGTTTTTAAGAGCACACTTGCTTTTTCCCTAGGGTTTTCCTCCTGGTGACAAAGTTCCCTTCCTGGTACCTCCAGTCCAGCAGGGGCCCAGGCAGTCAGTCTGGGCCTGCGGTGCCTCTGTTCCCCAAAGTCTCCACTACAGAGCTGCTGCTCAAGAATTAACTATTTCAGGTATTTACGGTGCTGTAGATGAGTTTCCTGTGCTGCCAGCTCAGTGAGGTTCCCGGTCCTGTGGCAGCGCATGGGGAGGAGGCAGCAAAGCTGAAGATGAGCAGAAATGTTGAGTTTGCCTTATTGTGTGAAGATTTATAGTGTTTGCTGTCGTGTAGCTTAGCCTCATTTAAAGTACGCACTTAGGCATGGCCTGTTGATATAAAGCATGCCAAATCTCCATCGCTGAATTTACAGGGGAGACACAGGGCCAAAGTCCTGTCTTAGCTACCATATAGGATTTTCCTTTAATGAGGATAGTGAAGTAATGGCTTATTGGGACTTTGGGACCAGATCCTCTCCTAGAATAAATAAAGCTAAGCTCATTTAGAGCAATTGAGCATTAATCTCTATAAGACTTTTCCAAAGATATATTGCAGTGAACATAACAAGGAAGAGAGCTCATTATTTTCCAAGAGAAGTGACAGCTGAGAGTGCATTTCCACTCCACAATTATCATAGCTTCCTTTTTAATCACATCACCGAAAACATCTAGTGGCCATTGCAATGGCAGTATTTGTGAATGGAGGCTGGATGTATTCAAAACAGCATGAGTCTGGCAATTTTTCTTTCTTACAGCGTATCTTGCCAAATGCCTAATTTTCAAAGATTAGAGTCTTGGAGCGTGGAGCTGAGGGTCTGATTGGCTGGAGGACATTCACGGCTCAGTAATGAAACACTGATGTATAAAATGGTAATTGATCCCCGGAGCACCGTGAGCGCTGAGCCAGATCACATTATGTGCAGATTCCAGCGCGGAAACAGAAACCATACAAATGTTGGCACAGAGGGTTAAATGTGAGATTAACTAACCATGTTCTGCAGAGATGGGACTAAAATGGAATACACCGTTCAAAATTTTTGGGGTGGTTCATCAGGGAAGTGGTTTTCTATGCAGTTTTAATCTCTGTACATTTGTTTCACAGATGCAGTCAGAGGTGATTTCTTCTTAGAAAGGGCTACTGCAATTTACTGCTAAGTCCAAGCCTGACCAGTCGCAAAAAAGTCACTTTGGGAGCTAATGGAATTTTTTTATGCACCTGTAGCTGTTATATGTTACTTCTGCAGACTCTTTTAAGCACATTGCGTGCCGAGGAAAACTCTTGTTTTCTCTATGTCAGAGAGGCTGCTGCAGCACTTCGGTTCCAAAATAATTAAAGAAATAATCCCCACCCTGCTGCTGTTTTTAGACATTTGTGTTTGTCCTGTATGACTCGTCTCTCCATGAAGTCCTAACAGAACTGGTTCTGTGTGCGTAGTTAAGCAAGCAAGAAGACATTGCAGTTGTGACAATGGATTTTGTGCCCCTGGATACACTGGGAGGCTGAGCTGGAACTCCTCTGTGGTTTCTGATCTTCCTGGAGTAATGGTGCTTCTGTTGTCCCCATGGGCTGCTGTAATTGCAGGTTCAGTACTCCCCATGTTTGTTGCCTTGCTTGGAGACTATCCAGACTCCTTTCTGCTGCACTGAGGGAATAAGGGTCACTTGAATAAACTCTCTTCTGTCTTTTGTGGGTGGGTGGGGATAGCACCTGTGTGGTTTATATGGAGGCATCTAAACTCTGGATGTCTGAATCCAATGCAGAGGCTGTTTGAGAGTGTGCTCACCACAGGCTGGACCCCACTATACCTCTGCTGTATTCCCCGTCTGGCGCGTGAGATCGCTGGTGCATGCAAAACATTTCTTCAGCTCTTCCAAGGTAATAAAAGTCATCAGTGTGGGTGGAACAAACATCCTTCCTTCATCAAAACCTTGGAGAGGTTGAAGCTAGGGTAGTAACCAACCCCTGGTGCAGGAGGAAAAATTGTGCCTGGGGCAATCAGCTAATCTTTGTCAATTCTCTGCGCTACTCTGGACGAACTTTCTTCGCCTGCAGAGTATTTGACTGAAAGCAGTCTCCTTGTATTGGTAATTCTGGAAAATGTGAAGGTAAATTGGTGTGTGTTTAGGAGGGTAAAACTATTCAATTCCCAGAATCTTAGAGACGTCGGTCCTGCTCCCCGCCTGCCAGGGTCACGTTGTAGCCAGCTGGGTGGTAGAAATTCCTGATGGATGAAGTGACAGTCCATTTTCCAAGCTGTTGGACAGTCTCTGAGATGGATTGCAGGATCTTCTCTTGATTTCTTTCAACAATTGCCTATTGTATCTGAAAACAATTGCTAAGTTCTTCATTTTAACTATGGCAAGACTGTAAATTAGGTTGCTTTTTTCTTTTCTTTTTGTTTGGGTTTTTTTTTTTGTTTGTTTGTTTTTTGTTTTTTTTTTATTTTTTTTTATTATTTTTCTTTTTTTATTTTTCTTTTTCCTGCATTGTTGAGTCATGAATCTGGTGGAAGTCGGTAATCCTGCCTCCCCTGTGGTTGATCTCTGGAACAGGCACCATGTGGTCATGGCACCATGTCTCTCAGAGTCCAAGGAGCCATTGGGTTTAGTTAAAACTGAGGCAGTTCTGTGAGGAGCAGGACTTGGTGATCTGTATGGGCCCCTTCTAAGGTAATATGTTCTGTGATCCTTTGTGCACTTTAACTTATGCTTGCTAGGTTTTGCACATACTTGTAGGTATCTTGTGAAACTGCAGGGTGGTACTGCTGTGGACTTCCTGTCTATCCAGCATAACCCACAAACAGAGCATCCAGAGCTCAAATCGGTTCAAGTAGTAACAGTTAAGTGCTGCTACATGAGTTTCACTGTGGTCTTAAGTGTTGCTTACATCGTTTGAGCCTAATCTTGTGGGGAAATGGGGTTTAAGTATGCTGCAGGTACTGTTGGTGTCCTGTCAGGCTGTTGAACTATTCCTGTTTGTGAGCCCAGTGGAAAGCACAATTGTTAGGCTGGGTGCTGTGGATCTTAAGTAAACTGGTGTGCCTTCCATGAGCCTGATAGCCCATGTGCGGAGCAGGCTACGTGATGCCACAACTTAAACCCCCACTTTTGCAGACAGGTGAAGATGCAGAAGGGCACCTGGGCAGGTTGGTAGAGCTACCTCTGTTTTCCAAGCTGCTGGAACTGCGAGAGGACTGCCACCGCTATAAAAAAATGCAAATGGCAAGGAATGCTTGTTTCTGTTTGATTCTTAATCCCCCTGTATTTTTCACTACAGCTGTTGCCTGTGGGGTTTTGAATTACTTGGTTTGGACAAGAGTTAGCCACATGAGTGTCTCACTGACTCTCCCTTTCCCGTTCTGCCTCTCTGTGTTGTGCTGTTGGCGTTACGAACATCCCAGGATGATGCTTAAATCCAAATAAACAGAGTTGCCATGGCAATTAAAAGAAAACAGGAGAAGCGCTTTTGTCCTTCTTGTGTAATGCCTTGTATGATGCCATGTTCATAGAAACTTCAGCTATGGGTGGGATAATACAAGTTTTTTAGGAGAAAAAATGAAATTAGTGTCTGATGGATAACCACCTAGTGGTGATGGAGTTGTTGCACTTCATACTTGCTGCCTTTTGGTGCCTTGCAGCCTCCAAGAGCTGTGGGTGCACTGGGCAGGGCAGGCTTTCTCTGGTTTCCTTGAACATTTGTTCTGGGTATTTTCCCCCTCCAGACTCTGCCACTTGTTGTGATTTGTGGTGGGCCACTTCTAGTCTGCTCAGTTAAATGAGCAAAGTGTCTCTGTTTTCTTCTCCTGACAGCACCGTGGCCATCACCAGCTGACAGATGCTCATGAAGTTAGGTCAGTGGTGCTCCACTGCCAGATGATTGTAGTTAAAAAAATATTTATAACTGACTAGAACTTTTTTTTTATTCTTTGCATATTGATTGATTGGCTTTTAGCTGAAGCCAGTACGTATTTTAGACAGATGAAAAACAGATTTTTGGTGAGCATTCTTCTTGTGTCTGTTTGCTTTAAGAATGCTTTTAATACTTGGCTCAAAGGAATTTAATATTTTTTTTTTTTTTTCAGAAGATGATCATTTTATAGCATGTTGAACATTAAAGTTAATACAGGTATTCAGAGTGTATGGAAAGGTTTTTTGTACATACATTTTTAACACAAAAATACCTTGCATGCCAGCAATGCCGTCAGCTTATTCTCTCCCTTTACCTTGTTCTCAGATCATTTCAGTCCTTTTATCTTTTACAGATGTACCTTCTTACAAGCAGGATTGTAAGTCTATCATGTGTAATAAAGTTCTATTTTCTTTATATATCTTACCTTGGAAAAAGCACGTTAAATATAAACTGGGAAAATGAAAAGTATACTCAGTAATTAACGACAATGGTTTTAGTGCAGACATCATAGAAATAACGCACATGTGTATTTTAGTATGTTTCCTAAGATTTGACCATGGGCTAATTGCTGAAAGTATTGGAAAGATTTGAGTGTGAAGGAAAGAAACACTGATTATGCAGCAAAATTGGGGAAAATGTAAAATAAAAAATGGTGTGGCGATCATTATCCATTAGGAGCATGCCTCTGTAAGGACCATCAGGGGCTTAGTGCAGAAGTCACTTGACAAAATTTGTGTGGTAGGCCAAAGGTCCGTCTTGATAATTGCAATGATCTCTTCTGGCCTTGAAAGCCTTGAGTTGAGTAGCTCCAGTCATGCTTCCAGCAGTATAGGACCCAAAATATGGGAAGTCCTTTTTCTGAAGAGTTTGCAATGCAAACAAGAGAGATATAGAATAAACAGGATGCGCCAGAGAACTCCAGAGAGGAAATGACTGGGATGTCATTGTTTGTGAAAGTGTCGCCTGTGAGAAAGCACTGTGGATTTATAACTTCTGGGCATCATGTAAGAAACGAGCAGAGAGGAGGACTTGAAATGGGTGAAATAATGCATAGGAGGAAAAATGACGAGAACCATTTTATACATTGAGAGAAGAGGGGAGTGGAAAAAAACCCACAAGGATAGGCCAGTTGCTGTCTGTGGCTGGCAGATGGGAGAAAAATGAATAAAGGCCTCTTGGACCTTAAATAGGGCTGACTGAATCTGGGCTTTCAGGGCAAGGCTGCTGAGTGAGAGCTTTTTGCACCAGAAGGTGTCTGTGATCCTGTGGTGTCTGGTACCCAGGCTGGTGATGATACTGAGCTTCGGTCTGCTTGTTCATTCAACCCAAATTCTGCAGGCAGGACTAAGTTCAGACTGGCCAGGTAGCAGTGCTCTTATCTGTTAGCAAGGGGAAAAGATGAAAGGGGTGACTGTGTGCCCTGTCAATGGAAGTGTGTGAGGGACTGGGTTTTTACCTGCTTTGGGCCTTGAGCATCTGAGAGGTTGTAGCCCCAAACAAACCTAGGTTGTGGCAACCAGCTCTAGGAATCCCCATTCAAAATAGCTACATCTTAACCTATTTTAATGTTAGGGATGTAAACTGAGGAAAATACATGACCTCTTCTAAGTGATTAAAGATGTACTATGACAGCTGCTAAGTACAAGCAGTACATTTAATGTGGCATGGCTTCTGTCTCTTGCCAGCCTGTGCTGCTCCAGGCATGCATAGATATGTACCTGCTTTGTAAATGCAGTCACAGGTTTGTGTGCAAAGATCAGACCCATGTGCATGCCAGGTGTGAACGTGACAGGGATCGCTTGCCTTACTGGGACCTCTGGACAGAATTACTGTCTGTATTACAAAGACCATTGCAGTCTATATTGTTCTGTTTAATATATCTTTTAAATGGCAAGGATTCCACATGATAGATTCTTTTTTCTGTGTGCACTGAAAGCATTTTAAAAACCATTTAAATATAATCCATATTAATTTGACTGTATGGATGCCTTTTTAAAAAGCACTGAGAAGAGAGAGAGGAGACTTTGGGAGCATGCCATTTGCTGCCTCCCATCAGATGCCAAAATTCATTAGCAGATGAGGCTTTTGGATATTTTCTTGGCGGTCAGGGGGTTCAGAGCAGTTTCGGTGCAGGATGTGATATTCCTCTGGGTGCTGTAAATCCTTTATAGTTACAGCAGGATGGATTGCTCTAACTGGAAGAGATGAGCAGTAACACAGGCATGCCTCCCCCTCGCCACTTTGTCCTTTGGGTGTTGGAAGACCTGCATGCTGTGGGTGACTTGCAGGGATGGCCAACATTTGGTGTGTGTGAGCTTGGTGACCATGACAGGAGGTTGGGGAGAGCATGGTGGGTGATGGCCAGAAGAAAGTTTTCAGACACCATAAGAGAGAAGATGCTGGGCCACTTAGCAAATACACATGAGAAAGGAGTCCAAAAACGTGTGTGTGTGTAGGCAGGCAAGGTTTAGGTGAATAGCTCCTGAGGGTGGACTCCAAGATCTGCTTAACAGCTGCCAGTTGAGGTGAGTCATTGTGATCAAAAAGCATTCAATCTATGCTGGGACAATTTGGCTGCACCTCTCCTCTCTTGCTGCAGCATTTCTGAAGAAGGGCAGTGGCTCTGGAGCACAAATCTGATAAGAAGTGGCTGAGGGAGCTGGGGGTATTTAATCTGGAGAAAAGGAGGCTCAGGGAGGAACCTGATCCTTCTCTGCAGCTCCCTGAGAAGAGGGTGTAGCCAGGTGGAAGTCTCTTATCTCAAGTAAGAAATGACAGGAAAAGAGAAAACAGCTTCAAGTTGTTCCAGAGGAGGTTTAGATTGGATATTAGGGAAAAAGTTCTTCACCCAAAGAGTTGTCAAGCACAGGCTGCCCAGGGAAGTGGTGGAGTCCCCATCCTGGAGGTGTTTGAAAGAATGTAGATGTGGTACTCAGGGATATGGTTGAGTGGTGGGCTTGGCAGGCCTGGGTTAATGGTTGGACTCAGAGGGCTTTTTCAACCTAATTGATTCCATGATTCTTTATTGGCCCCATGAGAAGAGGCCTGTTCATGTAGCATTTATTTGGTTCTTGGCCTATAGCAAAATTGATTAAAATTGAAGCATTATTGATAATAAGTACTGCATTATTTTCCTGGATCTTTTTCTCATCCATGCAGAGAAATGAAATACTGCATTATTAATTTTTTCCCCTGCATTACATGGTTGTCTAGTATCTGCTGATCTTTTGAAGTCCTGCACTCGGAAGACCTCACAGCTGAAGTGCTAACTTGGCCTTAATCCAAAATTTTGAATCAAAATCCCATTACACTGCTTCTTTGTTCAAGGGATGGAACCTGTGCTTCTGTGGGACCTGGGCTGGGCACACAGTGTGGATGCTGTTGCCAGCAGGAGCGGGGGGGTCCACTTCTCCCCCAGCTGCCAGCTGCTTGGCAGAAGAAGCAGAAGTCAAGGAGCAAGCTAAAGTGGAGCCTAAAATGTCCTCAAAGCACTGGAGAGGGCTTTTGGCCTGGTTATGGCTCCTTAGCTCAAGGGAGAGAGTGTCTTTTTTTGGCAAGGCAAAAGTCTCATGAAACAGGTCAGATCAATCCATCTGCCTTTTTGCTAGAAAAGCAAAATTCAAATGAGACTCGTTATCTGCACAGTTTATATATTTAGGAGTTGCGTTAATTATCCTCATTAGCTTAGTTTCTTGAGTGAAATGCTCTTGATCTTACCCCTTGTGCCAGAAATACAATCTGGAACGAGTCTGTGAAAATAAATAACACATTGATATGGTTCATGCAATGACTTCTGAGTACCCTGCTTGGGCAGCATCTGTCATTGTGATCATTCCAGTCTCACCTTGTTTAGACCCTTCAGATTATCTTTCTTGGACTTCAGCTGGTAGGAGCTGCCATTTAGCAAATCAGTCCATGTGGTTAAGAGGTACTGCTCTCTGATAATACTCAGTGCAGCTTACACTTGTCAGACACTGGAATCTATTTACTGAATTCTTTTCAGACAAGTCGTTTTTGGCACTTTGCAAAGTTTCCTTCCATGTGTCCTCACTGGCTGAATGCTAATTTATTCAGAAAGGCTCAGCTCCAAATGCACGAGACAGTATTTTCAGTGTTTCCTACTGTCTGGACAGCATTGCATTTGGAGAATTCATGCCTCCTCTCTCCTTTGTGTCCTTAATTTCCTTTGCTAAATGTGTGATGATGTGACATAGACACTTTATATACTTACATTAAATGGCATTGTATTGTAATGGGAAAATGGATCTCCACTCATAGCCTCTCCATTGGGAAACACCCGATAAGCTCATTGTATCTATACAATAAAATCACTCAAAGTGCCTTTGACAAATGACATCTCTGAATTTTCTAGTCTTTAGTGATTCCTCTAGCCCGGAGGATACAATGAATTAGCTGATCTAAGCTGAATTGTCCTAAATATCCTGATTATTTCTACTGTCTGAACCAGTAGTGGAAACAGAGGAAAATTGTAAGGAGAAAGGGATAGAAATTACAGGGTATGCAAAAAGAAAGATTGTCAGGTCTGAAGGGCAGTTGTTTCCATTTAGTCTGACCTTGTGTATAAAAAGTAGCAGTAGACCTTCTTGAGTGATGTTTGAAACATATAATCACTTAGTCCAAGCTTTGGGATGGGATTTTGCTCTCAGTTCCAATTCCATAAGCAGCTCAGATATCCATCTGTGTGGCTCTCAGCATCGCAGCACCCGATTATTCATGGTGGATTAATGAGATGCAGAAATTAAACCAAGGAAGTGCTTTTGATCTCCTTTACAATCTAGGAAATAAGGCACAGTGTCCCCTGCTCCCCTTCCCCTGGGAACTGCTTAGTTTGAGCGAGAGTCACATTAAAACGTGTGTAAGCACCAAGAAGGGTTTGTGTGCTCTGCCAGCACAGAGCTCTGTCCTGCCCCGGCACCGGGCGTGCTCCGCATTGTGCCTTACCCACATGGCCTGGATTCAGGCTGTGTTTTCCAGGGCACCTCAGCTGCTTTCCAGCAGCACGTGCTCGATGCCACTGCCCCCGTGGCTGTGTCGGGAAGCTCGGTGCTGATCTCATGCCTGGACATGCTGCAGTGACTTGTGAACTGCATGTTCTAAGACCTAATTCCCTGCAGGTCTCATCAGTGAGGTGATCTTTGGGTGTGCTGGCCAGTCATACGTGAGTGCACAACAGGCACCGTGTGCAGATGAGCTCTTATGGCCACTCTTTAATTACAAAAAATAATTAAAAAATGGTTGGAGGAGGTTATGCCTGGCTTAGTTGGGCTTGGGGCTCTGGAACTGGAGCAGTTGCTCATGGACAATTGTGTGGAAGGACCTTGTTAAAGCCTTAATCCAAGTGTTTTCTCTTTCATGGTGTGGATTTTGCTTTTTTGTTGGGTTGGGTTTTTTTTGTTTCTTGTTTTTTTTTTAATGAGAGGAAAGCTAGATGCAGCCTATTAATTAGCTGTGGATGTTTCATTGCATCTGATCTGACTCATGCTTCCTCAGCCCACATTTGAGACCTTTGGTAAAGACAAGATCTTATTTCTTGGGAATCGGGTCATTGGGATCAGTTAGGGAAGGAAGCAAAACAAAGTTTTTGGATTTAAGGAACTCTCCAGAGGTGCCTTGTTTTTCGCTGGGCAGTGTTTTAGCAAGGTAAGGTGTTACTAAATCTGTCTTCTGGGTTTGGAAATCTTTGTGAGATGCTACTAGTCAACCAGGTTTGAGTTTGAAGAAAAACAGGCAATTAAGTGGGGAGGCATCAGTTTCACCTGCCTACCACGAAGAGCCGGCTGATGTCCCAGTAAATTACAGCTTTCAGGAGGCAGTGATTCATCTCTGCAAGCAGCACAACAAGTGGGAGAGCAGTTGTTTGGCGAAAGCAACGTTCAGGCCTCTTAGCACACTTAGTATTTTCCTGTAGAAACTTGGGGACGGATTAGCACATGGCGTTCTTACTGGAGCCTCCGGAGAACCCTTTCAGAGGGAAACAGGAATAGCGTGTTTTTCCTCCCTTTCCCTTGGTTGTGGCGTTGCTTTCTCACCCTGCCCTTGTGCTGATGCCAGTGTTGGCATGAGTGGATGGTCGAACAGGTCAAGGGACCAGTGCTGTTGAAAACAAACCCTTGGTGCTGCACTCCCAGGTTGGTTTTTCATACATTATCCCAGTCTGGAAGTGAACTTGAGATATCATCTGGTCCAACGTTTCATGGGAATAGGAGCCTGGATGAGCTTATCTAGCACCCTTCATGGTCACACTGTGAAAAAACCTCCAGCAATGTGGACTCTCCCACATCCCTGGGGAGGCTGCTGTTTTTAATTGCATCATGTCTTTGGTTTGCTGATGGAGCAGCTGGCCAGTGTGCCCTGGCCATGGCACATGGATGGCAGTGCAAAAGCATAGAGGCACAGCACCATGGTGGCACTGATTCTGCTTGTCCTAACCTTGCTTCTGCTCTCGGCTCTGCCATGGATTTGCTGAGTGGCCTCAGGCAGCCACTGTAAGCCCATCGCAGGTTTCTCCATGACAGGGCTAACGCTAGTGACCTGTGTGGAGCAGAGGGATGCATCCAGCTTTAGGTAATCCAGTTTAGCGTGTGGACTAATGAGGGCTGAGAGCTGAGCCCAGTTTGTTGGTGAAATACTTCTTTGTTTCTTATCTCCTCATGGCTCTGGGGCTATGGGGGAGCCCACATCTGTATGGGATGTACATTTAAATAGCATCCCGGTGTGGGGACTGATGAAACCTGAAACAGCCTGGGCTGTCATTTATGTCCCTATAGGGGACCCAGGGCATGGGATTGTTTGGATGGTGTGCAGTGATGAGAAGGACATCATGGAAACACTACCTGACAGTGAAAGTAAGTGTGGCTGCTGTGAAAATAGACACAACGAATTGGATTACACTTAAGAGGAAAGTGCTCTTATTCACTGCTGAGTGATGAGCAAAGTGAATTTTGGGCTGTGAATATCGTGATGTGATTTATTAGTAATCACTTCCATAGTGGTTTTCATCTATAGATCTAAAGTGGCAATTAGTATGAAGGCACAAAAGTATTGTTCTTACTTTATTGAGGCACAAAACCCTCAAACGACCTGCTGCAGGGCATTTAATGAGTCAGTGGGGTTGGGCATGATGTCTGCTTTGAGGAGGATAGTTTTCCTATGATTGGTTTGTGTCTGCCGATGCCAGTTCTGTATGTGATTTGATTAATAATTGTGAATGTGACTTGAAATTTTACGGAGTTTTTTGCTGGTGGTGGGTCGGAGCGTTGCCAGCACTTGCTGACAGTAGAGGCTAATTCATGCTAATCTGTCATCTTGGTATGGTTTAATCCAATTCATCTCGAGTAACATGTTTCTCCTTTTAAATGCTAGTGCTCCTTTCTATTGCTTTAGTTAACAAATAGATACCTGCGTGTTTTAATGGGAAATACGAAAAACCCTTCAAGCATTGAGAGCTCTGTAGGTGTCCTAGCTGCTCTTAGTCTGCTGCTTTCTTGAAGTTGGAGCTGGTTTTCCTCCTTCTCCAATTAAGCCAGATAATTAAATCTCCCTTTTTTAGTCATAGCCAGCATTTTTAATCCTGTAACTTAGCCTGCCAGAGGAAGTCCTCTACGTTTCTCAACACAGCAGATCCCTAGTAAACATGGCATTAAATCCAATCCCATGCTGCTTCTCTCTATTCGTCTGTCTTTTCTTGACCTGGTACTTTTATGCTGTGTGTTTCCTGTGCTAATGGTTATTTTATTTAAATGCCAGATGCACTGTGATTATACTTTTAGCTCGAAGTGTAGGGAGGGTTTTTTTAAGTGTTAGATTTAGTTACATGTACTTGATATTTAGAGTACAAGCACAAAGATGTTTTGACTAAAGCTGCCTAGACCCAATTTGACAATCAAATAAAAAGCAGGAGGTTTCAGCAACATGTCTTCAGCAATACTAATTGCTTCCTCACTTCTGTATTCATTGCATGTGCTTTGTTTGATGGTGAAAGCTTTTAAATCAGCCATTGCATCTTACCTGAAGGGTGCTTTGCAGTTGCTAAGTGTAGGTGTAGGGGATGATGATGAGACAAGGAGCTGAGTTGAAGAACTGGAAGTCTTGTGGGGCATTATACAGTGATGCTTGATGACTTTGATGTACCAAACAAAATCTGAAGCACTACAAATAATGCTTCACTTCATGGATAAAGATATATAGACATCTCTTCCCATTTGGATGTTGTCCTTATTCAGGACTTCTTAATTGTTTCCTTCTCTGTTACTGTAGCATCTCCTCATGGAAGCTGCTTTTGGAACTAGATTCTAATAGTTGTTTACTAGTTTCATTTTCAATTAAATTTGAATTTGCTGTCTGAAAGACATGAAGAGGTATGCAAGAGGCTACTTAAACGGAGATGTGCAAAAAACCCCAGTGCAATATGTGGATTGCTTTATGACACTTGAAAATGAAGACTTGGGTTCTGTAGCTGCAGTAACTTGGCCCTTTGCATAGTGTGATTGACACAATTTCATGCTTATTTTATGGGACTCAGGGCTAGATTTAATTTCTTGCTAAGCTCTGGCCTGAGGGAGCAGAATAAGCGATGCTGTGGGCAAGTCCATACACTTGTGGCTGGAGTGTACAAAGCCAGCTTGGACACTTCAGCCTCCGCACCACAAGTGCATCCAAGATCTCTGTATCATCGTGTTCCCAGCTCCTGTTTGTGTCATCGGGCTGCCTTTTTGCCACAGCAGTTTGACAAAGGGCAGGTTTGTGTATGTTTATTATGTCTCATCGATTACTGTCTGTTCCGAAGACAGATTAATAATTAGCAAAACAAATTGCTGGAGAGGGGGTGTGTGTGGGGAGTGGTGCTGGTGCTATCTGTTGTGATGTCTGGAAGAGATCCAACAAGGCATGCAGCTGTCTGCTGTATAGTTAGCATGAGGTCGGGTCAGTGGTGCAGAGTGAGACTTCTTGCCTAGGAAAGGAAAAAAAATGAGAGTTTAGAACAAGGAGAGAAGTAAAAATAAGAAAGCAAAAAAATTCCCTGGTTTTTGGGACGTTGTGAAAGTAAGAGTTGGCTTCTGGGTTATATGTATTGGGAGAGAGCTTTCAAACAACTGCCTCGGTATCTCATGCTGTTCCTTTCCAGAATTTTACTTTTTTTTTTTTCAAAGGAATGTTTTCTTTTCCTCTTTGCTTATTAACTGTTTTCTGTGAAGAAAAACCTCAGTGCAAATCGGTAGCTTAAAAAAAAAAAAAAAAAAAATCTTCTGCAAACTGTAATTTTAAGGGTTTGGATGCTGGGGATTAGTTTTTGCTTCCCACCTAAAGTGATTTCAGGGCTTTTGCAGGCTGGGTGTACAGCTTGGGGCTACCATGGCCCCCCAGTCAGGGGAAGCCCTGATGCCTGGTTATTCAAGGGAAGAACACACCTGGGAGAGCCTTGTCTGTGTATGTGCCACAACTGTGCCAGGTGCTTCTAGAAATGACACTGCACCGACGGGGGATTATTTGGGCTATAGAAGTGAAAATTTCTGGGGCTGGAATGCACCGTGAAGGAGGGAGTAGACAGGGAACTCCACAGGGGCTTTTTTCTACCCTGTATTTTCTGCTAGAGAAAAGCAGACCTGAAGCATAGCTGCGACTAATGGGATCCTGAGCTGAACTTTGCAGCTTTCCCCTGTGATCGCAGCAGACTGACCGAAGCTCTGCTCTCGGAACTGGCTGATTTCAGGGTGTGTCATTGATTTGTTCTGGATGGTGGCAATTCCTCTGACTCCACTGCAGTTTTCAAAAAAGGAGGGGTTTGTGTTTTTCATCCATTGCAAAATTGTGTTGACTGCATTGTCCCTAGATATAAATAATATGTGCCCCTGATTTTTGTTGAGGAGAAAACCAATCCAGCTTTAGTTCAGGCACTGCTAACTTGCTATCTCTTTATTCCCCACAAAAAATTCTTCAGTTCTGATTTCACAGAATTGCAGGTAAAATTTAGTTCTAATCTCAGAGCTAAAATCCTATCATTTTAGTTATACAGGCACTGTTCATACCATGCTACAAAGAAAATGCAAGAACTTGAGTGTGCCTCTGTAGTTATTAAATGTTTGCCGTTGTAGATAAAATTGGAGGGAGGAGGAAAAGCCAGGCTGAGCCAGAAGGTGATCAAAAGTCCAAAAGGTCTCAGAAGCCAGTGTGCCTGGGAGAGTTTAAAAATGGGACACTGATGTCAAAGCCGTTTTGGTGTTTTCAGATGTGCCGTCCTCGGAGTTCAAGGACCCTGGAGCCAAAATGAATGGCGTGGGTTGGGAACAGTTTATAACTTCAAATTGTCACTTAATTTTCTTGTTGTTATTGTCATGCAATTAAAGTCATGGCCATTGAGCTAAAAGATGAGGGGTTTTGATTGGATTTTTGGGTCTGTAATTGCTGCTGTGATGTGGCTGCCTGGAGGCAAGGACTTGCAAACTGATCTTTCCAATAGGAGGATTATAGCTGAGGAGGGAGTGCTGGGTTTAAAGAAAGAAAAGTTTAAAGCTGTCATATAGTGGTTTCCACTCAGATGAAAAAGCAGAGGATTATAAAGCTTTTGTAAAAAAATGAAAAAAAATAAAAAATAGCATTGTTAAGGAGTGACAATGGAAAAATCGCTCTTAGGGAAAAAACCTCTTGGGACTTGCATTTTGAAAGGATGATTCCCCAAAAGTAGAGGGTAAAGTGAGCTCCCAAAAGGCATGAGAGGCAGCTCTCAGGGCTGTTCATCTCTGAAATTCTGCTCCTGAGAGAAGTTTTCTCAGCTAAACTGGTGACTGAGTTGCAGTTGTACAGGGCTGCTTTCGGCAATGTAGCCCCTCTGGTCTGAGTCTGGGGACTTCATATACTTTGTAGGTTATTTTTTTCTGTCATTGGGTTTTGGACCCTCACACTTTGTGTAAAAAGGTCTCTCCTTCCATCCTTGTTGAGGCTTGAAGGTATTTTTTGCAGATGGAGAGGAGGTCAGGCTGCCTCTGGGTGGTTGCTGGGTACAAGGGACTTGTGGCTGGGGTGGAAAAGTGAGAAAATGAGATGGAGAATATGGAAACACAGAGGCACTTGAAGAATGAGGGAAAATAACTTCCTTCTTTCCATATTCTCTTGATGCTACGGTAAGCCATTGGGACAGGAAAGGATTCAAGTGTTCATTTCAGACCCTTGATATGCTATCAAGTTAGCCCAAGCAGACAGGGCACTCAGGTACCTGAGGTGTGGAAACCCAGATTTGTTCCCTTGCTCTTTTTGTGTGATTTACCCAGGATTATTTATATTATTTTCCTGACTTTCTAAAGATCAGTGGTATTGCAGTGTCTGAAGATTTTTCACTGTTGTGCTCCACTGGGTCTCTGAGTAGCCTGTGTTTGACTTGGATCAAAACATGGAGCAGTGTCACAGGCTTCAATACTCCCCGGTAAGGGCCAATGTATTTAGTCATGGTAAGTGTAAAACATCTCCATTTTGGGACTAAATTTGATTTCTGTACGTGGTAGTATTTTAAAATACCACCTTCAGGATAACAACTTCTTTCCGGAGCATGTCTGCATCAACTGGAAGGGTAATGGCTATAATATTAATTGCTACAGAAAGAAATATTTTTTTCACTTGTTAGCAGACATGAGTTAAATGAGATAAAGCTGGGTCACACTACTGTACAGCACGTGGGAGGCCAGGCTATAATCCTTGGCTAAAACACGCACACATCCACATTAGATTTTAAGATACAAAACTGGAAGTTGAATGCCTTGCTAATTTTTCCCCAATGCTAATTGAATTACTGGGGCATGTTGAAAACCTGTGGAAAAACTGTGGAAAGAAAGCAGCTTGGCTGTAGGACCTAAGCCGACTGGCATCGCTGGGGGTTGGTATTTCTGGAGAGGCTGGAGTTGCCAAAAGCTTGCAGACACTGTGCTGAGCGTGGCCAAGGGACCAGGTTAGGATGGGAGTCCTGCCTGGCTGACAGCCACAGGGACACGCAGGATGCTCTTTGAACTAATGTGGGCCAGGTAATGGAGCAGGCTGCTAAAATCCTTGAGGCTACAGGAACGGTCAGGTTGATCCCTGCGTTCCTAATGCTGGCAAGAAAGCAGAAACACTGACCCAAGCAAACTGTACCCTGCAGTTTGCTTCAGAGCAGGGATCACTGCTGTGCAGCTGGCTGTGGTTCTCTCTCTTTGTATTTGTCTTTTAAAATTCAAATGCTTTGGCCAGAAATGTTATAGCACAAGTCTGTGTCTCCGAGGACATTAGTCTGTTGAGACACTTGGCAGGACCACAGAATATCTGAATGTGGAGTAACTTGCTTTTTCATTTTGTAAACTCTTATGTAAACACATTGTTTGGATCACTGGGAGTTGATTGTTTAACTTTTCTCTCTACAGTTTGAAAAGCAACAACAACAACAACAAAAAGCCCAAAATGAAAAAGAAACAAAACACTACTCATTTTCCTGGTGTGCTCATGTAACACGTTTCAAATGTAAAAGCCTCTTAGGATATGGAAAAGCAGCAATACTATTTATACTGCCTTTATGAAAAGACTGATCAAAGGAGCACAACTGTGCTTGGCTTTATTTAGCGTTGGTGACTGCATTAAGGTCAGGGTGCTTATTATTTTATTGAATTCGAAAGTTGTGGGCTCTGCAAAGCACAAAGCTGGCTGAGGCTCTGCTGTGTGCTCGATTTATATCGTATTATGTGCTGTGCTATCACAACATGTTTTGTGCTCTGATGGCTGCATTTCTCTGTCAGTCATTTGGAAAGTCTACTCTGTGTTTGGGTCTCGTCTGTCTCCCCCTCTCTCTCTCTTTTTAAAAAAAAATTTCCCCTTAAACCTTGCTGAAGGGTGTTGAGCATTAGGAAGGTTTGACCTTGCTGGGAATGCATGAGTTTTCCTCCATGGGAGAGAGCTAATCCCAGCTGTGTTCAGCTGAGCAGCCAGTGCTCTCAGTGCACAGGTGCAGAGGAGTTAAAAGACATTCATGTGCCCTGACTCATCCTGCCCAGCTGCTGTGGTCAAGCAGCTTTCTTGGCCACTAGCAAGGCTGTGAAGAGATCTGTGGAGTAAAAACAGGCATAGAGAAAAGCCTGAAGATATGAGATGAGGGCAGTTTCTGCTGATTTCCCATACAGACATGATACCTTGTACCAAATGTTTTGATGTTCTGTATGGCTATGGGACAGAGTATGGGGTCAGTGCCCTTCTTCCTGGGCTAGGGAAGAGTGCTCAGATGGATAATTAAAAGGGTTAATATTAAAATGATGGTATGCCAGCGGACTGCCCAGCTGATTAAAGCTTTAAGGGGTGGATCATGTCAGATCCCAGACCAGAAATCTCACTAAAAAGCTTTGCATGGCTTTTTATGGGAGCTATTGTCTCATTTTCTGCATACAGAGTAGTGACACAGCTTTTGTTCTGTCCTGCGGATAGTGGCTGTGGCTGTGAGCGGGCAGCACGGTCCAGCTCTGAGTATTGCTGGCGTGGGACAGCAGCCTTTTGGCATGGCATAGTTCAGCATTTTGCTGTTGAGATTTCTCCCTTTGTAACTGCTGGTCACGTTGGTCGTGAAAGCAGTGCAGCTTTTAATGCAGACAAAAGCAATTCTTACGTGCTAGGCAAGTTTGAAATAGTTGGGTTTTCCCACGTTCTCTGGACTTCAGAGGTTAGCTGTGATTCCTGGCCCCCCACTCCTCCTTCAGTGGTCCCATTTCTCACTTTATGGATCAGAAACTGTTTTTATTACCTTCATTTAGTTACTAGGGAGGGCCTCTCTCTTTTTTTCTCCATTCCTTTAACTGCCTTTTCCCTAGTTGTAGTTTGACCTTACCACCTGCTTGGCAGTAAAGATGATGTGTGACCCTGAAAATGAAAGGTGATTGATTCTTTCCTAGTCTGCTCTTGTACAGGCAGGTTTAGGCAGCAGTGGCCGTGGTGGGAGTCCTGCCTGCAGTCCTTGTTGGCTGCCTGGAAGAGCTCTCCTCCTGTTGGATTTGGTGAGGGCAGAGCCCAGCTGATCCATAGACTACCTGCATTAACTCCGGTCAGATGAACTGCAGGTGCTTAAGAGCTTCTCATTTTCCAAACACTGAAAACTTTGGTCTGACTAAAACTGGCAGCTACTCCAATAACAACACTTCATGTAGTGTATGGGATCTGTGGATTTTCCCCTTGATCACTTGGAAGGAGAGCTGGTAGTCAGGACCCTCCAGAACCACAGATGTCTCTACATTTTTTCGGTCACATCTTTGCATGTGTTCATCGCAGCACGTCTCTGAGACCAGAGCTGTTCACAGGGCTGTACTCACACCTTGCCTGCCCTCCTGTGAGAATATTAAAGGTCAGCCCTGGGAGCTGTGGGTCTGCTCCTGGTGCTCCTCAGATAGTGTCAAGGACAAAAGATGGAGCTGAGTTTCAGGGATGCAGGTTGTGTGTGGTCCTGGCTGCTGCAGAGTGGAGCACATCCCAAAGCTGGGCTTGCCCTCGGTGTCAGTAGCTGTGAGGCAAGTGCCTGTAGAGCTCTGGTCTTGCAGCTGTATTCTTGCACAGCTTTGGTGTAAGAGATTAATGCGCTGTCGATGCTGTGAGGTCGTGATTTGATTTAATTTATTTCACATTGAACTCATTAACTGCTATGTGTCATGCATATTTTTGACCAGCAGTGAGAAAACTGTGATGTGGGTGCCAAGGATGTGTTAGCTGACTGTGTAAAAGGGCACTATGGGATGGGTGGGGAGACACTTGCCAGCTCCTGACTTCCACTCAGTTTCCACTGCAGGCTTCACTGCTCATTTGGGGATGAAATGCAGGGTCTGGCACTTGAGTCTGCAGGGGTGCTTGACCCGTCTTGGAGGTGTCATTAATGATATAAAGCAATTGTTCGACTGCAGTCATAATTTCCTTAGGTTAAGGACCTCCATTTTGAATTCTTTGTGACAGGATCAGTAAAGGTACAAAAGAAATTAATAAGCTGAGTAAATCAGTAAGTCAGTAAATCTAATAGGGATTTAAGGTCTGCCCTCCCTTCATTGAGCTTGAGTAATGATGATTATATATGAGTTTAAACTGCCAAGTTTGGACTTGTATCCAGACTGCTACTTCAAGCCTCATGTCCTGGCTTTTAGCTTCTGGTCCAGATCCAATACATTAGGATTAATATATGTATATTGGCAAGTCTAAATAGACCTTAAAATATGGTAGATATTCGCGAGATACTGGTGTGCTCTGTTCACAGCTCTGTTTCATATATATGTATCACGGTCTTGATTTTTAGATAAAATTGAATAAACTGGAGGAGGTGACAAACTTTTATGTGCAGCAAATGGCTTTTGTGACCCATTTTGGAGAGAGCTGGAAGTTTTATTCTGGAGGCTGCTGGGCAATACTGGGTTCCTATCCAAAGAACTGATTTAGGAGGGTCCAGAAGGAAGATAAGTAGAATGTATTAAGCAAGTTGAAAAATGAAAGTGAAATGGCACAAAATATGTAAATAAATTTGGTGTGATAGCTCTTTTCTTTTTAGGAGTTCAGCTTTTAGGTAAGTCAGATGACTGTTGCTTTGCTGAAGGCAAGTCTGTCTAGGTGGTAAATTGTCCTCAGTCGCTCCAAGGTTTAGATTTTCTTTTTTTTATTTCTCAGATGGTGAAAGCAATCCCTCTTGCAAACTGAGTTTTGCCTGTGGCAACTCCTCTAAGGCATGAACTTCAAGCATGGTCCAAAGCTAATTAAATCAAAGAGTATTGATCAAATAGTTGGCCTTATGCTTTGGCTTTGCGTTCTCCTTGCAGCCTTGAAACCCTGACATCTGCTGATGTATTTAGAGCTAGGGAGGGAAAGAAGAACTTGTGCCTCTGTTCCTTTGCAAAAGAAAAGTGAAAATGCTGGGGGGATTGAGGAGAAAAACATTTGGAGAGGAGGGCTAACATCTAAACTGGGAGGTAGCCTGGGATTTTAAAGGGCCAGGGGCATGTGGAGAGCTGACAGCATCTCCCTCTGCTGTTAGCCAGCATGTTTCCATAGGGTCCTTGCCAAAAACTTCCCCAAAGTTAGGGACTTTAGTCACAGCCACTACAAGAAGGGCTTTGTGAGTACGGTGCTGCCCCTTGTCCCCTCTTGCTTTCTGGTGTCACAGGCAGCTTAGGCCAGCTCTGGTTTTGGGAATATGTAGTGTCTTACATGCAAAATGCATTAACAGCTGTAGCAGGGCAGTTCTGCTTGGTCAAATGAAACACGAGTTTGCAGACAGCATGATGAGAAGGCAGAGCTAGTGCTGGTTCAGTGCTTTCAAGGTAGTAAAGGGCTTTCTGTTTATCTGCATGGAGTATGTGTGTTTTATCTATGTACGAGAAAAGTGCAAAATCCAGTAAAAAACATCTGATTTAATCAAACTTTTGGAGTATGATAACCATTTTGATAACTGTAATGGTTTGGAAAACCATTTTGTTTGATTTTTAAATATCTTGTAACTTTTATTAGTATCTACATCATTGTCCTGCATTTAATGCCAAGCTTTACGTCCTGTAGTATTTTAGATTTAACATGTATTCTGTTAATCATCCAGACCCCAGACTTCGACCTGGCACCTGAACTGCTGGTAACCGAATCAGTGCCCAGCACACTGCAGAATTTTTGTATGTGTGTGCGTGTGTTTCTATATTTGATCAGTGTGAGAGCAAATATCCCAGACAAAGAAAAATTGTTCATGGGCGAGCAACTGCCACAGTATTTCAGAGTAAAGGCTGTAGCAGTCTAATTTTAAGATTTTGCATATAACAGATGAAGCTGTTAATAGCGCCTTGGCATCAAGATAGCACCAAAGAAAAAGGAGATAATCAACAGGTGCCCATCCTTTGGTTCTGGTATTTTCCTGTTTTTGTTTTTAATACCTCATTCCTAATGCATAAGGGGGGTGGTGCCATCATTGTCATGGAAACGGGGCACGATGGCGATTAAAATGGATGTGGGTCTTTTGTTTCTGGGGTGTGTGTGGTCTCTGAAGTGTCTCTTCTTGTGCTCAGTGGCAATTTGCTGAGATGATCTGATGTGTGTGACTTCCATGAGCACAGCCAATGGAGACTGTGTGTTTTGGTGCTTCTCATCTGAGTAAACACCAACAAACGGGACCCACAAATTGACATTATCATTGAACACAAGGGCCTTGGGGAAGTGGTGGTGGTGTTGGATATTTCTGTCTTCAAAGAAGCTGGTATTATGCTAAATTGCTTTAATTTTGGCTGGTAGGGAGGGGGTGGACCCAGAACCTCCTTGCTGCAGAAGGTTGGTATTAAGTGAGAAGAAAGTGGAAGCTGGAAGTCCCTGGGGCAGTTGTTGCTGTGCTGGGTGTAGGGGCTGAGGGCTCCTGTCCTGGCTGACAGGGAGGAGAATCTTGTGCCTGCTGGTGAACAGAGATGTGTCTCTAAAAAAAGACACTGTGCTCTTCTTGGCAGAGCTTTTTGAAGGGCTGTGAAGGAGCAGCCGTGGCTCTGAGCCATCACTGTGCTCCGGGAAGGAAATCCTGGTGCTGCAGGGCAGGCGGCAAAATGCCCATTGACTTTTTTGGGGGGGTGAGGGTTTGCCAGGGTTTTACTGGTAGAGTTGGGGGTGGATGAGGACAGCCTTAGGGCTGCTGTAGGGTTGCATTGGCCAGCGAGGATTGAAAATAGCACTGTGTTGAAGTGCCCATGGCAGAGTTGCTTGGCATACACATGTACAGTCTCAGCTTTGCATGTGGGCTGTCTTAATGCCCTTCTGTGTTGCTAAAGGAGCAGAAATGTCCTGCCACAAGGATGTGATCCAGCCCCCTGCTTGTCCAACAAAGAAATTCTTGTTGCTAAACAAAAGGCTTTCTTAAGAAATATATAGATGCCCAGAGTCTGAATTTATGCTTTTCTCTGTGGGATGAGTCATTGCACTGGTTTTTAATAGAGCCCCTCTGGATTTATGTGGCTGCTGCTCAGATTAAACTCTGATCCGGTGTGTGAAATAAGATTCAGTAGTTGTCGTGCTCTGCTGCTGTCCTGACACTTGCAGAGAATTGCTGGTTAAAGTCTGCTTCTGGCTTTTTCTGTGCAGATAGCAGTTACTAAATACATTACAGAGCATCCTCCTTTCAGGTTACCCTGCCTGTCTACACGTGTTGCTACTTGATATTTTTTTTAAGCAAACATCGAATACCTGCTGGCTTGTTGGTTGTATTTCATTTAATTGAATTCAGTCTTATGTGAGAACATGCTGACAAGTCCAATCAATACAGTCAGTGAAAGTGTAGGAAGAGGAGGGGAAGGAAATCAGCTATATGACATGTTATAAACTAATAATGAAGTTGTTGTGATGATTTGTAATGCTAATTTTTAGTTCCCCCCTGTCCCCCTGTCAGAACTTGCCTTTTTTTCCCCTCCCCTTAGTTGCTGCCAGGTTCTGCCCTGAAATTCAGAATTACGATTTGTCACACCTTTGGAGGAAGAGGTGTCAATTCCCTTGGGGAGGGAAGTGAGCTGGAAGAGCTGGTGGAAGAGCTGGGTGCTTTGGGTGGGGCAGGGAGCGGAGGAGGAGCAGGAGAGGAAGGGGGATTGGGGCTGTAGGGAGTGCCGGTGGTGCTGAGCCCTCGGATGCATCCCTGCTGGTCTCTGCTGTAAGTAAACCCACATGTAAAGCAGATAAATGGAAATCAGAAAGGGAAAGGAAATTTCTTTTCTTATGATGCCGTTGCCTTTGACTTTCTTTTCTTTTTTGATTTTTTTTTTTTTTTTTAAGAAGCAAAGGCTTATCTGCCAAGTAAACCTGCTCTTTAAGAAGCAGGGATGGGCAGGAACTCTTGGAATTAAAATTTGTGAGCCTTGCAGTCTGCTTCTCTGCCCTTTGCATATCTTGTGGGGGTTTGTAAACTTTGTTTTGCTTGACAGCCTATCTGCATCTATGAGGGAGGATTTGCCTCTGGCTAGTGTGCCCTTTGCATTAAATTAAGCAATCCCCACTTCTCTGTCCTGTAAAAGTTGAACTGAAGCAGCTGTAGTGCTCATCTGTTGTACAGCAACTATTTTTTCTACCCTCTTTACTTTTTTTACTGCAGCTTTTGGTTTTGTTTTCAGCGTCTTCTCTTGTGTGTCTGTCTTCCATCCCCTCACGCTATCTGTCACTGTTGAATATTCAAACTCTTGATCTGCACATGGGCTAAAAATCATTATTGCTTTGAACTTACAAATGAATTAAGTGAATTCCCACATCCACCGCAGGAAAGGAAAATATTCAGTTTGAAATATAATTTGGAGCCTATAGGAAAATGCATCTGATGAAGTTTGTGCTAATTCTATAGCTTCAGTACCAAAGCACCAGCTCTGTTATCATCAAGAGTATTGAGTGTAAGCTCTGTATTTTCACAGTAACTCGGTATGGCTAATTAGTTTGAAGGCTCTTTGAAGAAGCCGATGTATTGACTAAATAAGCTCTTATTTTTCAAAGCAACTAAAGGCATTCTTAATTTACAGAGCAGATAGTTGTAAAACTGCCTTCGGTTTGCATACTAGGAGCCAGTGTGAAGCCTGAGTGTGCTCGGAGTCAAGTTCACTCCTGCGCCGTATGCCAGGGTTGGTGTCAGTGTGCTCGAGGGAGGTTTCTGGGTCTTCGGCGCAGTAGCGCAGCATAAATGTGTGCCACTGGGCTGGATGTGTCCAGGAGGAGGATGTCATGTAATGAGTGCCTCTGCATCACTGAAATCGGGGCAGTATTACCAGTCTGTTCCCTGTTTGCAGGCAGGTTGGATCCAATAATGAAGAGCAGCTTTGAGTTTCTAACCAGATGACATGGCTAATCCTAAGGCATGTGTAAAGCGGCCATAGTTATTAGGAGATTTGTGGCTTTGAAAGTTCGGATTCCCTTAGTGCAGTTTGTTAATGGCAAGGATTTGCGGTAAGTGAATAATAGATGAAAGTCATCAAAAGGCTTACAGGGGATTTCTTGTGACGTGGTGCTGGTCTGTCTCATGCCAGAGCTGCAGATTTCTGGGTGGATCGTAAAATCTAAAAAAAGAAAAAAAGAAAGAAACCATAAAAAAGGAGGGCAGTCATTCCTGTTTTGTGCCACTTTGCGTGATGAAGTTGATGGTATGATGCATTGGGCAGTACAGCCACAGTGCAGAGCGATGTATGCTTAATTCCCTTGGCTCTGGCTTTTCCATGTGCCAGCAGTGCCCCGACAGCAAAACAGACCCTTCCTAGCCCCAGGGTCTGGCAGCTGGAGGGGAAGCGATGCCCCTGGCCATCTTACCTTCTGCACTGTGCAGGGTGAGCAGGGCTGGTGCTGCACCTCCTCACCATCTGGCACAGCTCTTCGCTGGGCTCCCAGAGGTATTTCCACCTGTAATGCCTCTGGTACCACAGCACCAAGCATTTCCTACAAGCCGGGAGCTGCTGGGCAGCAACCTCAAGGGGCTCTGCAGCTCTGGGTGATGCCTCTCCTGTGGGATTGTCCCCCCTGCTTAGGCAGGAGGGTGTCCTGGTGTTTGTGCCAGGGACTTCTCTCAGCTGGGGTGGTGTGCAGCGATGCCTGCCCCACACTGCCCCTACCTGCTTCTGTGGTCACAGATTTGGTCCTGCCTGGTCACTGGGCTGGTGCACCTGCAGTCACCTTTTGGATCAGTCCCTGCTCAGAGGCCAGGTCAGGGCTGCAGGCAGCCCCTCCTGAGTCCATGAGGAGCACAAATCAATGAGCAACCCTCCCTGTTGTCATGGTTTGATGGAGGTGTGAGGCAGAAAAAAGTTGGGCAGAAAAGTTGTGGGGTGGTATCCTGACATGAGATGAAGCATGAGAGCTTGCTATCTCCATTTGTTTTAATAATTAAAAAAAAATATGTATTTAACTCTGCTGTCATGTTCCAAGTTGAATTGCACCTGTGTTATATTTGGCAGCATCTAATGAAGCTACAACTTGGGGCAAATCCTGATGAGTCTTGGCTGCAGAAGCAGCTGGGGAAGATTGATCTCATACTGGGAAAAGCCAGTTATGTGAATAGCTGAAGAAAGCAGAGTCCTATCCACCCTCCTGACTGTTGAAAGAATCTCGACTTTCAGGGGTGCTTGTGGGGACTGTCCCAAGGCAATTTCTGTGATTTTAGTCCCCATTGTGGCCTGCCAGAAGGGTGCTTGTGTGTTTTGTAGCTGGAAGAGTGGCTACAACAAAATCTGTATTAAATCCAGAAACTACACTGTGTGCAAAGCATTTGTTGGGAAGTTGAAGTCATCTGCAAGCTCTAATCCGTGGGCTCTCCGAGGAGGGCATGTCTGTCTTGTTTGTGTTGCAAAACCAAGTGAAAGTTAGGAAATGTTTATGGCTACTGCCATGTGTGTTCCTTAATTCTTCTCCCTTTTGGCTGCCTTCAAACTCACTGTGGTAAAAACAGAAAGTGAGGATGTAATTAGAAGCTGGTTTATGTGAGGATCCAAGGAAAGAGGCAAACTCCCTACAGGCAGATAGGCACATGTATATCTGGCATAGTCCAATTCCTGCCTTTGCAGGCAGTTTTGCTGCAGAGACCTGCTGTAGTTCCTAAATTTGCTTGAGCATTGGATCTTGGGGGATGTGCAGTGTCGGTGGAGGTGTCATCCTGGGGGCAGTTGTCACCTGAGCAGGGGTGACACCTGGGTCAGTGATAGCCTCAGCAAGTTGGTAAATGCTGCTCTTTTGCTGGTGCTTCCAGCAGATCTGCTTCCGCCTGGGAATCCTGAGCATCCGTCGGTGAAGTGCCTGAATTCAAAGCAGTGCACTTGCCTGGGCAGAAGTAACCTCAGCCCTGTAACCGGGCAGCTCATTGGGAAATGTTTGTTCTCACGGGGAATTGTAAAACTGAATGAGTATCAGCACGGTTTGCTTGTTTTAGAGAGGGCGAGTCCTTTATTCTGGCAAAACGGCAGGAATATCAAAGATGTGTTTAGGCAATGGGAGAGAGAAAGGGTTTGGTGTGACTGACGGAAACTGTTGAGCGAGAGATGGTGCTTTGTGCAGGGTTATTGTGGTTGGAAACCTGTCGCAGCACGCAGGGGAAGCACGGTTCAGCAAGCCCATAGTCAGAGCCGAAAGCGCTTCATCCCCAGGATTTACTGTGTGCGCAGCCGGTCCCCACCGCAGAGAACAAAACAGCCATGTTAAATAGCTAAATAAACCTCCTGTCCCCGCGGGCGATGGCCCTCAAAAGGCAAAATTATCCTTTGTGAGAGTGGGTGCGAGTGAAAGGAGACGCTGATGGCCTGGCAGGGAGGGCTGAGTCTGGGCAGCCTGTGAGCACCGTGGTGGTGGGTGACGGCATCGCCTGGGCGTGTTGAGAGTCTCACCGCTTGTGGAACATTCACTCCTTTTCCCCTCTTCCTTGGGCCTAGCCGTCCTGAAGTCACAAAAAGTAATGTGTGTGGGGGTACATTTGTATGAGTTCAGGCTCTTTCCCACCTGTTAAGGTTTCTTGCACTGTCTTCAGATCATACTTTGCAGCTTCTCCCCTGCTCCGATGGAGGGTTCGGTTTTCTATTTTGCTGTTAGTGGAGAGCTGAATTTCTCATCTCAAATACGTGTTTTTGACTTTGTGAGCTTTGTGGTCAAATTTCAAGATCTGGGGATGCTGAATAACAGACATTGCTCCCCTCAGAAGGGAGGAAGCAGTTGATAAAAGTAGCTACCGTTTTCAGTATTAGGAAGAATCCTGGAAAATGCTCAAAGCCAAGCAGTCATCTGAAGGCGAGTAGCCCTTGCTGCTAGAATTGGCCCCCTCAAATAAATCTGAGAGTTGTGAATTTGTTCCTTCCCTATCTGCCCCCCAGCAGTTGCAGGGTTATTTGCAGCCTGGCCTCTCTCTGTTAATAGGGCTCCTCTCGGGAGCTCAAGTGAGCCTGCAATAGCATTGGAAATAAGTCTCTTCTAACCCAGCATACTACTTCCTGCTGTAAAATAGACTTGATTAAATTTTCTGGCTCTCATTTTTGTCGCTTGCAGACATCCAAACCTTCACTTTTCAGTGGAAAGAGGTACGTTGGGAATTACAACTAATGTTAAAACCTAAATAATGTGATTTGCCAAAACAATGTTGCAGAGATTGTTATTTTGTTTTATTTTTTTTTATTTCTCCCCCCATTTAAAATACCATTGTAAAACTTTGCTGCTGGAATAAAAGCTATTTCAGTGAGATGTGTTTGTTCTCTTACCTCTTGGGCATTTGTGATAATTTCTGCATGGGGAAAAATAGGCAGTTTTATCCCAAAAGGATGATCTCACTTCCCAGAAACATTCTGTACCTGCCACTAGCACTTGCCTGTGCTCCTGTAGCAGTGCTGGCTGGGGGCAGATTCAGACCCCATGGTCTTGCAGCCCTCCCACCAGTAAGCATGGCATCAAGGGGTTGTCACAGTCACACGTGGAAATTTTTGTGGCATCCTCCCTGGCAGCTGTGTCTGTGCAAAAATCCTGGATTATGGTAAAGAATATCATTTGTGCTGAAGTTCTCATTCAATTTTGGGTACAAACCATTTCTCTCCTGTTAAATCTATTCCTGGCTGTCACTGCTTCCTGGTGTGATTTGAAACCGGGGGCAGAATTAGATAAAAGATTTGCAGGGAGGAAGAGGGAAGGATGTGAGCTGGATGCTTAGAAAGAGATTGTTTTAGAGGGGTGATCCTAAAATAGCATGGAGAATAGGCAGGAAGCCCTGGAAATAGGGTAGCGAGGTGTAAACACAGTGACAAGATTTGAGAACTCAGGGTGAAGTGGCAGCAGCATCACACACTGGATGTACTTTGTACGTGGGTCACATGTGGATGGCTTTTGACCTTCTTCCTTCTTCCTTCATGTGAAGCATGCCTGCTTTCCAGTTGGGTGGTTTATTTTGGACAGTGCTCTCAGGCACACGGTGTGATTCTTGGGGTTGTCCTGTGGAGCACCAGGAGTTTGGCTCGAGGGTCCTTGTGGGTCCTTTCCAACTCAGGAAGTGGGAAACTTCTCACTCAGAGTGTTCCGTGGTTCTGCTCCATGTTTTGCACGTGTGAACTTGTTCAGGCTTTCCGGCATGGAGTGACTCCTATACCTTAGTAGGAACACTGTGTCATCCAGGAAAGAGCACATCCACCTCTGGGATTCCACAGGGAGGGAAACTGATGCCTTCTTTGGTAAAAGCATAGAAGAGGTGTAAAACTCAGCCCAGCTCTTAAGTGCTCAGTGAAACATCAGTTGCACAGAGGGCCGTTGGGAACTGGGAGCAGTTGCATAGGACAACGTTTGGAGCTTCCAGGAGCATGTATTTTGGAGGAAGTCATTGTGGTGGGAGAGACTGTGTCTGAACAGCAGTAGCACAGCATGGGTCACGGGGTAACCACAGGTGATAATGCCCGTGTGAAACTTGGTATCATTTTGGCCTGTTGCAGCCAAGGTTTTTGTAGTTTTTAAACTGGTAACTAGCCACTTTAAATTGTTTAGTATATTGTAACTGGAAATTGTATTTGTGAACATGGCTCTGTATCCAGCTAAATGTTTGTTTGCAGGAGAGCTATGAACTAACAAATTGGAGTCAGGATGGTTTGGATTAGACCACTTCTGTTTGTACACTCTGCCACTAACCAAGGAGCAAAGAGAATTTGGCTCCTAAACACCCATTAGTCTGTCTCTAGGACCCAAACCCAAGAAGCACTATGTATTTCTGTCTACTGTGACTTGTAAATGCAGATGTTGGAGTTGCATGTTCAGTGAGATCAGGACCTCTGTAAAGCCTGAGTCCAAAATCTCTGCAGTCTGAATGCAGCGTTGCTGCTCTGCCCTGGCAGCACAGCCATGCATCAGCAAATCCCAAAGAATTCTATGATGCCTGCAGTGCAAAATCTAGGTTTAGGATGTCCGTCAGAGCTTTGGGGGTTCCTCAGGTGTGGAGAAGCTATGCAGCTCCTCAAGTCATCCTGTTCAGATGTTTATTCTGGGAGGGGAGAGGGGTCAGTATATCCATTCACATCCTTTGTCCATGTGCAGTGTATTTGGAGGTTCCTTCTCTGCTTGTTGCTGTCCCAAAGCCCTGGATATGCTTCTGAAGCATCTTAACAATGTGCAAGGCAGAAGTGTGTGTGTTTTGTGCTGTGCCAGCATAATTGAAGTGATCCAGCCTGTCATCGCTCCACACCTGTGATGGGGATGTGATTCAGCTGGGCTTCCTTGTCTGCGGCGAGGGTGGCTGTCCTTTGGGTTTTGGAAATGGGAGGTGTGAATGCCATGCAGCCAAGGCCAGACACTGCCTCTGTGTGCAACTCCCTTGCCCTGGGCAGGGGCCACATGCGTCTCTCAGCTCTGCCTAGGTGTTGGTGGGAGTGGAAGTGTGGTCCCCTGCCACTGCCAGCCTTCTCCTGTCCCTGCCTCTGTCCTGCTGGGACCAGATGAGGGTCTTGGGCTGTGTTTTAAAAGTTCTCAGTGGCTGGGTTAGTTTCAAGCTGGATCCATTCCATCCTTGGGTTCATTTGTAGTGTTGCCCACAGGACTGTGCCAGCACCTGAGCAGGCAGGATATGGGGTGGGAGGAAAGCTGTGGTGTTCTTTGGTGTAGGCTGATCCCAGATGTAAGGTGATTGTGAAACTGCGATATTTAAATCCAGTGGCTTCACCACCTCAGACCTTGCAGCAACTCTGTGGGATGCCATGTTGTTGGCCCTATCTTCCCATGGAAAGACTTGCCTGGGGTGCTGTCAGGGATGTGGAGCACAGGAAGAGGAAAGGAATTCAGTCTTCCCAAATTCAAAGCCACGTCATTGCGTTGATACCAGGTGGAGTGAGGTGTCTCACCAGGCTTTGTCTTGGTCCTGTGTCGCAATTCCATCTTCCAGCAAAAGTTGTAGGCAGGCAGGAAGTCCACGAAAGTACAGCAGCAACCCTCCCTCCACTCCCTTTCCCCCACTCCTGAGAGTTCAGGATTTCACAGTGTGCAAGGAGGTCTTGCCCAAGGCCTCCTGCCAGCCTTACCAAATATACCTTGAAATTTAACTTCCAAAGTTGTTTTTGCTTCAAAATTTCAACGAATCTAGTTGCATTCTTTGCTATAAATTTAATTGTGAAAAATATGCCATAGACAAAACCACTGGATTCAGAGCTTTGTTTTTCAGAAAGCTGCCAATTTGGCTGTCCTAAGAAAAACCTGGTGTGCCATAGAGAGCCACAGCCTCTGGGGGACTTCGGGGAGTTGCTGCTTAACCTTGGCCACAAGCTGAGGGCTGAGAGTTGCTCATCCTGAAAAGGGAGATGGGAGCACATTCTGTGTTCCCTGGGCTGTTTGAATGCACTCCCTGGGTGTGATCAGTAGCTGAGCTCCGTGACTGACTTTTCCTTTGCCCTTTCTGCCTTTCCTCATGTTTATTAAGGGAGGCAGAGAACATTGTGTCCCTTGTGTGTGCCATTGCCTGCAGAGCCTGGGGCAGGAAAGGGCTTGTTGGTGATGAGATATTGGATCAAGCTCATTCCTGGTGTGCTTCAGCTCTGTGCCCAAGACTGTGTTGAAGTAACAGCCAGGTTTACCAACACCATTGCTTTCTGCTAAGATAAATTATGGCTGGAGAGCTTAGTCCTCCAAGGAGGTGGATGAGAGGGTTGGTCATGGGGTGTCCTTGCAGCTCTCAGGAGGTGGAACCTCCTGCAAGCTTGGATGTAGCAAGGTTTGCCCAGGACTTTGTAGGCTGGTTTCCCTTTGCCTGCAGGCATTAAGGCAGGCTTGACTCCTGGCTGAAGATGTGGCAATATGTGGAAAGTTCCCGTTGGTGCTTGCCAAAATCAGTCCTCAGTGGGATGGGTGTTCTTGCACAGTGACAGCGGGGAGGTGAGGGTTTCATCAGGATCCCTGTGCCCTTCCATCAGTCACTATCTGTTAGTCATTGATTTGCCTTACCTGAAAAGCAAGTTAGCTCATTTGCAGGTGTCATGGAAAAATGGTTTGTTAAGTTTAGCTTTTAAAATCCTCCTTGGGGCTGGAGGTTTCAGTTCTGTGACGATCTGCACTGCCCTTCATCTTTCCAGCCTAAAGAAGATTGAGTTTCAAGACATTTTACCATGCCAAAGTCCTTCAGAGGAGAGCATAAAAATTAGTGGTCTGTCTGTCCTGCAAAGGACATTATAGGTCCCGGGAGGGCCAAGCAGGAGCTCTGAAAGCGGTCGTCTCGACTGAGGTTTCTGCTCTGTGTCTTGGTGAGCTGCACAATGGGCTGGCTGGCGAGATGTCAGTGATGCTCTGTGTGTATCGTTTCCAAAGCACTTTCTGATCTATCGGGATGAAGGTTTCTGGAGAAATGCTAAATAGTGTTATTAGTGTAAAATAAACATACTTCAATATTTCTGACCCTAAAGTGGATCCAGATGCTTTCTTACGGCTGCTGGATCTGCTTTGGTTTTTCCATGGCTCAGTGTGGCTGTCTGCATTCGTTCAAGTGAGATAGGATGTGACAGAGAGCCTGTCACAGCATGCTCTTGTCAAGTCAG
>VWZT01015451.1:0-34320 GCA_013397055.1 Pachycephala philippinensis
CGCGGCTGTCACGTGGCGTGGGTCGCCGCGCGCGCGCGAGACGCACGGGAAGTCTCGCGATGCCTTGGGGCCTCAGGGCGTGAGGGCGGGGAGGGCCCGGCCCGGCCCCGGCCGGAGCGGTGGGAAAATCGCGACGGACCGAAATGGCAACACCTGGGAATTCGGGCTTCTGCGGACGCCTCGCGTGTGAGTAAAGCTCTGAATTTCTTCGCGCGCGGAAAGGAAAGGGGGTTTGCTGCTTGCTTCCCCTGCTTCATACGGCTTAGCGCAGGTTCCAGCCCGATTTGCAGATGAAGCGTTACCTGAGCATCATACAATGCCTTTGGGGACCTAAAAGACTATCTCATCCCAGTCCCCTGCCGTGGGAAGGGACGCCTTCCACTAGACCAGGTTGCTCAGAGTCCCATCCAACCTGGCGCTGAAGACTTCCAGGGATGGGACATCCACGCGTGTTCCTGTTCCTCCACACCATCCTTGTGTTCCTTGATTCCTCCACCCTTCCCAGCTCAACCAGGAGCCCGGACACCACACAGTTTCTCTTTACAGTACCACAGAGCCAGGAGGCTTTAGGGTTTTTTATGGAAGGTGTTTGCCATCTTGGCTCTGCTGTGGTGTGTACGAGGAGGTGAGTCCTGCTGCGGATGTGTGAGGGCACAGCTCATCCCCATTTTGCTGGAAATGGATCAGAACAGCCTTCTGTAACAGCAGTGCACCACTTTCCTGGTGTCTTGCTGAAGCTCCATGTCTGGGCTGGCTTTTCCCATTTGAATTTCTTGTTCGATGATTGCCAGGTGCTCTAACGCAAAAGTAAAGCCATTAGCTGCTTTCGGGAATTAGGTGAATGAGGTCAAAGACCAGCCTATGCAGGGGATGCTGCTGCTTGCTGGTTCTCCTCTAATTGCCACTCTCCAATCACGTGCTCATGACACTGAAGCACATTTCTGCCTCTGTAAGTGTTAAACTAACGTGTTTCAGTGATGTTTTTCAGGTGGATCCTCACACATTTCCTGGTCCTTGATCGTGCAGAGTCACTGGCAGGAATGGAGACCTGGTCGAGACAAAGTCTTAAATAATGCAAATGAAGACTCAGAGTAGTGTGTCCATGCTCCTCTTAAAAGCAGACTTCTGTAATGTAGCTCTGCTTTCTGATGCAAATCCAGGAAGAACAAAAAAAACCACTGTGTTTGATGAAGTTGCATTTCTTCATAAAACACTCAGCAGCCAGTTTAAGAGTATTAGTATAAGAGACAGGCATTTGTGTTTAAAGGACTTACAAGTTTGGAGTCCAGATAAAGCCCAAGTTATTTTTGGTTCTGGGAATGGGCAATGGTCTGCTAATAGTGGAAGAAGAGCTATGATCAAATATCTGTGTTTGTCTGCATTGTCCATGGCTTCTCTGTCGTGGATTTTCTCAGCAGTTTCCTCAGGTGCCAAAACCAGTGCCAAGAGCCTGACTGGTTGGGAATGTGCCATAAATATGGGATTTCAACGCAGATTGTTTCTGAGGATCTTGACTCTCAGGTGTCAAGTTTTCACTTTGCAGTATCCTGAGTATAAATCAGCAGAAAGGAGAGCAGACAAAACCATTTCTCAGTGGCAGGAAGCATTTCTCTTGCTAAACTACAGAGCAAATCAGGAGACTGTAGAAGCAGAGAGGCCTGGCCCAGCTGAAACTTGTGTGCACCTGAAGTCAGAACAACTGAGTTACTTCCCAAGTACTGTCAGCGCAACTCTTAAGCTCCTATACCCTGCCTGAATTGCTGGGATTGAATTTCCAGATGCCTTTATTTATTTATTTATTTATTTGCTGTCACTTCCAAGTCAGATAGCAAATTTGAAGGAGCAGTAGATCAGTCCCTGTTGGATACAATTGAAATCTCATGGTCTTCTATAATCCAGACATACTTTGTAGTCACCTGCAACAAGATTCATCCCTGGTAAAACAATGGTGCTTGAAGCTGGGTATATCAGTTCAAACTGGGTTTTTATTCCTGCTTTTTGAAGTTCGGGGCAGCTGCAAGCCTTGACCTGTTAAGCAAGTGAGGGCAGTGGTCATCTCCTTACCCAAGAAGCTCAGGAGCCACATGTGATCTCTCCTGACACTGCTGTTTAACAAAGGACTTTGAGGTGTGGAGTCACCATTACGCTCCCAATAGCTCAGGAGACCTCTATGAGGCAAATCCTTTTGCAGTAGAGCAGGCAAAATGTGACGAGACAATCTTGGATTCATGTGACAAGGTGCACGTAGTGAAAGACAGCAAAGAAAAAAGCAGGCTGACCAACAGAACCCACAGGGTGCCATTTTGTGTCCTACAAACATAAATCTAACACTTGCATTGTTGCCATCTAGCCAAATTTTAGTCACCCTGCCTGAAATAACGTGGCTATTTGGCATGTGAGGGAAAGCAGCGTAAACTAGTAAAGCCTGGCTATAGGTTAGTCAGGGAGAAAGCAGTTTCATTAACACTTTTCTTTTTCTGCATTTGTTTTCCCTACTGTTTTTTTCATCATTTACTCCAAGGTAAAAGAAGAAAAGCTTAAATTACTAAACTATTTTCTTGATATTTGGAACAAAAAGTCCTGTGGTGCTTCATTTTTGTACTTCAACAGTGGCTTCTCTATTGTCCAGAGGGTCATAGTAAAATGACCTGCAATTTTCATGTTCCCTGTAGTACCCACATTAAAGTTCTCATGAGCGTTGTGTGATGTTCTATGTTTTGACAGCATATGGTGGTCAAGAAAGTGGGGAAGCTGATCTAAACCCCAAGGTTTTGGGGGTTTTTTTCCCCACAAAAAAAAAAGGCAAGTGCTTTTGCTGGCAATAAGGAAAATCAATACATGGGTAGGAGAATTATTATTGAAAATAGGGAAAAAGTCATCCTGCTACTGTTTATCACTATGTTGATGAAAATGAAATACTTCACTAACTTTTGGCAGTAAGGGGAGTAAAAGTGAACTGGTCTAGGAAATGCATTGTTATTAAAAAAACTCCATGTTTTTTATAGCAAAAGTTTTAAAAACAAGACTAAAATGCTTTGGGTGTTGACCTTAATTATTATTGTTCTGTCTTGCTTGAATCATGTAGTCATTTTTGTCTATTGCACTCTGTGTCCTTGGTTAGCATGACTTTAAAACCTGGATTGTCTTTGAAAGGCTTAATGCTGGAATGCATCTGGGATTTAAGTGGTAATTCATAGTCATAAGAAGTCTGTGCGGTCACCAGGTAAGCAGTAATATCCATCTCTGTGCAGCAACATGTCAGCAATTCAGTCTAAACATGGAAAACCATGAATTTGTATCATGACCTTAACTGTATTCTGAGCTGTTTCATGAAATTCAGAAAGCAGGGGGTTTTGGGTATTCTGTAGATTTGCTGTGTCAGAGAGACCAGCTCTCTGCCCACCAGCATGAACAGTGACCTGTTTGCTGAAGCTCTACCAGTAGAAGAAACGACCGCTAGAAGAGCTGTATCCTATTTTTGCAGTATATAGATCTGTGTTATACTAACTGACAGTTTCTGCTGACTTGGAGAAATAAATAGTGTGAAAAATTACACTTGTCCAGGAAGTGGTTCCTTTACAGTGCTTCTCTTGGTAGATTTTTGGATCTTTTTTTCAATTGTGCCTGTACCTCCCACCTCCAGCACTTCTTGTTGTGTCCTTGGTGTGTATTCCAAACGTGGAAATGCTTTCATTTATGGTTACAGTTTTGGCAGGTAAGTCGGTGAATGTCTGTCCTCCCTCTAGGTAGGAACTAGATGTGGCAGCTTATGACTTGCCACCTTCCAAAGAAATCAGCTGTTTGACAGGAGATGATCATGAACAAAGATCTCTGCACTTCCAAAACAGTCTAGAGGAACTGAGACTTCTTGCATTTGTGTCTATGCAGGAATTTGATGTGTCTGTTGAGAAGGTGATAAAATACTGTGTTTGTATTGGTCTTCAGATTGACAATTGTAACTTAATGGAATTTGCCAAATGCTGTAAAGAAAAGGTGGTTTTGTGTGCATACTTAACATTAGTTGCTGAGCTGATACCTTTGTAGCCTACTGGTTTTCTGGCTTGGAAGTGCAAAACAAGTAAATCACATTTCTAAACCAGCTCTGAGCAAAATTACAAGGGTTTTTGTGTAAACATTTGGAAAGAGCCCATCCTGATGCTCAGCAAACCAGGTGAATGGATATCTTGTTAACTTTTGTGAATCCTGGGACAGAGTCCAATATTATCCAAAACACTTTATTATCTGGTGTTCTTGTTTTTCTCCTAGAGCAGAGGATGTCACATGCTCTTACTGGATTTAATTTAGTGTTTCATACGCAAATCTTTTCGTGAAAGTCTCTGGGAATTACTTATTTTAAAAGCCTCAACTGTTGTGTATGTTGCTTTTTTAATATTTTTGTGGATGTCTAAAAGGACAAAACCTTCAATCTCAAACACAGTTTTGGTTGTAGTCTCTCTTCCGTGTCCCTTTCCTACAGCATCAGCCACTTTTAAAATGAGGTAGTTTGCACAGGTAATGGTAGATACTAAATCTTGTACTGGTGCACAGATGAGTTTTAAAGGTGCAAGCAGCAGAAGCAGCTTTGGGACATTGGGTGTGGCAGAGTCAAAGCCTTGGCTCAAAAAACTCCATCTTGCACTTATTAAACACAGGCAATGACAGTTCTCCATCCTTGTCTAAGCACAGTTCAGGATTCCCTTACAGCAATGGATGAGTCAGGGCATTTCAAGTGAAATAAAACATCATGCTTAAATCTGAAGACTTAGTTGCTGTAGGACAACTCTTGTATTTTTGAATGTTCCCAAAAGGAGGTGGCATCCTGTTAATTTGATGTGTAGGATACAATGAGTACGAAACAGGATTGTACTCAAAGCATGAAAATGTGTTCATTGTATGTAACTGGAAGATAAGCAAAACACCGAACTGAAATTTGCTTTTTTTTTTGCTTTCTGTTTCTTGTTTTCTTAAGTTTGTTATTATCAAGAGGCAGATTATGTTTAGAATTCCTCTAGGGGTTTGTGCTCCACTGTGTCTTCTGCATGTCAGTAAGAGTTGGATCAGGCCTCTGACAGAGCTGAGACCACCAGGATGGTGTGAGGAAGACAAGGTAGTTTCTACCATCAGCTTGACATTCATAAAACCAAAAGCTAAACCTGCCTTTAAGTACATTTTTCCTTGCTTCCCCCTTCAGCTGCACTTCAGTTGGGAACCTGTGAAACAGGAAATCCCTAGGAATGGCTGGGAGAATTTCCCATCTTACAGTTTCTCAAGATGCGGTTTGGTTTCTGTTTGGAAGTTTGCAGTTGTGTATTTGTATAAATATACTCAGTTCTACTGAAGTTTGTGGGTTCTTCTCTAATGGTGTTTTGGTTTAGTTTCTTGTCTGTAAATGAGTCCTGTGGTGGTTGACTCCTGTGAGGAAAGTTAAAACTGTTTTTCTCCATGGATATACAATCCCAAACTGAAAGCTGAGCGAGAGGAAGGAAATTGCCCGTGGTCTCAATGGGACAAAACTTTCTTGGGAAATGGGGCTGCAAAGGGAAGCTTCACTAAGAATTTGCAATGTTTTCCAAGGCCATGATATCCTTAACTTGGTTCTTTTTCTGCCACTAGTGGATACACAAAATTTCACTGTAAATTGTGAATTCACATATAACAAAATACTTGTCCAGTGCCTTGTTAGTATCAGTGAGAAGAAAGTTCCTCTAATATTCCTTCCTCTCAGTCAAAAATATGAATCCACATCCCCATCTCAGATGCTTACATGTAGTTAATCCAAGTTACTGGAGTCTGGTCTAGAGACAATGAAAGTAATGATGCAATTGGCACTATTTTAAAGACATAAAAGTTTGAAAGTGCATGGATGCATTTCTTCCCAAGGGTAATCTATATAAAAAAGGACCAGGGTATAGTCTTAAGAAACTTACATTGCTGCTGTTCAGGTTATAGTTGTTTCCTATACAAAAAAGAGGACAAATATGTGATTTTTAACTACTTCTGTTATTGATTATGTAATTGGGTTGGGGTTTTTTTTAGTAAGTGATTGGTTTTGTTTTTATTACATATTCCTTCAGTGCAGGCACATTTCTAATGAATAATCCCACCATCCCAAGGACCTGAACCTGCAGGTTCTGGAATACCCTCTGAAGAGACTTCCTGCTCAGTCAAGATAAAGTCCCACATTTAATGGATCACTCCAGATAAGCTTTCAAAATTTGAATGCTTATCAGAGCTCCTTTATTCAGGAAATTGGGCAAGATACAGGTTTTCTTGCAAATTCAGTGTTGTTCCTGGTTTCTGTTACATCAATGCATGCTAAATGAGACACTGCACTATTTATGCTTCTGTCTCTGAAAACATAACTGAATACAATATATATGATTAGTGAAGAACAACACAGCTACTGTTAAGCCTCTTTTATGAATCAACTGAATTTTTTCATATCTATGTAGGGTTATTAATTTTGCAGTGTAGATGCTTCTTGTCGGTGCTCTGCAAAAAGCACATGGGAAATACAAGTAGGAGAATCACAGTTTCTGTCTCCCAGGTGGAGTGGTTCGGTTCCAAACCCTGCCGTGGGTGGGTGGTTTGGTGCAGTACAAGAAAGGGACATCCCAGCAGCAGCTGCTTGGTGCCCAGCAATGGGACAGGAGGAACGGGCAGAAACTGATGCCCAGGAAGTTCCACCTGAACATGAGGAAGAGTTTCTTTCCTGTGCAGTGACCGAGCACTGAACAGGTTGCTGAGAGAGGGTGTGGAGTCTCCCTCACTGGAGATATTCCAAAACCCTCTGGATACAATCCTGTGCCATGTGCTCTGGGATGGCCCTGCTTGAGCAGGGAGGTGGGAGCAGATGACCCATGGTGGTCCCCTCCAGCCTGACCCGTTGTGTGATTCTGTGAACAAAGAGGGAGGAGAGGAGAGAGCAAAGTCTGTAAGGTGGATTTGACCACTGGTTAAACAGAGGCCTTTTCTTTAGCTGACTCCTTGACCCGTCACTTACTCCAGCTCCTCTCTCTGTCCTTGCAGTTTTCCACGAAGTGTGTAGAACATGAATGTTCTGTTAAAATGACAAAGTGTCTGGCAAAAAGCAGAAATGATCACATGGTTTGGGGTTGGTTTGGTTTTTTCCCCCAGTCTTAGCCAAACAAATGACTGTGTCAGCACTTTGTCAAAAATGACACAGCTGGGTAACCAAAATGATGGTGCCTCAGAAGGGGTCACGTGGCATCTGTTTGGGAAAGGCAACCCCTGCTTCTTACAGTCCCCTCCCAGCCACTGTTACCAACCCTGTGCCATCCCTCGGCAATACTGATTTAGCTATTTGCAAAGCCATTGAAATAACCTCGATTTAAAAAAATTAAACCAGCCTCCAGCCCCTGCCCCCCAAAAACCCAAACCCAAACAGAAAAAAACCCCAAACCAGCCGAACAAAAAGCCTCACAACAAATAAACCCCCAGAAATTTCCAGAGGGGAGGTGAAAGCCACTTCCAGACAACTTTTATGGTCATTATTCCCATGCAATATTGTGTGGCACACTGAAAAATATTTAAGAATAACATCAATTTAATGTGAAATTAAATGCCAGAACGGATGATACAGTGGTTGCATTATTGAGTAGCATACTGAATTCAATTAAATCTTGTCTTGTTAATAAATCTTGCATCATTGCTGACAGCTGCTGTGAAGAATCCTGAGATTGTTTTGTAAGGACATTCAGCCTGTTCCTAGCAGTGCCTGAGGAGCTCGTGGACGGCTGCCCAGCACAGTAAAATGATTGCATCTTGTGAGGTTGACTGCAGATTGCTATCACAGTAATAAAAACCAAGTTAAAAATTACAAAAACCTGGGGCCTCTAAAAGCTTATGAGCCATAGAAATTACCTACTACTATCTCCTTACTACCTCTGAGTAATTGTTTATTAGGTTGCCAGTTAGATTTTAAGTTGGAAGAATTGGACAAATTGCTGTTGGTCTTTATCACAATCTCTCTTTTTCTGCTGTTCTTGTACTGATGCAGCAGCTGTTGCTGGGATTCAAACCCCCGATGCACAGAGAAGGAGGAATAACTCATTTTTCCAGATAATACTTGCTGCATTACCTGTGTACACATTTCTTTCCCAATGGAGCATGGACAAAAAGGAGCAAGTTCTACACAGCTGGCAAGGCTAAAAGAGAAACATAATCTACAACTGATGAAACTGGTAGATTATATAGGAATATAATTCACACTCTTCTTTCAGGCTAAAGAAAACTCTTAGCAATTTTGTTTTCATCTGATTACTGTTCTTACACTTTTTTTTTTCATGTCACTGTTTACAGAAACTTTTAGGAAAGAATTTGTGTCTTTTATATTAATTCTTAGGTTTAGAAGTATAAAGATTATCTTCCTGAACTAACCACTCCCTCTTAAGCCCAGCTTTGAAATGTTTCCATTATGCTTATTGAGAAGTTTAGGAATTATAGGTGTCCATTCAGAAAAGTGTTTAAAGTAACAATAAATAAACAATAAAGACCATGAGGGTTAAAGATTAAAAATTAAACTTTTAACTCCTATCTCCTTTCTTTGCAGCCTTAATACGTGCACTGTGATTCCTCCTCTACATTAACATTCAGAAAGTTTTTCCCCATGAACATGTAATTGTTTGTATTAGAAGCTTAACTGTTGTACTTGAAATTAGAATCATGCCTGTGGGTATTTAAAATGGAAGAATAATACCAGTTAATGACTTCAGAGTAACTAGTAAAATTACATCAGGGAGAGTACTTCAGATTTTGCAGATTGGCCAAATTTATATTGATGAGAAATACATAAGATTTAGCTCAGTAAGATTTAATGAAACCAAGCATATATTGAGGAAAGGGAAGTGTTCAGGCTTATATGCTGCAATGTGTAGAAATTGGTTAACTTTTTATTTCAGAGATAAATGAAGTTCTGCTTTATGGAAATTTCTGATTAGTTTTCTAAAACATTGTCACTCCTTTTGATGTAAACAGTTATATGGTCTTGCAGATAGGTTTCTGTAATAAATTAAATTTCTTGAAAGTTGTTTCTTCACAAACAAATGTATTTCTTCACCAGGAGTCCACAGAGGCATATTCCTATGCAGAAAGAACTGAGTTGGTGTGAAATACGAAGGAAACCAGAAGAGTTGCAGTTCAGAGTTCCAGGTCTTTTCTAGAAAATACATCACTTTCAGGCTATATTCAACTTTGTAACATCTTTTTCTGTTCAAAGATAGCACACATCTCCTCTAAAGAATGCACAGCTCTTACCTTGGGCTGTGTCAGTGGGCTCCAGCATTCAGGTAGTTTACAGCCATCATCTGGCTTGCCTTGTGAGCTATGATTTGTTCACAGGTTCTGTTTTAATTCCTCCAAGAAGTACAACTGCTTCTCACTTTTATCCTCAGAATTTGGTGTACCTGCATCCTCCAGTTTCACCAGAGTTTTCTTAATCCAAACCACTGGGTGCTGTAAAGAACTTCTTGCTGTGGAAGGTACAAGAGACAGCAGTTTGGATCTTGATATTAATTGCAAAGAGCCAAGAGGTTCAAGATGCAAATAGGATCTGTATTGTGGACTTCCTAGTGAAGATACAGAATCTGAAAAGATTAGAATGTAATTAATTAATTACAAAATTAGTTGGCGAACTTCTGGTAAAATACTGGACACTTCAATAAAAGTGTTACAAAAAACGGGAAATGCAAATTCAAATACATCCATACTTTAATGAACCAGATAAATCTTTTAGGCAATCAGTGGATGCACGAGCGCTAAAATGATATAAATCTCATTTTTAAAGTTAGGCGGTTTACTCAGAGATGGAATCAAATTAAGAGCACGTGTGTGATGTTCTACTAGCATAGAAATGCTATAGTGAACGAACAAAAAGGTAAGCCTAATAATGTTATCCACAGAACATCTGAAAGGAAGCAGAACAGAACAACATGTTTTAACCAAACAGCTCACAAAGCAGGCCTCTGATGTATCAAAGCCAATTAGGACAGAGTCCAACAATTACAAAAGATATTTAGTCATAAAGAGACATGCAGCAATGTTTTGTCTTATCTCTGAAGCAGATCATTAAAGGCTTCCTGTCATACTTCTTCATGACTTCTTTTCAGGAAAATCTATTTCCCTCTCCTCAGGAGGAGATTGGGACCTACCAGAGCACCTCACTTGGCCCACTCCCAGGCACCCCACGGGCCGCAATCCAGGCAGGGAACAGCAATCAACCTGCAACAGCAGAACTCCAATTGCTGCCTTTCCTAATTGTCCTCATCACGCTACACAACGTTGGGTCAAAATTCTGATCCCATCCAATCTGTGGCATGTGTGCAGAGAAGCTTCTGGATGTGCCAGGAAGCCATTGCAGCACGAAGCTGAGCCAGGAGTTGTGCCACAGCAGCAAGTCTGGGTGCTGCTGGCAGGGCACAGTCTCAAATTCCTGAGGAAAAGATAGGAATTACCTGTAACAGTTAGTGTAGGGAGAAGCAGGGTGGGCACCATGTGAGATGTTTCTCTTCCTGTCAACACTGACTTTTGCTTTCGTATGATTTTGTATGTGATAGTCCGGGGCACAGTCCTTGAACAAAACAACAGCAACTCTTTTTACATTTGAAGAAAGTCTGGATGGAATAGTCCTCCAGCAGGTTATTGGGGAGACTTTCCTTCCTGTATATATGAGAAATGGAGGGGGGGAACAGAGGGAATTAGCCAGCCTGTATCCCTGACTGATGCCTAAAGGTTCCGTTGTTTATTTTTACATAGATAGCAATATTTTAAAAATAACTTTTCAGATGAATGTATTTATGTGCTCTCAGTTGACTCTTGTTCTTTTTGCCCTTTCTTGGCCGTCCTCCACAGCCTTGTAATGGAAATCACTGCTCAGCCTTTCTAACTCAGATGTATCACTCTTCTGGGGGGAAATGTGTGTGCCCCACAAGTATGTTTTTCCAGGCTTCCTCCTTGTCAAGCTGTAAAATCGATGCAAAGTGTGTCCTGCTGTTTTTCTAAGCAGGGAGAGAAAATGTGTCATCCTCCACCACAGACACTTGATTGCCACTTGACTTGCCTACAGTCCACTGTTAAATCCTATCCATAGAAAATCTGACTTTCTAATGGAAAGTGTTTTGGTTTAAACAAAAGGCAGATAGTGTCAGTGTTTCTCATGCAGGTTTTTGACCTCGCTTATTTCAATTTATCCTTCAATAACAAAACAACTGAATATAATACATAAATATCAGTTTATTTTCTGAAATTAAGTGAACTTCATCCAAACTCAAAATCCTGACACTTTCAGCATTTGCAAGTACACACTGAATAAAAATATTTTGACATCTAGACTGTCAGATAATCTGTCAGTAACAGTTACATCATTCAATGAGAGAACTGTTAATTTCCAGACTAATTTATTGGGAACACAATGCATTTGCTGCAGTGAAATACACTACTGGCTGCTAGAAAAGCTATGTAACATTTTTGCAAGTGAAGTAGTTGGCTTCAGAATGTGGAATATTCTCTTGTGACAAAAACACAGGAAGAGATCCTTGCCAGAAAACATCAGTGAAGAGAATGTACCTGCAGAGAGAGGATGGTCGCAGACCTTCAGGAAGCTTTAGGATCCTCATGCAGAAGGATGTAATGCATGGGGCAAAGAGGAGGAGTGCTCATGGTCATGCTCCTTACAGAACAGGCTCGTGGGGCACACAGGATCATACCCCAAACGCTTTACTTGGAGTGATTTTGAAAAGCTGGAGAGGCCCTGTCTCTGTCAGAGGTGTTGGCTAGCACAACACAATCATGGCTCTGGAGAGTTCCACAGTGGTTGGTTTTACATCTTCCAGTTTTGCTTCACTGACATTTCTCAGTTGCCTTTGTCTGTTCAAAAGTCGTCTTGCTGTTGTAGGGAAATGTCAGAGCTTTATGTGTGATGATGGTGGTGATCATTCCCAGAGTGCCCAGAGGACTGAATTCCAGGTTTTTGTGTGGTGCTGTTGGATGGTGTCAGTCTGAGGCTACAGAATGTGTGTGCCTTTCTTCTGGCATAATTTATGTCTCATATTGACTTACACATAAAATTTAAGTTATAATTGTGGCTTCTTGGAAAGAAAACAAGAGATTTTTCATGCATTTTATTGTGTACTTAACAAATAGTAATTTTTTTTACCCTGCTTGTTGCTGTTGTTGGCAGTGACAATGAAAGTCAGGATTTTTCAGGAATAAGCAAGACCACATAATGGAGGAAAATCGGCAACTTTAGAGATTATTCAGCACTTAAAGAAAGGTGTTTGCAACATGGGCAATCTCAGCTTTCAAGGTCTTCTTAACTCTGCCCCTGTTTCATTAGCCCACCAGGTCTCATTGGAACTTTCCTTGATGGTTGGTGCCACTTGCGGTGCTCCGAGAGCTGCTTCTTCCAGAGGTTTTTTCCTGTGCTTTCCCTGATGCAGGAGATGTTCTCCCTTTTCAGAGAGACTAAGCCATTAGATTCAGGAAATGAAATTAATTCTGAGCTTCATGTGTTCTGAGTCACTTTTAGAAATTACAAAATAAAATGCCTAAGACACCATTTTAGATTGTTACACCTTACCTCATCTATATCAACCTTTTATTCCGTTGTCACTTTTAGTGGAAAGGCAACAAATTATTGTGGAACTTCCTTCTTTTATAATTTTAATTTATCTTCAGTGAAACTAAAAAATTATAAACTCTTTCCATATTAATCTTTATTTATCTTTCTTATTTCTTCTTCTGCATTCTTTTTTCTGAAGCAAAACAGAAGAGGGGGGAAAGAGAAGGCTGTGGGTAAAAGTAGGAAAGGAAAGAGTAAAAGAAAATCAAACCCAAGCAGAAAAAAAAAGTTTTGATCTTTTTTCATAGGAACTTTTAATTTGGGAAAATATCTTATTTAAAGGGTTTACAGTTATCCCATACAGAATAACAATAGTTTTGTCTTCTTAAAAAAATTCTTTACCATTTCTGATGTAAATTAGCACAGCTCCACCCAGGTCAGTCAAGGACAAGCTACACAAACTTCAGTCACTGTATTAGCCCATACTTAATATGTTTTAAAATACTTCATCCAAGATGTGCATATGGTGTCTGAGTTAGGGATTGAATGGCTGTAGCCTTTAGCCTTCCCCTCTGTCTCCTCACTGCCATATTTTACTCACAGTCTTACTGCCTGACTTGCATTATCAGCCCTCTTTTGTCAATAAAGCATCCAGCCTATTAGAACCTTTTGTATAAATTATAATCATAAGAAATTTGAGCCCAATTCAACTAAAAAAATACAGTATTTTTGCAAAATTATAGCCAATTTTAAAAGAAGCTGTTTAAGCTTTTCAAAGTGCATTCTGGATGTTGTTGTGATTTATGTGCTGTCAATTAGTTTTGTATGTATTGAAAAAACCTGTCAAGTTTCCATCTCGCATTTCATAAATCAGGTTTTTCTGTATACAAAGCACGTGTCAGAAATCGGAGTCTAAACAAGATGCCAGTTGGCTTCTCCATGTGGCAGCTTGTAAACAGAAATATTTGGGGACTGCGCATTTGTGACATGCCATGTAATGTCATGTATAAACAGCAGTTATTGGGAAATGTTCTGTTCCTCTACATTGCTAATAAGATGATAAATCATGCTTGCACTGCTGTGTCGCAGTTCAGCAGGCAGAACTTTCCAAATTCAGGTGGTGGTGGTGTTTTTTCCAAATGGGTGTACTGAGAGGTTAAATGTTTTATTAGTGACCTACCTGCGCATCAGAGTGATATGTCAAAACTGACATGGTGTTTTGTACATTTGTCTTTAAGTTATTCGGAATTTTTTTTCCCCATATTAACTGTGTTGTGGTCAGAGACAAACTCTGGTTGTACTGAAATCAGTGAAGCACTTTGCACCAATGTCAAAGGGATCAGGAATCTGCTGTCAGAGGACAGGGGAAGGATACAGTTCTCTGCTCAGGGTGATCTAAAACCTGGCCCTTGCCAAAGGGGAAGTCCTGGCCTTGCTTCCACCCACGGCCATATGTCTGGTTGCATCTTTCATGCAGGTTTAGTGATCCAGGTCTGGGGCCTCCAGCACAAGAAAGACATGGACCCGTTGGAATGAGTCCAGAGGAGGGGCATGAAGCTGGTCAGAGGGCTGGAACACCTCTGCTAAGGAAGGGGCTGAGAGGGTTCAGCCTGGAGAAGAGAAGGCTCCAGGGAGACCTTGGAGCCCTTCCAGTGCCTAAAGGGAGCCTACAAGAGAGCTGGAGAGGGGCTTTTACAAGGGTCTGGAGTGACAGCACAGGGGGAAATGGCTTCAAACTGAGACAGAGTAGAGATTTAGGAAGAAATTCTTTACTGTGAGGGTGGTGAGGCCCTGGCACAGGTTGCCCGTAGAAGCTGTGGCTGCCCCATCCCTGGAAGTGTCCAAGGTCAGGTTGGATGAGGCTTGGAGCAACCTGGGGTAGTGGAAGGTGTCCCTGCCCATGGCAGGGTGGTTGGAATGAGATGGTCTTCAAGGCGCCTTCCAACCCAAAACACTATGGTTCTGTGATCACTGGGCTGTGCAGAAAGCAAGAGCAGTTTGCTGATCCACCTGAAGTGTATCACAGGAAAGAAACAATTACTGTGATAATTACTGGGGCAAACAGTGTCAGCTGCTGTTCACATAGTGCGGGTTCCACTGTGTGAATCAGCACCCATGGGATTTAAATTCAATACTATGAGAACACAAAAGGCACTACTGCTACGGTATTTTATTCCACGAACACCAAAACAAACAGGATAAGACTTGTGGAGAAAATGTAAAGGCACATTATTACATCTTCCCAATAGAAATGCAGCTGGAAAAGGCTAAAGCAAATCATGTCCAAATCATAAAAGGTTGAGCAGGATTAGGATGAACTCAAAGTAGCTGTTACCTGACTGGCTGCTGTTTAACTGAGCATCGCAGCACAGAAGGTTTCAGGCAGCGCTGGGGATCATCAACAGGCCCAACATATCAGTGCAGGACTTGAAAGTACCCAAAACTTCCAGGCATTTTTATTGTTACTTAGTCAACAATGCAGATTCTTTTAACATTTGATCCATTTTTGATTGTTGTCAGGCCTACAAGTAAACATTTATAGGATCCTCTGTGAAATGATTTGTTGTTCTTTTGCTACTGTGTCTAGTAAAATAGTCTGGTGTTTCTGTTCAAATGTCTTGTTATTTTTTGTGCCACATCCAAATTTATGAAATCAAATACCAAACAATAAAAAAAACAATTAATGAACTGTGCAAAGGTAAGTAGCTTCCTACTATTGTGACCAGGAGGTGAAAATGCTGGTTTTATCCCCATAAATCAAAGTAATCACACAAATATATGAACCTTATATCCTTAATTTGTTTTCATAGGTTTCAAAATCTCACTGTTTCTTTCAGCCAAACACAAATTAATAATGGTTCTAAATGCCTGTAGATTATTTAATTAAAACAGAGTAAATTCATTCTTCATTCTCAGCTAAGTAATACAAAACAGACTTTGTAGGCCAGAATTGGGGTTCTGACTCTGAAATTTCTTTATCTCAAGAATTTTAATAAATTCCTTATTGTTTCCTTCCTATTATATTAACACACTCTGTGGTATTTTCTCTTTATAGTAGATGTCCGTAATTCCAAATTATAATTCCATCCAAGGTTTGTGGAGTTTTGGCTGTTGAAATGTGCTTTTGCTGCTTTATTAAGTTTGACTGTGCCTGCAGACTTTCTGTGAGCTTCTGTAGTTCAGACTTACTTGTTTAATTGATAAATAGTTTTACACAGAATTTGTATTCCCAGCCATGCACCCTTTGCCCAGCTACTTCTGTAATTATTTCAAAAGGAAGAAACTGAAAAGTCATTTAGGAAATAAGGAAGGAAGCTGATTATTATCGTGAATTACCAGAATTAACATGATTTCTGACATGCAAACACCAGAGGAATGCAATAATGCAAAAGCAGATTGAAAACAAGGAATTGCAGCACTCTTGGCCAGGTGTGACTGGGTCCTGCTAAGGTGACATGATCGAGGACAGAGCTGCTCCAGGGCAGGGACAAGCCTGGATGACAGAAACGCTGGATGAAACCTGGAAGCAGCATCAGGCAAGTGTACACAAAAAGAAAACCCCAAATCAATGCAGTTCTGAGCAGCAGAGACAACCCACGAGGCCAGCCTGTATTGCCTTGTTTTCACTTTTGTGATCACATTTGAAATACCGATTTCAGTTTCATCTCGTTAGCAGAAAAATAACTAGGGGATTTACAAAAGATCAGAAAACTGGCAGGGAGGTTAAAAGTCATGATTTAATCAGAAAGATGTTAAAAAAAACCCACCCAAACATGAAATTGTTACTGATTATCCTAATTAGCAATCTCTGGAGGAGTGGGATGGAGTCAGTAAGCTCCCTAAGGTTTGGATCCCAAGGTCTGACATCATGTGTTTACAGTTTCAGAGACTAAAGTTATTACCAAAAGAAGAGAATACTGATGATGTTTATTGTGCTTCCTGGTTATCCCATTCCTAAAATTTGCCACATGCTTCTGTGCACTTCTAAAACAGGTTTAAATATTCCAGACTGATGTAAAATTGAAATATATAAGCTAAAGAAGCCCTACTGCATTAGGAAGGGATCTAGAGAGCAACTCATTAAATAAAATTAAAGGAAATAGATGAAATTTAAAAGTAGAAGATTCAGGCTAATTATTAGCAAACAGTTAGTTACTGATGTCTACATGGCAACATAAATCATTCCTTTGAACATTTAAACTAGACAGGAAAAGACATGGAAAAATCAGTGATTAATTTTGTATTGGCTGGATGTATTAGGATGACTAATAAAATAGGGTTTTAATATCTAAAAACTGTGCTTCATCCTTCTGAAACTGCATATACAGGCATGCAAGGGATAGAGGAATTTGACCCTGTAATTGGTAAAATCCAATGACTTCAATTTGTCAAGATAACCCCAAAGCACTCTCTGCTGCATGAGAATGAAGACTATAAATAAGTAATGTATTTAGTTTTAAATAAATGGGAATGAGTAAATTTTCCCGTATACCTAAATGCTCATAAATCATTGTGATTTACTGTGTCAGTCTTATTTTTCAGTTCTGCCATCTATTTCAGTTCACTTTAAAGGCTGTACATATTGGGAGATTGACTACACGATTTTCCATCTCTGGAAATCCAAATCTGCCAGAAAAAAAATGTCTGGAGACTGAGCTTACCCCTTTACCTACGGGAGGAAGTGGCAGCACTTCTAATTAGTCATTGTTCCCAATCAGAGGTGCATTGTGTTTGCTACCCCAGGGCCTGTGGGACCCAGCTCTGCCTGTGTATAGAGCTGTGTGCTGAGGATTTACTGGAAGGAAAGCGAGTAACAGGGCTCAGCAGTAACACTTGGTGGTTTTGATGCTGCGGAGGTGGTAGCTCAGTTGGAGCTGGTGTAAGAAGGGCCCAAGCAGGACATCAGTCAGTGCTCCTGCTGCCCAGAGCGCTAGGAGTGACCAGGGACACCGGAGCAGAACTTGTGCCAGGTGTGCCCAGATGGCCAGGAAGGCCAGTGGCACCCGGCCTGTGTCACCAGCTGTGGCCAGCAGGACCAGGGCAGTGACTGCCCCCTGCACAGGGCACTGGGGAGGCCACACCTCAGATCCTGTGTCCAGTTCTGGGCCTCTCAGTTCAGGAAGGACATTGAGGTGCTGGAGCATGTCCAGGGAAGGGGACTGGAGCTGGAAAGGGAGGAGCACAAGAAAAGGAGGCTCAGGGGGGACCTTATCCCTCTCTACAACTCCCTGACAGGAGGGTGTAGCCAGGTGGGGTTTGGTCTCTTCTCCTGGGCAAACAGCAACGGGACAAGAGAACACAGTCTAAAGCTGCCCCAGGAGAGGTTTAGGCTGGACATTAAGAAGGATTTCTTCACAGAAAGGCTGATAAGACATTGAAAGGGGCTGCCCAAGGAGGTGGTGGAGTCACCATTCCTGGAGGTGTTTAAGGAAAGCCTGGACATGGCACTTGGTGCATGGTCTGGTTGACACAGTGGTGATCAGTCACAGGTTGGATTTGATGATCTCAGAGGTCTTTTCCAACCTAATTGATTCTGTGATTCTGATTCAGCTTTACAGAGTGTTTTCTATAAAAAGCTCCTTTTGATGTCTCAGTCTCATTCTGCTCATTTTTCATATCAAAGCCAAAACTTTCTTTCCCGGCAATTCTTTCATTTCACATCAGTTTGCAGCACAGTGAATTAACTCTTCCAAACCAGGAGTCGATAACGTCTTGCTTCAGGAGGTGCCTAATCACTGTGATGAATTATCCTAAAAAAATGAGAGACCTTTACAGATGACATTTTCATTTGCAGTGAGTTGAAGATGGATTTAGCAAACAGCTGCTATCCACAACAGCCAGGATTTGTCATCTTGCTCTTACATCAAGCATAAAGTAGTTATTTTATATAGGGAATTATGAAAGAGCCAAATAATTCTGGGTTATTGATCTATTCATCTGCTGGGAGGTTATGAGTGAAAAATCTTTTGCTCTGTTGTTTTTAATTCAGTTGTCATTAGTATAGAGCTTGCTCTAGGATCACTATGAAATTGATGTAATGCCCACAGTGATGCAAAATATGTTTCTTTCCCAAATAAAAATAAATTGAAGTTAAAAAAAAAAAAAAAAACAAAACCAAAAACAACACCAAAACACCAGCACAAAACCAAAACCAACAACAACAACGACAAGTGTTTGGTAGCTTAGAAACCAGAATGTTTTACAGTAGCAAGATGAATCAAAAGCTGGCTTAAGACATTGAAGAATTGTACTTAATACTTTGGACATAAACAGCCTAACTACAGTGTAAATATTAATTATTACCCCTGCCTTCCAAAGGATCTATTTGCACTTATTTTCTTTGACTATCATCATAAAAAAGCTCAATTTTATGTGTAGTATAAAGATACTTTTTCTGATTTCACAATAATTGCCTGTGGCCATTTAATATTTCGCTGTGATTGAGACCTTTCCTCATTTACACTTCCAAAGCCCTATTGACTCGATGGAACAGTAACGTGTTGTGTAACTGTGAAAATTAGCTCAGGGTGCGATGCTGTAAATAGCATTTGCACTAAAAAGTGGAACATGACTTGCTTTATTTATACCCAAGTAACCAAGAGTGCTTTGTAGTAATTTCTACATTTAGAAAATATCTATATTTAGAAAAACAACTCTGTGTCTTTTATAATAATGAGTAAGAAACTGCAGATATCTTCCAGCTCAGAGCAGGTGTTTGCAGGTTTTTGCCTCTCTGCTGATTTACTCGGTGTCAGTGTGCAGAGTGGCCGAGTCCCTTCCAGCCCACACCATCCCGAGGTGCCCAGCTGAAGCCTTTGGATGCTGCTGCCTCCCTGGATCACATCACACTCCCATTCCATCCCCTTTCCTGCTCCTCTACTGGACTTTGCTGCCTGGTTTAATTTTTTTCACCTGAAGAGCAGAAACATTTCGGCTTTCTAATTTTACTACTTTCTTAAATAACTCCTTCTTTTCCTCTTCATGGTTGAGTTGTTCTAAATGTCCCTTTGAATGTAGGGCAGAAGATGTTTTGGCCTGGTCAGAGGAGCTGGATGTAGGGTCAAGTCCAATGGAACATTCCCATTCCTTCTTTCAGTATTGTTATTGCTTGAGCAACTTTAACCACAGCCAAGTGCTAGACACAGACACTGTCCAGGAATCTCAAAGTAAAGAATTTAAGGAAGCTTTATGAAATGTTATTCTGATTCCTCTGATGTCAGCATAAATTACTATGCAGAAGTGAAAATGGTGATGTTACGTGTGAAACAGAGTTTGTACAAGGAGGCCCTTTACTGAACACAGCTACTCAGAGCAGACTGTGGCTGCTCTATACGTAAGGTAAGGCACCAGAGGACTTTTTTGTGGACTTAGCTGGAAAGAAATAAAAATCCGTATATAATTATCTCTTTACTCAGTGGAAGATGCAATTTATTTTGTAAACAGAAAGCGGCTGTTTGCAGCACTAGACATTGAACTAGGAACCCTGTTTGTTAACTAAGAGTGTTTAATAAATTCACAGTGTGAGTGCTAATGAATGACTTGATTTTAATACATATCATATTTCACTGTAGAAACCTCCTTATGTTTTATCTACCCACAGTTTAATCTTATCCTCACTTGACATTCCCAGTAGGCAAGACCAAAAGCAAACTGGGCTATCCAGTAGTACCGATACAGATGCATTAAAAAAAGGAAAGAGAACCCTGGGATAAATCTGAAGCAGCTGAAAGGACAGAGAGGTGCCTGAACCCAAAGCAGGACTCCCCAGCAGGTGAGGACAAAGCACAAGATCCCCCACCCCAAAAGCATGATGGAGTGACCAAGGCAAGGACTCACTGGAAACAAGCAGAGTGAATGTCAGGCTGAAAAAGGGAGGTGTGGGAGTGAAAAACAAGAAAGGAGAATAAGGATCAGTTTCTCATCAGATTGTCTGGCCTCTTGCATTTGCCAGTCCTCGTCCTTGCCAAGACGGGAAGTCCCCTGTTCCCTGCTTCTTTATGCTCGTTCCCAGCCTGGCTTTGTGTGGCGAGGCAGTGACGTTGTTCACTGAGGGACAAATTTGAATTCTTTGATCTTACTATGCTAACTTCACATATTCTGGGTAATTAAAAACAGACCAACATGCATGCACACGTTAAAATACAGCAATGTATTTGTAAGTATAATTGAGCTGTGATTAATTCCTCACATTTCATTACAAACCAATAAAATCCCATTAAAGGGCAATGAATGAATCCTGCCAGGAGCAGGCCCATGTTCCCCCTGTTCTGCATAATCTGTAGCCACACAGTTTTGCAAAGCATGGGCAAACACAAACAGGACAATGTGGCAATATTTCATATTTGTGTTGCACATGTGAAAGTGACAGTGCAAACTGTGAGAACATTCAGCATCACAACACCAGCAGACCTTCCAAATCGTGTGTACACCCCTGCCTCCGTGGAGGTAATGGCATTTCTTCCGTTCCCGAGACAAAGAGGAACTTGATTTTCTCTCCTTTCCTTCATAACAGGCACTACAGGGACAGAGGGATATTATCTCGCTGCTAGTGGGACGAAGGCAGCATCTCAGATATGGATTAGCTCCGAATTATCCCTCTTGACAAATGGGTTGTGAAACCATCACTTGGTCTCTTGGCAGTTCCAGCCCTGCCTTCGCGCAGGGAACCCTGAGCAGCTGCTGCCGTCTCACTGCCGCTGTTCACAGGGACACATTTCCCTTTGTCACCCCGTGCATTTCAGGGCTTTAATCCCCCTGGGGCACGGACAGTACCTGCACAGAGCAGGCACAGTCAGAGGGCTCTCTGTGCCACGTGTTCAGTGAGCTCAGTTAAACTCAGGAGCACCTGTCAGCTTTTCCACCCCAGCCCCAAGCCATCTGCAAGGAGCTCTAGCTAAGAAGTTCTTCAGAAATACCCCTCCTGTGCTGAATATACTGATTCCCTGATGGCATCTTGCACCATTTGCTCCTGCCTCCAAATTCGTGCAATAGTAGCATCCAGTTTTGCTCCTCTAACATTTGGAGAGGCAGGGAAAGGCACAAGGAGGGAAGAAAAATGTAATTTGAGTTCCTTTTATTGCCTTTCAGCATGATCGCTTTCTGGTTTCAAAGGAAATGTAACTGAAACCCAATGTGGTTTTGGAGTAAGGAAAATGTTAGATAAAAATTAGCATTTTAAATCAGGGAAATGATTTGTGAATTAAAATTCTTGCTTCTTGTGGCTGTGCAGAATCACCTTCCCTTTGCCTTCAGGGTAGCCGGAACAATTTTCAGGCCAAACCAATATTTGAATTCCTGTTCTTCCCAAAGAAAACTGGTGGGTGGGTTTCTGTCTAGGAGCTAAACCAGAAGTTTTCCCTAGGGTTTGGCTGCAGTTCAGCTTTGGGGAAGGCACCATTCCATCCATCCTGTCGGCTTCCACCCATAATGGGGACGTGGAGCAAGGCAGCAAACTCAGGGGTAGGGTTATACCAAAGTTAGTACAATACTGCTTTCCTACGGGTCATGGTACAAACAGTCTATAGAAAACAGTATTTTCCTTTATGAAAACTTTCCTTTTCCATTTTCATAAGGAGTGATCCACTGCTTTAGGTTAACAACGCTCAGCAGTATCGCAAGTTGGCCAGTCTCACTACCACAGCCCCAAAGGAAACAGAAGGAATACCCAACAAGAAAATACTCTGCAATGAGCTCAACATTGTGGGGTTTTTTTCTCTTTACAGTTGCTTGGTTTTGTGCTATGACACAGCCAGCTAAGGGAGAGCTTTCTGCTCTTTGATTTGTTTAACAAATATGAGTAACACCGTTAGAGCTGGCAGCTGGAGCTAGAAATGCCAGTGTTCCATACCAAGCTGAGAAAGGAAGGGCTTTAAGATATGCCTGATGAAAAAAAAAAAAAAAAGAGAAAAACCTGCTTCTCAGTCCTCCCCTCAAGAACCTTGCTCTGCCTGTCCCTGTTTTTGTAACCTACAGCTTCCATAAGGTGGGGAACAATGGCATTTGTTCCCATAAATTCAAGGTAAGGTTGAGAGAATCCATTATTCATTGAACTCTAAAAAAGGGAATTATTTTTAGCATAATTTCCAAAGCAAAATAATAATTTGGGATGGTTTTGAATTGTGAACCAGGGAAAATATGTTGGAAGAGTCCAGGCTGTGAGCATGATGGTTGGCTGCAGCCCATGTGCAGAGGCAGTGTTGGGCTGTCCTTGCTCATGCCACTGGCTGAATGGCCTGAAAAATCCCAGAAACTGCAAATCTAAGGCACAGGAACGGGGCTGTGTCTTTTCCTGATGTGTTTCCCTGCACTACACCTGGGTTGGGGGCAGAATGGCTTTTGGCTGGCAGAGTGGCAACGCAAGAGGCAGCTCTGGCATGAGGAAGGGCCAGGAAGTTCCAGAGAAGCGTTGGAAGCAAGCGGCTGCTCCAGAGGTTCAGGCATCACGTAGGGCAGGCACCTTTGCAAGGCTGAATCCCATCCCCTGGCAGCACAAAGAGCTGTGGCTCTGGTGCTCTGGAGACAGACATTTCCCATCAGGTGTCTGCAGTGCCCTGTGTGGAGGTAGTGTGAGAATACCCCAACCTGGCCTGACTCATTTTTTAAAGGCTACTGCACTTTGCCATGATGAACCTGGATCATAACCAAAGAAAAGCCAGGAACACAACTTCCTATTCCTCAGTCAAGAACTGCGACAGAGTTTTCATTCACATCACCTTCCAGACCCCCAGGATCTCCTGATCATGACATCCTAAAAGTCAATGATCAGCACAAGATATTTCTGGAGGCCAGGAAACATGAAACAGGAATTTGCAATAAAGGAATCCTTCAGAAAAAAATTACCTATTACTATTTTCAAAAAACTATAGAATGATCTGGGTCAAAAGGGACCTTAAAAACCATCTAGCTCTAACCCCTGCCATTTAGTCCATCTAAGGCGTCCACCTAGCCCTGATCACTATGGATTTAAGTTTATAAATTATTTATCCTCTAAAACCATCCGTCTCTAGGCATGTAAGGCATAGAGACCCCACCTAACACAATGTAGGAGGTCTGAGACAAAATATTACCTGAACAGCTTTGGCCACTGGGCCAACTTCCTCTGGAATTTTTCTGGATTATGGAGAAAAATAAACAGTTCGTTTCACCAATAATCTAATAGTACAGATTTTACTTTACATTATATATATACACACACATATATATAAAATATATATATACACACAGACAGACATACAAAAATAGAAGTGCACGCACATTTATCTCAGGTAACACTTATAATCTAATGGCATTTATATAACACATGCATGGTTTATGTAACATTTAAATTTTATATACACAGATAGGTTTTCAAAGTGCATTAGTGTGTTAGTATGACACTTAGCATGGCATGTTGTCCTTCACTGCAGAATAAGTATTTTCTACTTTTCTCCCCGTTCATTTTTTATTGCAACCCACCAGAAATCAGCTTCATCAGTATCTGATTTTGGCTGATGTGCACCTATGAATGTGTAGCATTTATTTGCCACATTTCTGCTCTCAGAACACGGCCACACGATTGAGCTCCTTTGTTTAAAGTTCTCTAAAAGGCTCTCTGCAAGGGCTGTGTAGGAGGCTTTGCAGCAGGGAGGTTTGAAATTGTTTTTCAGAAAACTGTTTTGAAGAGTCTGTCCTTTTCAAGGTCTTGGCCAGCTGCACAGCTATTTTCCTCTTTTCATTTTCTTTACTCCTGCAGCACTGAATAATAGGCGTTATTTAATATTTTAGGTATAAAATAGATAGGTGAATCTCTACCATATACTCCTCTCTTTAGCAGCCTTTACTGGGCACCGAGGAACTTCCAGAGGTTCTCCTTTTGCCAGGACAGTTTTGAGTCCCTTACAGACCAGCCAATTTAGGGATCATTTTTACTGCAATTACACTTATGGTGCATTCCTTGTACTACCTGTAGTTCCCCAGGTGTCAGTGGGAATCTCATATTTATGGAGAAGATTGACACCATCCATGTCAAAACCTTCTCTCCTGCTCATCAGTGACACCAAACAGCCTCACAAGGTGTTTCCAGGAACAACGACCAGCTGGCATCAGCACAGGCACCAGTCTCCCAGCAGAAAATTCCCTCCAGTTTTCATCACACCCATGAAAAGGGCAACCAAACCCCAGCACTGGTTATGCTGGGGCATAATAAATTTCACATCCACACAGGGGCAGCCTTAAATTTTTTGCATACATTGAGATGTATGTGAAAAATTGGATACTTTCCCTTGCTCCAAGGGACTATGAGCCACAGACAACTTCCAGAAATACAACTTAGTACGCGAAAAAGTTCAGACTGTGGAAAGAAGACATTTCTGAGAAACAGATTTTAGTCTTTGAAATAATTAGACTGAGCTGAACAGATTTTTGGCATTATTTGTAAGCCAGTCATTGTTCAGCCTTTGTACTTACAAGAGCAATTATGACTCCTTTGGAAACATCCTTAGTTGAACTCTTAAAATAATAAAAACACTCCTCCATAAGACCACATCAACATATGGTTTTCGTAACAACAGCACAAACAAATCACCCACTCATCAAACATTTAGGAAGAAGACAGGAACAAATAGAACAAACAAATTTTCTAAAGATTACTTACTTGTCCTGATCAATCAGAAGGGAAAAGAAAGCTGAACCGAATGCAGAAATTGCCTATGGGATATAGAATGCACATAAAATATGCAAAATATAAATAAGCAAAAACATAAAACAAACACTGCAAAGCAAAGTTTATAGACAATGTGCTGTGCAGTTGTATTTCACAAATATTGAGCTGCTGATGCCCAGCTTTATGATCCCCTCACTAGTTTACTTTTTAACTTCAGTGATATGCCATGAGTAAGCAAGAAAGAGATAAAGTACATCTACACTAGTGATCGTTATCAGAACATCCTTCCTGGTTTCACCACCTTCCTGGTAACTCCGGGGTGAGGCCCCTGTGGGTCACAGAATCAGATTGGAAAAGACCTCCGAGACCATCAAGTCCAACCTTTAACCAATCCCCACTTTGTCACCCAGCCCAGAGCACTAAGTGCCACATCCAGTTGTTTCTTGAACACCTCCAGGGATGGGGACTCCACCACCTCCCTGGGCCTTTTTTTCTGAAGCATTCCAACCCTTTCAGTGTAGAAATTCCTCCTGATCCGCTGATGTGCATGCCTGCTGCAATTCCCACTGGAGGATGCTGTGAGTGATGACTACATGGGTGTGAACGATTTTGAGATTCACAGACCACTGTTCCCTTTCTTGGTGCAGCTCTGTGGTCACGCTGATGAGTTAGCAGCACTTCAGAGAGGCAGAGTCCCAAAGCACACCTGTCTAGACCTCTGGAGCTTAATGCTGACACAGAAAAGACCCCGGCAACAAAAGCATCCATGCTTTCCAGGTGCCTTGTCTTGGGAGAGCCCTGAAGGCATCCATGTCTTTAGAAATTGTGAAGTTGAGGTAGAAGGACATGGAAAGGTTTAAAACTACACCAGTCCTGCTCTTACCTCACATAACATAGAAATTTACATGCACAAACATACAGAACGTCAATACCTCTTCATACCTTTGCTTTTCTCACCACTTTTGAGCACCTTTTAGGTACTGGTCAGGTTTTTATTGAGCCTGGAAGAACTTCTCTTCTCCTTTGGATGGGGATGTCTGTCTCTCTGCTTCCTGCATCTTTTTATGCAGATGCTGGAACCTGTGTCCAACAGCTACTTCTCCATAACCTCCTCCTGTGCCAGGTGACCAACCATAGGTCAGCCCTCCTGCATGACCTGTGCCTGTGCAGCTCATGTGTGGCTTCCTGTGGCTGAGCACTGGAAAATACCTTGGCTGTCAGCAGCTGCCAGTGCAGCCTCCACACAATTCCCTGGAAACCTTCAGTCAAACCTTGGTGTACAATAAAAGGGGTGCAAAAAAGCTCCATGTTCAAAATGGGGCTTGCCATAGAATCATAGGATGGTTTAGGTTGAAAGAGACCTTAAAGATCACCCAGTTCCAACCCCCTGCCATGAGCAAGGACACCTTCCACTAGACCAGGCTGCTCAGAGCTCCATCCAACCTGGCCTTGAACACTTCAGGGACGGGGCATTCACAGCTCCTCTGGGTAACCTGTGCCAGTGCCTCACAACCCTCACAGTAAAGAATTTCTTCTGCATATCTAACCTAAATTTCCTCTCTTGCAATTTGAACCCATTACTCCTTGTCCTATCACTCCAGTTCCTGATGTTCCATCTGACAAATATCCAGAAACAGCCCTCAGTATGAAACAGAATTTAAAAAATGAACATGGGAAGATGTTGCCATACACCAGGCCAACACAGTTTGCAGTATAACATTGCAGCACCATCTGCAGCAATCACGCATGGGAAGAGCTACAGCAGCTCACCGACCTTATGGGCAAGAGCTACAGCGGCTCACCATCCCTCTCAGAGGCACGGTCACCCATAAAGCAGTCCAATCCCAGACTTGCTTGGGCAAGAGCTACAGCGGCTCACCGTCCTTCCCAGAGGCACGGTCGCCCAAGGCAGTCCAATCCTGGACTTACATGCGTAGGCTACTCCCGGCTCTCCTGGGCACACCCCCGCCCAGGGATTACGTGCCAGCCAGCTTTTCCACTTCCCTCAAGTGGATTGCAGTCCGTGAGGCTCATACTGTCGGAGGCTTCCAGAGCTTCTAAGGCTCAGCCAGTTATCGCCGCGATACATACAAACACAGGCACCAGATGTCAAGAGTCCAAAAAGTACAGCATGGCGTAGGGTGGCAGGCATCAGCAAACAGAGGCAGGCAGNCCAAGGCTGCCTACAGCCCACTCTTGTAACCCCACAGGAAAACTCCTCTGAGAAGTCATCCTGGCTGCACTTGGGTCTGTTGGTTTTGCTTGCTCTCTTCTTAGTGAGCATGAGGTTTGTGACTACAAGAGCAGACTAGAGAACTCTACATACTAGCTTGGATTCCAGTTGGACAGTGGACCAAGCAAATATCCCACACTACTTCTCCTCCTCCTCTGAGGGATTCTGGATGAGACTCAATGAGAACAGCATTCAAACACCAAAGGCTGGACTGGAACCACTGCTACCTCTCTGACACTGTTGCTGCAGCCTGTGGGACTCAGCAGATGGTGTCAGTGCCAGGAAATGTATGGCACAAAAGCTTCTGTAGATACAGCCTGAATGTCTTGCTCATTGAGTTAATGATGAGAAGAGAAACTAGATTTACTCCTCTAATCCCTACCCATACCGTTTTCAAGTTCCATCAGAGTCAGGATTGCTGCTGCTACAGATGTTTAGCTCACCATAATGTCCCAAACAGCTTCAGTAGATGGCACTGCCTCTGTCTTGCCAGGTGCTGAAAGCTCTGAAGTGTAGGGCTTGGTCTTCTTTAGGGGGGGCAGCTCTCACTCTGCAGAAGTCATTATCAAGTTCCTGTAGAGGCCATAAGTGCTGAAGGTGGTCAGTGGTGGTAAGTCACGACGGGTACAAGACTTCCACAGAAAAAGTATTGGAGAAAAGCAGGAGGAAAAGGTGAACATTATCTGTCTTTGAACAGTTTTATCAGAGCTGCTTTCAATTTTTGTCAAACCGCATTAGTATTTTATGAGAAATCAAGATTTGAGTATTTAAAGCTGGAAAAATTAACAGTGCTACTGGAAACAATGCTGTGATATAGTTATTTCACTACTATTGAGCTTTGAAAGGTAACTGAATGAGAGTTTGATCCTTTGGGCAATCTTTCAAGACAAATTTTGTTGTAAAGAAATTATTTAAATTTTATTTGGCATTGCTTTTGTAAAGTTAGGGAAGTTCTTGGTGATGAAGTACAGTTACTGTGCACAAGTACAATAAGGAATGCCTCTCTAGCTTGTCAGGCTGTCTCCCCAGCTTCCAGGGGCCTCAATCTTCGCAGGAAAATTACCCTTGGAAAACAAACCCAGTTCCCCTGATCTCAGGGTTGCTAAAGCAAGCTAGTCCTTTGGCCAGAGAAATGTTATTTTGAGATCTCCATCTAGGAAGGGGATACAGCCGCGGGGAATGGGGCAGTTGGAGGCAGCCCTGTACTCCAGGAGTCTCACGTTTGACTGTGTTGGCACATTTTCAGCGTTCTGGGGGAAATGTGTTTAGTTTTACTCCAGCCAAAACCAGGCAGCACGGAAGAAGAAGAAGCTGTAGGAGAGCTCTTCATAAGCTTGAGGTGACCTGAGAGCAGCCAGGTGTTTCAGTGAATGCTACCTGTGACCGGCACAGCAGTATCTGATCAAAGTTTTCCTTGCCAGCAATGATGACTCACATGAATTATCTTTTCTCTTTGTGTACTGTCTACTGTTTATTCATTATGGTTCTGTATCGGGTTTCGTTTCTTGCTGGAAAATGAAAAACATTATTACCATGTTTCCCTTCAGTTTAGGATTTTTAACCTTGTCGTGGTGCAGGGCTTCACAAACAGAACAATCTGAAATTCTTTGGGCTCTTCACTTCTTAGATGGTATTTCTGGAGGGTCCTCAACTTTTTCAGTGTGGATTTTTTCTAAATCTGCCCTGCCCAGTTATTATCCTGTTACCCTTAACTTTGTAAAAAGCCATGCAAAGAAGTTTTATTTTTCTCTTCATTGTTTATGTGCACTTATGCTACAGAAAATAGGAACATCTGTTAGCTGTGGAAGTGGTGTGTGTGATTAATTCATCATCGCAGCTCCTCTAAAAAGTAATTCCTTACATTTGCTTGGCAAGACAGACTGCCAGACTGTCAGTCTGTTCTCACTCTCTCCGTTGGTTTGTCCGAGTACTTGAGTGACAGTAGCAGGGAACTCCAGAATACCTACAGGATTTACCAAGGGAACTGGATATTTATCTCTGAAGGAGAACTTAAAATATATCATTACATTCATGATCACAGCTAAATGCTGTTTAAAGAACTTCTCTAAAACAATGCAGTACTAGAGTCAGCATGCTTTTCTGAAATTTTATAATATGGACATACAATAAACAAGATGTTACCTCCAGATAATTAAAAATCTTTTATTTTTTACTTACAAGAAAACAGCAAATTAAGAACACAAACTTGGCAGAACACTTCCATTAAAAAAAAAGTCACTTTGTATATGAGAAAAGTTTTAAACAAGAATATAAAAGAGAGACAACTATATCAAATTGGAGACAACCTTCCAGTACCTTGCAAGACTTTCTGCTTTTCCAAGATTCAGTTCCCCTCGCTGCCCTTTATTTGCCTGGGCAATCACACGGAGCCTCAAATTTAGCTGAATTCAGTTTTTATTAAGCATTTTGACTGTGCAAGATGAGGCTTCGTGAGTCACTGCAGTCATCTCCTACATTCTGCTCCCACTGCTGAAGCACTGGCTGCCTCCAGGGGAGATTCTAAAGGAATGATGAGCTCAGCTCTGCCAGACGAGCACTCTGCCCCAAGCTTGGCTCCCCCGGCACCCCTCTGGCCACGATCCCGGCGTTTTCCACAGCCACGGCACACAGACCATCCCAACACAGGGATGGGATTCATACAATAGCAGGAGGTCACAGTCCAAGCTGGTAACTCATCAGAGGGGAGATCAAAAGATTAATGGATAATCAGCTTGCATTATTAACAATATAGTAAACAAACCGAACAGGAAAGACCAATCTCCCCCTTAACTTTTTATTTTTATTTCCTTACTTTTCCAGGCTAGGGTCATGGGAATGTGTCCTGCTGCAGCCTGACCCAACACTAACCATCAGTTTTGTTTAATAAGTAAAATGCAGGTGCTGTGGATCCAGTGCATCTTACCTGGGTGATGTCTTTGGTTGTTACCTGTTTAAACACCTTTCACAGCACACTAAACTTGGTTTTTCTTTTTGTATCAGCTGAATTCTTCAGCAAGAGACAATTTAAACTCCTGTTAGTTAACACAGACAACAGACATCTCTTTCTCTGCCCCTTTCTAGGATTGTGGTGGGAATTTATAACTGAAATTTTGTTAGGATAAATGAATTAAGATTTATGGCTGGACTCAATCATATTAAAGGTCTTTTCCAACCAAAATTATTCTGTGATTCTAAGATAAAGGGGGCTGTTATTGAGTTAGAGTACTACAAAACTGAAAAGAAGAATTTAATGATGTTCACAAACAAGAAAAAATTCTCATAATTATATTTAGCTAAACCTCATAACAAACATTTTACAAAGAAAAGTGACAAAGGAAGGTTGAGGACAAGCAAAACAAGCAAGCCATCCAAAATCTCACATGGAGATGGCAGGAGACACAAGGATGCGTATTTGTTAACATCATAATTACAGGGAGGAGTATCTTCATTTTAACATCATAGAATCATAGAGTATCCTGAGTTGGAAGGAACCCACAAGGGTCATCAAAGTCCAGCTCCTGGCCCATCCCCAAGAATTCCACCATGTGCCTGAGAGCGTTGTCCAAACACTCCTTGAGCTGTCAGGCTTGGAGCCATGATCCCTGCCCTGGGGAGCCTGTTCCAGGGTCTACCCTCTGGGGGAAGAACCTTTTCCTGATATCCAACCTAAAGCTCCCCTGACACAACCTTAGGCTGTTCCCTCGGGTTCTGTCCCTGGTCACCAGAGAGAAGAGATCAGTGCCTGTCCCTGTACTCCTCTTCGTCAGGAAGACATGGAACTTCCTACTGCATTAATAGTTCAGGTTGTGGCCCCTCTCTGCCAGGCAAGCAAGAAACAGCTGGAATAAGTCCTGGTGCAAGCTTTCACTCCTGTTCCAAAAACTATCTGGTGGCTGATGCAGAAGGGTCATAACCTCCAAGAGTCAGTCTGGTGCCTTCCCACAACAGCCCTTGCCCAGGACCTCGATTGACTTAGAACCTAAATCCATTCCCCTATCTGAGAAGACATTTCTCTGCCATTTTCCAGCCAACAGAGCTTTGAATAACAGCATGTCCAGTCTGCTTTTTGAAAAGGAACATCCATTCGCTCCAATACCTTTATTGCCAGGTTATTCTGACTGCATTTCCTGGGTTAAACCTGCCAAGAATGTAAGTTTCACTCACAAGTAAGGCCTAGTGGAGATGGCCAGCAGCGTGTGTTGCCTTTAGTTTTTGTAATTAATCATGCAAGATGGTTAAAAATTCAAGGACATGTGTCCCAGTTTGGAAATCTGGTCAGCAGCACAAAGAAGCTGCTAGATTAGAGTCACACTGGCATTTGAAGTTTGGGGGGCTCTCTTCTGCTTTTTGGGGTTTTTGGGTTGCTTATTGTGGAGTTTTTAGTATTTGTAAGGCACGTGTGTGCCATGTGTGTATCCTTGCAAGCTGTGATAGCAAACCTGCTTGTCACAGGCACAAGGACAGAGGGTGGATGCACAGCCTGAACTTGTAGCCAGGGCTTATAGAGCAAAGAGAGCAATTTTTCTGTACAGTCCTTCTGATGCTACCAGAAAACATTTTGTTCCTGAAGAGCCTTTAAGGGTGAAGCCAAAATGTGGCCTGAGTTTAAACTGCCTACCTTTCTTTGGAAAATCTGTCAGAATCTGCCATGAGTAGCTTGAAGGCACCAGTGTGCACGAGCTTTGAATGGGCTTGGGGAATTTTATACATCACAATGGGGCTGGTAAAAGCTCTTTGAGTTATTCTTGGTCCCTGGAGCCACGAGGTTTGCTGTCTGTGCACATGTTATGGATCTTGCTGGAAGCAAGAACAATCCTGATGGCATTTTCTGGGCGGGCATTGAGCCAATCCCCCAGGCAGTGCCTGCAGATCCCGGGCAGACACTTGGCTCATTCACAGCACCCACGAGCAGGCTGGGCTGAGCACCACGGCTGGGAGCACCACTGCATCCTACACAGCCGGAACCCACTGGGAAATGTCTTGTGTTGGGCGAGGGGTGCATCCTGGTCCCAGAACAGAGACACCACAAGCCCAAAACCTGCCCAAAAGGCTTTCCCTGCCTCTTTCCTAAACTCCTTGCCACTTGTCACATCGCCCTGACTTGGCAGGAGGGTTGCAAAAGGAGGCAAACAGAAGTCGCATGTAGAACACAATGCAGCTTCTAATGTTAATCTTTTAAAAGTGCTAATTATATAAACCTCCCTGTTCTGAAAGGAAATTAATATAATTGTTTGTACAGACAAATGGGGAAAGTCATCTGAGAAGTGCTGCTATTTTTAACTGATCATAGTTAAAAATAGGGAAGCCAAATATTAAGAATTCGAGCAACAAAAGGTACAAAAATAGCCAGGCTCACACAACCTGAGCAAAACTTTCTGGTCACCTCCCTTACCTTACTGGCATCTGACTGGGAAAAGTCAACAAGCATTTTGTTACTGCCTGGGAAGTGAATAACAAACCCATCAATTTTATGCTTAAACAAGAAAACTCTGAAGATGTGCAGTGTTTGTCAAAACAAATCATAAGAGACAAATCTGTGTTCCATGCAGAGACATATCTGTTGAAAATCTCAAAGAAAGCAATATATTACTAGTTCTCTCTGGCATGCTGTCGCCTGCTTATCACAATGGCAAATGTTTGTAATAAAAATCATTTAATAAGCAAACGACCACTTTATACACTAACTTCAAGTTTTATCTGCTAACTTCAGTTTCAGAGCTGACTAAAGAAGGACCTTCTTGTAGAAGATATGTTTTTTCCCTTTTTTTGGCATGTCTGTTAAGACTGGTGTAATCAAGGGGTTTAATTAAAATCTTAAATGTTTACTCCATAAAAATAGCTTTATGACATGGGGAAAAGTGGATTTTTTCCATTATAATTGCCTGTCTTGTGTATTGGCAGTGTAAGAGTCCAAGTGAGTGGCTGTAAACACTTCTAAATAATGTGTCTTCAATTTTATTATTTATAAATGATGTTCTTTGATGCTTTCCTGATTCATATTGCAACAACACTCCTGAAGCTGCACTTACTGTGTCAGCCACCTCCATGTTATGGCTGCACACAATAAAAAAAAAGTAATAAAATACAAGTATGTGGCTTTTAGCCCATTGAAACCCCACCAACGCATTGAAGGAGGGAGCAAGCACACCAGGGCTCAAATTTAATTTTTTCAAATGTTTCACAGCTCACGTTGGCTTTAACCTTTGTGCTTTGAGGGGCCTTGTGTTTTGTTTTCTTTTCTGGTTATTAATTTTTATGGGGCTTATGGCACGTAGCTGCTGCCCAGCCATGCCTGCAGCCACCACTCTGCTCCTCACGCACAGCTGGAAAAATTGAGAAGTTTTCGGGGTTCTTATCCCCCTCACGGGGGTCAATGAGCCCCTCATGGCACAGGCTTGAATATTGTGTGCGGTTTTGGGCACCATAAGGTAAGAAAGACTTTGAACTATTGGAGAGTGCCCAAAGGAGGGCAACGAAGATGGTGAAGGGCCTTGAGGGGAAGCTGTGTGAGGAGCAGCTGAGGGCACTTGGTCTGTTCAGCCTGGAGGAGACTGAGGGGAGACCTCACTGCAGTTAAAAGTCCTCCTGAGGGGCAGAGGAGGGACAGGCACTGATCTCTGCTCTGTGGTGACAGTGACAGCACCCAAGGGAATGGCGTGAGGTTGTGTCAGGGGAGGTTTAGGTTGGACATTAGAAAAAATTTCTTCCCCCAGAGGGTGGCTGAGCACTGGAACAGGCTCCCCAGGGCAGTGGTCACAGCACCAGCCGGACGGACTTCAAGAAGCGTTTGGTCAACGCTCTCAGGCACCTGGTGGGATTCTTGCGGTGTCCTGCGCAGGGCAGGGAGCTGGACTCGATGATCCTTGCGGA